>OY998186.1:4170993-4770993 GCA_963921935.1 Galeruca laticollis | reverse complement strand
ATATTGTGGAATTAGCTAGAAACGTTGACCAATCACTTTTTAATAAATATTATTTGTTTAATGTTAGTCGATTTTAACTATTTATTCATATGTATTTTAACACGCTTACTTACAAAACAGTACGAAAAATATGACTGAACTGAACGCATGCGCACAAAAAAATTGTGATGAAAAGGTCTATTATTTCAAAAAGCTGTTCTCCTATGATGAGAAACGTGAACAACAGGCGGACGAAAAAATAAAAATAATTTCAAATGCGTTGGTAAGGAAAACTGGCGAAATTCAATTTAAAAACGAGCAAGTTTTTATGGGTTGTGTAAAAAACATTAACTCAACAACAATTGAAATTAAATGTTTATCTTGTCAAAGAACATATCACTTTCCATGTGCTGAACTGCACGCATGCACACAAAAAATAATTGTGATGAAAAGGTCTATTTTGAAAACTGTCAAAACATTCATGTCAATTTTCATAAATAAATTTTAAAATAAAATTCGGATCTAAGGTATTATAAAGTAACTAACGTATTATATTTTGAACTATTGTATTATGTGTTCTGATGCTAATAATTTGTAATAAACATTTGCCTTAAACGAAGCTCAATTTTCAAGTCACAACAAAATTAATAAAAACCTTAAAAATTTCCTTTAAAAATATGACACAATCTAATTAATTACGATTAAGCGCGGACCACGTTCTTACTATAAAATTAACTTTATACTGACCACCATCAGAAGACTCTAACAGCCATTTTAACATTTCCATTTTGAAATAATGACCACCAGCATTTAAACCAGTTGAACCCGATCGTTCACGCGCTGTCTATGCGATTTTATTTCCTTACTTCTGGTATGGCCTAGGCCTACCAACTGTAGTGTTGTAGGTTGAATCCATAGATATATAATACAAGTGTATTATATATCTATGATATATAATACAAGTGTATTATATATCTATGGTTGTATCAGATACAACTAACGAGATGGTAAACGTCACTAACAGTAAACAGAATTAAACAAGCTTTATATTGTATCCTTTTCTCCTGACAGTAGAAACACATATTAATAATACGTACACTTGTCTTTATTAATTTTATTAATTAGATTTTATTCATAAGGATTCATTTTAACCTCTTGCTGTCATTTTAAAAAACTGACACCGTCATTTTCAGCCATCGAGTAGTTTTCAAAGCGTTTTATCATAAGCAAATCTGACAATATTTTACATTGTTTTAGTACATGCCAGTGTAACTATGCAAATAGGAGAAGTGTTCGGCAGTCCATATAATTTCTTTCTAAAACTCCCTTTTCTTTTCTGTTTACTAAAAGGCGGCTTTAGAGGATGCTGAAATTATTTTCGCATATCGTTTAAATACGATTATATTATATTTAGACTAAGAAAAAGCGCAGTTATCACGGTACTAGTACAATATTTTTAATACAAATACCGTTTCGTGTCATCAATGACGGTGGTCTTACGTCATAATTCTACCAACTGATTAAAATATCCCTAAGCTAATAATCCGAAAATGTCTCGAATACTCACATTTAGAAAACTAAAGAAGGCAATGCAATTATTTTGATAATTTTTAAATTATTTGAATTATTTAGCTGATACATGTGTTATTCTTGATCATATAAAATTAATAAGAATACCTGTAGTACTCGAAAGCCATACTTGACATTAAATAATTTTTAATTTCGGAAACTGTTATTTATAGAGAAGAAATGTCATTATCGCAATCGGCATTTTCTTGTTTCTGTAGTTGTTCTATTGATATAGCAATATAGCTGCAAAGATAAATAGAATATTCAATCAAAGATTCAGAGCGACAAAATCAACAAGAACATAATAATTGTATATAGTGATCTTTATCACGCCGTACCTAATTTGAGTCGTGTCAATCGTAAATTCTGTACTACATTACTCACGAAATTGATTAAGTTAAGCCAATACGATAGCACAGTATAATTTGTATATTGTGACGAAGTGTACTTCGGTTGGCTTCGTGCAACCTTGGGTCGCATCGGGCGACTTCCAATCGTTGTCGGTTAGGTTGCGCCAGAGTCGATGGACTCGAAGCGTCCCGAAGTTCTAACACCAAGCGTTTAAGCCGGCGTCCCTGGCATCTGTTTTCCGACGGTACGATGATCCGACTGATTTTCTATTGGACTAAAGTTTTGGCACCAATTTTCATCCGAATAATTTTAAGACGTCGGATAATTTGGATTTATTTTAACTTTTGTCCGATATCGTACGGTTTTTAACCTAACTTTAGTATATTTTTGGTATTTAATGATCAGGAACTACAAGAAAATAAATTTCACTGGCCACAGATTACAGAAGAAAGAATTGAGGTTATGATCTCGTCCTCTTTTATCAACGTTCGGATCCAATAAGTCGTATATTGTAAGACATGCGACAAATTATCGTACGAAATACAGCTTATTTTCGGAATCGTGCCATCGGAAAACGGATGCATGGGACTCCGGCTGAAATTGGATCTATTTCAACTTTTGTCCGATATCGTACGGTTTTTAACCTAACTTTAGTAAATTTTTGATAATTACCAAGAACTAAACGGGTGTGAAAGCAGCAACGGTTTTTCTAGCAACGGTTTTTTTATTGTCGCTTATGGTATATGATTGCTGATGATTTTTTTATGCGAGTCCACTATTCTACAATGTTGAACAGGCCCCTGAAAGAAAAATAAGTTGTGATCCCTAAACCACCCCATAACAACACTCCGAAGTAGAAAAATCTGAAAACCGTTAATATATCCGTTGCTCGAGGTTTTTTGATGGAAATAAATTATTCTACACCTGCTGAATGCGATCTATAGGGTGAAATGATTTGTGAATCAAAAACTACCCCCCAACCACCCTGTAGATCGAAAAGGAGCAACATTTGGATACGGTATATTTGGCTTTATCACTCATAAGCCTGCCTCTAAGCTCTGTCCCATTATTAATGAATCATCCTGTATACACAACACATTGTATGAATGTTTAAGTTATTTAAAACAAAATTCAAAACACCATTTGCCAGAAATATTCAATTATTGCAAACATTCAGTGTAAATGTGTATGCAATAGAATCAAAACACGATTAGGATACTGCTGTGTGGGAGCTAGAACTCTAGTTTCAACATAAAGCATTGTTTTCTAAAAAAACCCTTTATTTTCGTAAATATACATGAATCTGTTAACAACAATATATATAAGAAAATTAAAGCTCGGATTACAAATATGGATGGAGACTGCAACTTAAAACAAATATTTTTCCTGTTAGTTTTTCAAAGTTCTGGTTAACTTAATAAAAATTCTACATCCAAGTTTCAGTAAAATAAAATGTATAATTCTGCCAAGTAGCAAATCTTAAATAGTAAAAAAGAAAGAGTATTTTTGTGTTGGATATACATGTATATAAAATCTTAACTTTTATAAATTGGCATTTAAGTTAGCTCCCTTTCGGACATAGTATCGAATCGATATTCAACTATTCCGGGTCGCACAGATTTTCTTCCTCCTTCTACTCTGTCAGGGCATCTGACAAGCCAGAGTTTTACATTATTAATAATTTCACAGTCAGTAGCAAATTTTGTAGGAGGATTTAGCCTCACGGTATCTGAAAACATTTAGATCTTTTTTACACATATCATACATTAAAATTTTAATTAGATTCAGTTGTATCATTAAATATCCGTTAATCAACAATATCGCTTTCTTTTAGTTGTTTTAAGGTTTTCACGGCCCGTATTATTACTCGTTATCCTACAGTTTCTCGAGTTGTTTCGCCATGGCCACGGTAACTGGTCGCCGCCAGTAACAGAATTAAAATGTAATTTCCTAGCCTTAGCCAGTACATTTTACCTGCCCCCGTTGATGTTCTGGGGCTAGGCTGTGGGTCAGACCCGTTAATAGATCCTCTGCAGCCGCCAAACGATGTTCTTTTGAAACATCCGGCAGGCGCCTCTGTGACTGGTAGCATCCCATGCTTCCAAGCGTTTCACCAATCTTCGCTGTCGGCATCTTCAGTGGCGACTCCGCAAAAGCTTCGCCACGACCCAATGCGTGTGCGTCACAACTGCACTCAACCGTGAAGCTCCGCCTACGACATGCGTCATTACGGGTGAGGGGCGGTAACGCGGTCCCGAACTCGTTCAGTCGCGGCGAAGCTTTTGCGGAATCACCACTGAAGATGCCGATAGCTAGATACTTAAAGTCATTTCTAGAAACTCTGGTAGTTTGCAAGTATAATTTGTTACTAATTAACTAACTAATTAAAATAAACACATAAAATACACATTTAATACTATAAAACTAATTTAAAATTGATAAATCAATCTTTAAAGAAATGTATGGAAAATATTACCTATTATAACTTGTGCCACTTTGAGAGATTTAAATCTGTTTTTCTTTTTGGCGCCATCCCAACTGTAGTAACAGCCCAACTGCACACTGAAAATTTTGAACATGATGTGTTTTACCACATCTTTGGCACTATTACCTCCAACCAAGCTGAGGTACTTACTCTGAAAAAAAAATGAAGTTACTAATTTAGTGTTTTTGTTATGTTTAAAGTATATGCAAGAATTATAGACAAACAAAAATATCTCTTACAAAGGCTGCAACATTGACAGAATCCAACAAGAATTCCTCCAGAACATTCAAATTGTTTTGGTCTGATAATGGTAGTATGGAGATAATATTTCTTAATTTGTCATCAATATCTTTCAGAAGTGGTTCTTCCTGTCTTATTTTTATCGCCAAATTTAATGTTTCTGACATATCATCTAGTTTGGCATTGATAATAGCAAATTGTCTAGTAATTTCTTTTTTGAATTCTGAAATAAATAATAATACTAAAAAAATATCATACCAAACCACCTTTTTTATTTTGTTTACCTTCTAATTTTTCTTCAGTAACAATTTCCTGGTTAGTATCAGTTCCGATTGACATAGCACTAACTGCCCTATGCCCGAAGCTACGCCTTTCTAAAATTTCTTGTTGATGGTCATCTTAAAAAAAAATTACATCATTAAACTGTTCTCATTCAGTTTTAAAATAGAAAAGTACTAGATTATTACAGTGTAAACATCAGTGCTCTCCAGACAGCAATTATACCAGGTGTCCCATTTTAATCTGATCGGCCAAATAACTTAAGATTATGACATTTTCGGAAAAAAGTTGTACAGTTTGAAAGGAGACATATATCAGATACATTTGACCTTGGGTGGAAGGTACAAGGTCAACTTGTTTTTTTTAACGTGGCCCCCTATTTTTCTGATCGGCAATCGATTGTACGAGAAAAAACTTTTGTTCGAAACATTTTTTTTGGAAATATAGATTCAATCGACTTATGCAGTGTCCAAAATTAAATAATTTTAAACTTTGTGAATTTTTAACTCGAGAATGGTAGCTTTCTAAGAAAATTAGCAAGACACAAAAAGGTACTCAAATTTTCGCAATGAATAATCACCACTGCTTATCGGTGCAACAAAATTTGACCAATTCAAAATAGAAAATTTGTGATTAGCGAAAAATTGACCTTGAACCCTCCGCCCAAGGTCAAAAGTATCTACGGTATCGAATGTCTCCCTTCAAACTGCACAACTTTTGTTCAAAACTTTTTCCGAAAACGTCATGGTTCCGAGTTATTTGGCCAGTCAGATTAAAATGGGAGACCTGGTACAATAAACCTAGTTTAGATTATCATTACGTCCCTTACCAGGTCTTTTTTGAAGTGCTGATGGAATTCTTGGATATTCTTCTGATGTGTCAGAGTACATTTCATTTTCAGATGATGTATTGGAAAATGAGAAACGTTGTGGTTTCTTCTTTTTTCTCACATCTAAATCAGAGCTAGACAATACATCATTGGTTTTAGCCTTTGAAACTTTTTTTTCAGCCACTCCAAAGTTACCTGCAATAAAAAATTAACAAATAATTTTGATATCAACAAATAGTTATCTTTGTTGAATTAATATATGACATCTAAGTCATTGTAAAACATAAATGAATAATTTATTTAGTATTTAATAATAGGTCCTACTTACTATATTCTCCCAAAACTTTTGCGGAATAAGCAATCCAATTTGGTAATGGATCTTCATATTTTTTAATAATATCCAACATTTTTGATTTAGAAATTTTTGTGTCAGGCCAGAAGCATTCATTATTTCTTTTTAGATACCAGTTTGAAGGTACCACCTCCACTGTATTCTCCTCTACAAAATGTACCACTAACCACATCCTATGATAAATGAATCTGAAAGCTCACTTAAAAACTATCGAGGGTTCAAATAAAAACGTAGTCAAACTGGCTCTGAAAATTTGGACGTATGGCATAGCATATAGCAACTAACTTTAACCTCATCTGTCAAAGCGCTATATTGTTGATCTGTCAATTTCAATAATTTCGTTTGAAAAAACGTCTAAAATGATTTTCTCAAGCAAAAACTGTTCATCATAGAGTCTTACTTTAGAAATGGACGCAAATTGGGATTGGTGGAATATCGAAGTAGTTATTCTATTGACGAATGTTTCATGGAAAATTCAACATCAGTTTCAGTGTTCTTGACTACAACACTATTCAAACCGCTATAAGCTACGCCCCAAACCTACAATGTATCAGAGCCGACTTTGATTTCGTTTTCATCTGAAAGCTGGTTAAATTGTGTATTAATATTTCAGACAATAAAAATAGTAAGTAATAATTGTAAAATAACTATATTCTAAAATATCTAAATAAGATTTTAGGATTATCACTTCATAAGCCAGTTGCTTTAACTATAATTATAAAAATAATAAAAACGTTCTAATAACATATTGCCAATTGAGACTTAAAAACAAACACAAACTTTTCAAGTTTTTTTCCAAAAACCACTGCATTATTTCGATAAATTAAGTTATTCAATATTTAGCTAATTTATATCAGTGGTATTTCAATTCAATACAAAATTGTTATTAAATTACACTTATAAATTGTTTTGATTGAAATACAAATAAACAAAACACAAAATCAAAACTGATAAAGTTTATTAACTAGCTATTTTGGAGCAAGTTATTGAAGAATGAAACAAAATTTCCTGAGCAATAAGTATCGTATTATATTATAATGTACCTATATGAAGAAACGGAAAGCTTACTAACTTATCTTCGATGGGCAAAACTACTAATTTTTGTTGAAATAAATCAAACTGCCACATATTAATATAATCATTAGATTTTTCTATATAGTTAATTCCAAAAATGGAAGAATCACAAGGTTTCAAGAAAAAACTTTTACTTTTATTATATCTAAAACCTAAAAATGCTACATGGTTACCATTAGAAATAATATTTTTAACCTCTACAATGGTATCATTTTTTAACAAAATAAATCTATCTGCTGTTTTTGAAATATTTATGCAATATGTTTTGGTTTTTAATTTTTTAAATTGATGTAATGCATTAAATTCATTAATTAAAGGACCAGAGTGATGTTTCATTAAAAGTTGTAAATCAGAATCAGTATTTGCATTATTCAAAATTTTACTCAAGTTTTTCTCTTCAGAAATTCTGCGAACAAGCTACTCGAGTGGTTTTGCACTCTTCCTGATTTTTTTCTTTAACTCTTGCATTTTATTTTCAAATGGGAAAGCTGAAAAATTATCTAAAGCACCAAATAAACGTGCACAGTCAGTTAAATGTAATAAATTATGTATGTTATGAGAAGCAATATCAGGACCATACAGTTCTAATGAATTTGTAACAAAATTTTTTAATAAGTCATCTGCATAATTCAAGTACTCATCATCTTGAGAATACTCCGAACTGATTAATATTATAGATGCTACTGTTAAAGTTATGAAGTTATTATATAATTTTTTGTTTAAAATATTTTTTAATACAATTGGACCTGAATATAATTGGAAAAATCTTAATTCTGTTGCTTTATATCTCTTCACTTCAGTTAAAGGTCTTGTTTTGCGAGCAAATTCGCAAGGTACATAATTATAACAAACTTCAAGATTCCTATTTATTATAGTGATATCAGAATACCTTAATTTATATGGTGGTTTTCCAAAGACTAGGCTATATTTTTGGCAACATAATAATTTTTTAAAGACTCCTAAACATAAAAGGTGCATGTAGTCTAATGGTACATTTTTTATTACATCAAAGTTAGGTATATCAGTTAATAACGTTTCACCTAAATGATGCTCTGGTTGAAAATGACATCGAAATTCATTATCAGTTCTTTTAACAAAATTTCTTTCCACAAAACACACATGACCACCTAATAAGTCACCCTCTTGTTTACATTTTGTACAAGAAAAATACCCTGAATGACCTTTTATATTCAAAATATAGGCTTTAGCAGGAGCATCACATATCAACATATACAATCTGAAAATACATGTTATATTATTTATACATATGCCATTATGGGATAAGTCTACACATTCCTCGACAAATGTCTTTAAAAAATCATTTAATGGAGGTTTTCCATTTCCATGAAAGACAGCAATTACAAAAACATTATTCTTAACAGCATCAACCGATTTTATGCATCCTAATATTGGCCAAAATGAACTATTAGTACTTTTGCTTAAGGGTAAGCCGTCAATGTTTACTGCTAATTGAACCGTGTCATTAGTTGAAACTATAACATTACAGTGATGAAATAAATCCAGGATATTACTTTTTATTCCAAAATAATAGAAACCTCCTGTCCCTAAAGATATTACACGTGTGTCTGTTGATGTTTTGACAAGAGTTCTAGGATCTTTTGGTATATTTGATAAACATGGGTCTAAACGTAAAATTTTTAATAGTGCTCTTACAGAAGATAGTGCAACATTTTCTTCAACAGCCCAACGAGCAAGCATTTGTTGGATATTTAAATCTGTTACTGTATCACTAGTTTTACTGTCTGAATGCTCTACTAATGAAGTATTTATTGTTATGCTTTGATTGGTATTGGCGTTGTTGTTCTCCAATGTTATGTTCTGATTGGGGTTATCGTTATTCGGTTGGGTTTCGGCTCCGGGGACCGTTTTTATATACACGTATGGAGAAGACATGGAGACTTCATTTTCGGTATAGGGCATATAGGATGCGTAAAATCTCAAAAAAACATATTAAAAAAAAAATTCACCCTCGGGGGCGGTTTTTTTGGGGGGCGGCTACCCTTATTTTTGGAAAAATTGAAATTTCAACGACGTCATCGTTTTCCTTGAATTTTTTTATATACGGCCCTAAATTTTCATAATTTTATCTCAAACTTGAAATTTTTCTCAAGTATGGACTTTGACAAAATTTCAGAAAAAAGCGAGGGTTTCGGCTCTGGGGACACTCTGTTATATGAAAAACGGGAAGACATGGAGACTTCATTTTCGGGATAGGGCATAAAGAACGCGTGAAATTTCGAAAAAACACATTGAAAAAAAAATTCACCCTCGGGGGCGGTTTTTTTGGGGGGCGGCAACCCTTATTTTTGGGAAAAATGAAATTCCAACGACGTCATCGTTTTCCTTGAATTTTTTTATATATGGCCCCAAATTTTCAAAATTTTATAATAAACTTGAAATATTTCTCAGGTATGGACTTTGACAAAATTTCAGAAAAAAGCGAGGGTTTCGGCTCTGGGGACACTCTGTTATATGAAAAACGGGAAGACATGGAGACTTCATTTTCGGGATAGGGCATATAGAACGCGTGAAATTTCGAAAAAACACATTAAAAAAAAATTCACCCTCGGGGGCGGTTTTTTTGGGGGGCGGCAACCCTTATTTTTGGGAAAAATGAAATTCCAACGACGTCATCGTTTTCCTTGAATTTTTTTATATACGGCCCTAAATTTTCATAATTTTATCTCAAACTTGAAATTTTTCTCAAGTATGGACTTTGACAAAATTTCAGAAAAAAGCGAGGGTTTCGGCTCTGGGGACACTCTGTTATATGAAAAACGGGAAGACATGGAGACTTCATTTTCGGGATAGGGCATATAGAACGCGTGAAATTTCAAAAAAACGCATGAAATAAAAAATTCACCCTCCGGGGCGGTTTTTTTGGGGGGCGGCTACCCTTATTTTTGGAAAAATTGAAATTTCAACGACGTCATCGTTTTCCTTGAATTTTTTTATATACGGCCCTAAATTTTCATAATTTTATCTCAAACTTGAAATTTTTGCTCAAGTATGGACTTTGACAAAATTTCAGAAAAAAGCGAGGGTTTCGGCTCTGGGGACACTCTGTTATATGAAAAACGGGAAGACATGGAGACTTCATTTTCGGGATAGGACATATAGAACGCGTGAAATTTCGAAAAAACACATTAAAAAAAAAATTCACCCTCGGGGGCGGTTTTTTTGGGGGGCGGCTACCCTTATTTTTGGAAAAATTGGAATTTCAACGACGTCATCGTTTTCCTTGAATTTTTTTATATACGGCCCTAAATTTTCATAATTTTATCTCAAACTTGAAATTTTTGCTCAAGTATGGACTTTGACAAAATTTCAGAAAAAAGCGAGGGTTTCGGCTCTGGGGACACTCTGTTATATGAAAAACGGGAAGACATGGAGACATCATTTTCGGGATAGGGCATATAGAACGCGTGAAATTTCAAAAAAACGCATGAAATAAAAAATTCACCCTCGGGGGCGGTTTTTTTGGGGGGCGGCTACCCTTATTTTTGGAAAAATTGAAATTTCAACGACGTCATCGTTTTCCTTGAATTTTTTTATATACGGCCCTAAATTTTCATAATTTTATCTCAAACTTGAAATTTTTCTCAAGTATGGACTTTGACAAAATTTCAGAAAAAAGCGAGGGTTTCGGCTCTGGGGACACTCTGTTATATGAAAAACGGGAAGACATGGAGACTTCATTTTCGGGATAGGGCATATAGAACGCGTGAAATTTCAAAAAAACGCATGAAATAAAAAATTCACCCTCCGGGGCGGTTTTTTTGGGGGGCGGCTACCCTTATTTTTGGAAAAATTGAAATTTCAACGACGTCATCGTTTTCCTTGAATTTTTTTATATACGGCCCTAAATTTTCATAATTTTATCTCAAACTTGAAATTTTTGCTCAAGTATGGACTTTGACAAAATTTCAGAAAAAAGCGAGGGTTTCGGCTCTGGGGACACTCTGTTATATGAAAAACGGGAAGACATGGAGACTTTATTTTCGGGATAGGACATATAGAACGCGTGAAATTTCGAAAAAACGCATGAAATAAAAAATTCACCCTCCGGGGCGGTTTTTTTGTGGGGCGGCAACCCTTATTTTTGGGAAAAATGAAATTCCAACGACGTCATCGTTTTCCTTGAATTTGTTTATATATGGCCCCAAATTTTCAAAATTTTATAATGAACTTGAAATATTTCTCAAGTATGGACTTTGACAAAATTTCAGAAAAAAAGCGAGGGTTTCGGCTCTGGGGACACTCTGTTATATGAAAAACGGGAAGACATGGAGACTTCATTTTCGGGCATATACGATGCGTGAAAAGTAGATATGCTATGTTAGTCTGAGCTCACTGTTTCCAATTTTCGCCACTAGATGGCGCTGATCGTGCGATTCGGGGCGCTTGTGACGTCACTACTATGTTCGATATAGATGGCGCTGATCGTTGGCGGGCCATTCAAATGGGGCGCTTGTGACTTCACTACGATGTTCGATTTAGATTGCGCTGATCGTTGGCGGGCGATTCAAATGAGGCGCTGGTGACGTCACTATGATGTTATGATATACAGGGTGTCGCGAACAGACAAAAGGGCGTTATCGATGACGCCAAAACTCTACTTTTTCGAGCTAATGGGACGGTGGTAGCGACGCTACTTTTTCCGTACACTGCGCATGTTTTTTCTTACATACAGACCGTAATAGACGTATTTTAACATTCTGCGCAGGTCTTAAAGGCATTGGCGCATATCTCCGCTATTATTGTTTAGATTTTTATGGAACAAACGACATTATGATTGCTAGATGATTATCATATACAGGAAGTGCAAAAAATATGTCATTAGGGCACTAGCGAATATCTCTGTTATTATTAATCAGATTGAAGTCGAATAAACGGTATTTTGTTAGGTACGTCACTGCGACGATATACAGGGTGTCGACATAAATATGTCACAAGGGCACTCTGCTACTATTGGTCGGATTGAAGTCGAATAAACGGTATTATGTTAGGTACGTCACTACGACGTTCGATCAATATACAGGATGCCGACATAAAGATGCCATAAGGGCACTCGGTTATTATTGGTCGGATTGAAGTCGAACACACGGTATTATGTTAAGTACTACAACGTCCGATCAATATACAGGGTGTCAACATAAAGATGTCATAAGGGCACTCGGTTATCATTGGTTGGATTGAAGTCGAATAAACGGCATTAGGTACATCACAATGACGTTCGATCAATATACAGGGTGTGGACATAAAGATGCCATAAGGGCGTTAGCGTCACGTGTAACGTCACAATAATAGTAGATATACATTGTAGTGCCCTTATGGCATGTTTATGTCGACAACCTGTATATTGATCGCTGAAATACTACAAAATGAGGCGCGGGTGATGTAACTACGACCACCTTTATGTCGACACCCTGTATATCGTCGTAACTTAATACCGTTTTTACGACTTCAATCTGATTAATAATAACAGATGATCGCTAGAGCCCTAATGACAACTTTTTTGAACATCCTGTATATGATAATAGTCTAGCAATCATAATGTCATCTGTTCCATAAAAATCTGAACAATAATAGCAGAGATATGCGCTAGTGTCCTAATGACATCTTTTTGCACTTCCTGTATATGATAATAATCTAGCAATCATAATATCGTTAGTTCCATAAAAATATGACCAATAAGTACAGAGATATGCACCAATGCCCTTACGACCTGCGCAGAACGTCAACATACGTCTTTTACTGTCTGTATGTAAGGAAAAATATGCGCAGGGTACGGAAAAAGTAGCTTTGCTACTACAGCCCTCTTGGCACGAAAAAGTAGAGTTTCGCGTCATCGATAACGCCCTTTTGTCTGTTCGCGACACCCTGTACATCGAACGTCATAGTGACGTCACCAGCGCCTCATTTGAATCGCCCGCCAACGATCAGCACCATCTATATCGAACATCGTAGTGACGTCACAAGCGCCCCATTTGAATCGCCCGCCAACGATCAGCGCCATCTATATCGAACATAGTAGTGACGTCACAAGCGCCCCGAATCGCACGCTAGCGACCGCCAACGATCAGTGCCATCCATATCGAACATCGTAGTGACGTCACAAGCGCCCGTCAACGACCGCCAACGATCAGCGCCATCCATATCGAACATCGTAGTGACGTCACAAGCGCCCTGAATCGCCCGCAAACGACCGCCAACGATCAGCGCCATCTAGTGGCGAAAATTGGAAACAGTGAGCTCAGACTAACATTGCATATTTACTTTTCACGCATCGTATATGCCCTATCCCGAAAATGAAGTTTCCATGGAATTTAATTTTTTCCAAAAATAAGGGTTGACGCCCCCCAAAAAAACCACCCCCGAGCGGGAATTTTTTTTTCAATGTGTTTTTTTGAGATTTCTCGCATCGTATATGCCCCATCCCGAAAATGAAGTCTCCATGTCTGCCTGTTTTGTATATAACAGAGTGTCCCCAGAGCCGAAACCCTCGCTTTTTTCTGAAATTTTGTCAAAGTCCATACTTGAGCAAAAATTTCAAGTTTGAGATAAAATTATGAAAATTTAGGGCCGTATATAAAAAAATTCAAGGAAAACGATGACGTCGTTGAAATTTCAATTTTTCCAAAAATAAGGGTAGCCGCCCCCCAAAAAAACCGCCCCCGAGGGTGAATTTTTTTTTAATGTGTTTTTTCGAAATTTCACGCGTTCTATATGCCCTATCCCGAAAATGAAGTCTCCATGTCTTCCCGTTTTTCATATAACAGAGTGTCCCCAGAGCCGAAACCCTCGCTTTTTTCTGAAATTTTGTCAAAGTCCATACTTGAGCAAAAATTTCAAGTTTGAGATAAAATTATGAAAATTTAGGGCCGTATATAAAAAAATTCAAGGAAAACGATGACGTCGTTGAAATTTCAATTTTTCCAAAAATAAGGGTAGCCGCCCCCCAAAAAAACCGCCCCCGAGGGTGAATTTCTTTTTAATGTGTTTTTTCGAAATTTCACGCGTTCTATATGCCCTATCCCGAAAATGAAGTCTCCATGTCTTCCCGTTTTTCATATAACAGAGTGTCCCCAGAGCCGAAACCCTCGCTTTTTTCTGAAATTTTGTCAAAGTCCATACTTGAGAAAAATTTCAAGTTTGAGATAAAATTATGAAAATTTAGGGCCGTATATAAAAAAATTCAAGGAAAACGATGACGTCGTTGAAATTTCAATTTTTCCAAAAATAAGGGTAGCCGCCCCCAAAAAAAACCGCCCCCGAGGGTGAATTTTTTATTTCATGCGTTTTTTTGAAATTTCACGCGTTCTATATGCCCTATCCCGAAAATGAAGTCTCCATGTCTTCCCGTTTTTCATATAACAGAGTGTCCCCAGAGCCGAAACCCTCGCTTTTTTTCTGAAATTTTGTCAAAGTCCATACCTGAGAAATATTTCAAGTTTATTATAAAATTTTGAAAATTTGGGGCCATATATAAACAAATTCAAGGAAAACGATGACGTCGTTGGAATTTCATTTTTCCCAAAAATAAGGGTTGCCGCCCCACAAAAAAACCGCCCCCGAGGGTGAATTTTTTTTCAATGTGTTTTTTCGAAATTTCACGCGTTCTATATGCCCTATCCCGAAAATGAAGTCTCCATGTCTTCCCGTTTTTCATATAACAGAGTGTCCCCAGAGCCGAAACCCTCGCTTTTTTCTGAAATTTTGTCAAAGTCCATACTTGAGCAAAAATTTCAAGTTTGAGATAAAATTATGAAAATTTAGGGCCGTATATAAAAAAGTTCAAGGAAAACGATGACGTCGTTGAAATTTCAATTTTTCCAAAAATAAGGGTAGCCGCCCCCCAAAAAAACCGCCCCCGAGGGTGAATTTTTTATTTCATGCGTTTTTCGAAATTTCACGCGTTCTATATGCCCTATCCCGAAAATGAAGTCTCCATGTCTTCCCGTTTTTCATATAACAGAGTGTCCCCAGAGCCGAAACCCTCGCTTTTTTCTGAAATTTTGTCAAAGTCCATACTTGAGAAAAATTTCAAGTTTGAGATAAAATTATGAAAATTTAGGGCCGTATATAAAAAAATTCAAGGAAAACGATGACGTCGTTGAAATTTCAATTTTTCCAAAAATAAGGGTAGCCGCCCCCCAAAAAAACCGCCCCCGAGGGTGAATTTTTTATTTCATGCGTTTTTTTGAAATTTCACGCGTTCTATATGCCCTATCCCGAAAATGAAGTCTCCATGTCTTCCCGTTTTTCATATAACAGAGTGTCCCCAGAGCCGAAACCCTCGCTTTTTTTCTGAAATTTTGTCAAAGTCCATACCTGAGAAATATTTCAAGTTTATTATAAAATTTTGAAAATTTGGGGCCATATATAAAAAAATTCAAGGAAAACGATGACGTAGTTGGAATTTCATTTTTCCCAAAAATAAGGGTTGCCGCCCCCCAAAAAAACCGCCCCCGAGGGTGAATTTTTTTTTCAATGTGTTTTTTCGAAATTTCACGCGTTCTATATGCCCTATCCCGAAAATGAAGTCTCCATGTCTTCCCGTTTTTCATATAACAGAGTGTCCCCAGAGCCGAAACCCTCGCTTTTTTCTGAAATTTTGTCAAAGTCCATACTTGAGAAAAATTTCAAGTTTGAGATAAAATTATGAAAATTTAGGGCCGTATATAAAAAAATTCAAGGAAAACGATGACGTCGTTGAAATTTCAATTTTTCCAAAAATAAGGGTAGCCGCCCCCCAAAAGAACCGCCCCCGAGGGTGAATTTTTTTTTTAATATGTTTTTTTGAGATTTTACGCATCCTATATGCCCTATACCGAAAATGAAGTCTCCATGTCTTCCCGTTTTTCATATATGATATAAAACTTAACAAAAAATCATGTGCATTAACACAGCATTCCATCGAAACAGGCCATAAAATGTTATTTAATGAAGCTAAAGTTCTACATACTGAACAAAATATGTCTAAAAGATATTTTCTTGAAATGGTTGAAATCAACAAGGCAAATAATAGTATGAATAAGAAAAGTGACATTGAAAATCTTAGTAATATTTATAGCTACCTTTTGAATATTGAACAAAATTGATAATTTTTCATTATTTATATGATTATTTCATAAAAATTAAATTCACTTCTATTAAAGTCAAAATAATTTTTTTTTTTTTTTTTTTTTTTTTCTTTTGTTTTAAGGCCTCAGCTGCCAGGGCTATTCGGCCTGTTTTTTGCGTCCGGGATGATTTATGATTGTCTATAATATAGTTTATACGAAAGTAAATACAAACAGAGTGATACCGCACTTATTGTTCAAAATTTTATTTGTAAACTTTTCGGTTTTGAGGTTATATTTTGATGTTCGAAGCACTTAAAAATTTGGAGATGAGTTTAATGTTTTCACTGTTTGGGAATTTCAGCACTATGTCTTGCAGTGTGTAGGGGCCATAAACATTATTAGGAACCTTAACAGATTTATGAAGAAAATCTGTATTAACACTATTTAAGGAACAGTTGAAAAAGATGTGTGAGAGATCTTGTTTTTCACCACATGGGCATGAATCCGAAGGTACTAAGTTGAATTTGTGTAGATATGACAAAGTGACACAATGGTTGGATCGAATTCTTGAAGAAATGCAGATATCTCTTCTGGACAAATTGGAAAGTGAAGAAAACCATGGATTTTTTCTTGGATATTTTATGAATTGAGAGTATAGATTTCCTTTTGTCAAGCTGAGTGTAGAGAAAGTAGAATTCCACTTATCTAAGATTGATTTCTTAATAGAATGCACCACATCCGAATGGGGACCAGTTGGGAGGGTGGCACGATTTATAGTTCTCCCAAGATTTGCAAGATCATCGGCTCTAACATTTCCTTGTATAAGACTGTGTCCGGGAATCCAGCCAATTCGTATGTCTTTCCCTTGCTGTTTCAACTTGTGTAGTAGCTCCTTTATTTTGAGGACAAATGGATTAGAAGATGAGGAGAGGGATTTTTTAGAAATGCATTTTATGGCACTTTGGGAGTCAGAAAAAATTATAGCTTTGGAAAGGTCGAGTTTTGAAATTTTTTGGATCGCAATTAGTATAGCGTAACATTCTGCTGAAAAGATGGAGAAATGAGAGGGGAGTTTGTCACATAATGATAAGATGTTAGGAGAATAAATTCCGTATCCTACATTACTGTCAGTCTTAGAGGCATCAGTGAAGAAAATGGGGCCAGAAAAGTTGATAGAATTCATTTTGGCCAGAAAGACTTGATTACAGTCCGAATCTTTTTTAATTTCCAGATCTATCGTGTTAGTTTGACTAATTTGAGATTCGAGCGAGAAGTGATGACAAGGAAATTTGTTGAACGATTCAATGAAGGGAAGGAATTTAGATACTGATTGAAAGGCAAATATAATAGGAGGAGTATTTCTCAGTCTCCAGTATATGGGATCGGCAGCCCATTCTGTGAATAATTCTATAAGTGAGGTTTTTATTAGGTCTTTATATGCAACAGCTTTAGATACATATTTAACTGACAAGATTTCTCTACGTACCTCCAGGGGGGTCTGCCCACATTCAGATAACATGATGTTGATAGGAGTAGATTTTAGATAGCCTACTATAACCCTTAGGGCTTGATATTGTAAACGATCTAATTTTTTAAGTAGGTATTTAGAACAGCCACCATATAGCATGCACGCATTATCAAATAATGGAAGTATGGTCGCTTTGTATATGTTTAAAAGAGAGATTTGATGGCTACCCCACCATTTACCACATAGAGATCTAATTAAATTAATAGCTTTTGATACTTTGCAGGAAATAAATTCAATATGTGGTTTCCAGTTAAGTTGGTCGTCAAATATAGCTCCTAAGTACTTGACTTGAGATTTCCAAGGGATAGGTTGACCATTAATGACTATGGAATGGACTGGACTAAGCTTATGGTTTTTCTGAAAAATCATGGCGGCACATTTTTGAGGGGCCAGTGTCAAACCCATAGACAATAAATGAAGATTGAGATTAGAAAGGAAGGTGTTGAGGGATGTTATAGACTCCTGGATGGTGTTTTCGGCACATATCACAGCAAGATCATCTGCATAACCACTAATTTTTATGGAGGGTGGAAGTATGTTCTGAAGAGAGTTGCACGATATATTGAATAACAGTGGACTGAGTGGAGAACCTTGGGGGACACCTCTACAAGAAACACCAGGGCCTATAAGTTCATTGTTAAGGGTGGATTTAATGAATAGATTTCGATCTGAAAGAAAGGATAAAATGAGGTCACAAATGTCATGAGGCAAATTAAGGGAATTTAGAGATGAATAAATAGAGGATAAAAGAAGATTATCATATGCACCTTTAATGTCGAGAAAAACAACAATTGGGTTTTTATTGGCAGACAATGCACATGATATTTCGGAATAGATGAAAATGTGGTTATCAGATATACTTCTGCCTTTCCTGAAACCTTGTTGTGAGGGGTGAATTTTTAGGGAGTTTTCAAGAGACCAGTCAAGGCGATTTTTGATCATGCTTTCGAAAACTTTTCCTATTGTGCTGGATAAGGCTATGGGTCTCCAGCTGGAGGCATCGTTAGGATCCTGGTTTTTTTTAAGAATAGGAATTATTAGATGATTTTTCCAATCTGAAGGGATAGGATGATATTTATTGAGTATTTTATTGAAAATAGAGAGAAGAGTTTCTAGGGCTATTTTGGGAAGATGATTGATCATTGAATATGTGATGGAATCCAATCCAGGACTTGAATCATTTTTGTTTAGTAAGCTGAAATTCAATTCTTCTATTGTAAAAGGGTGAGTAAAGGAGTCGTTAATGGCTTGGGGAATAGTGTTAAGGTCTTGAAAAGGGATTTGAGCTAACTTGTTTAAGAGACTTTGGAATATGGAACTGTCTAGGGGAGGGGTGTTAATTAAATTACGATTTTCAATAGATCTAGAGAAATTTTTTATTGATTGCCAAATCTTCTTAACAGGTGTTCCGGGGTTCAGTTCTTCCGTGAATTTACGAAAGCCTTCTAATCTTTTTGTTTTCAGAAAAAGTCGAGTTTTAGCTCTTATTTTCTTGAAATTAATGAAATTTTCTATGGAGAGAGTTCTTAGATATAGTTTAAAAGCCTCTTTTTTCTTTTGTACCATCTGGGAGCACTCTTTGTCCCACCAGGGAAGATAAGGTTTAGAAGGAGTGAAAGATTTCTTAAGTGGGATAAATAAAGAGATGGCTCTTTTTAAGACCTCCAAGAACAAGGGATATTCCATATCATTATGATATATATTATTTTCAATATATGCTTGAAATGCATCCCAGTTGGCTTTATTTGTGTTATATTTGACGTGAGTGGAATTCATATGGATGGGCACAGTATTTTGTTTTTTGTAGGAACAAAGGGTAGGAAAATGATCGCTGAAGCCTGATTCTTGGATCGTTCTCCAGGAGCAATCTAGAGCTATGGCTGAGGAAGTAATTGTAATATCCGGGCAGCTTTTATTGACATTGGGGTTGGGAATACGGGTTGGAGATCCGTCATTAAGGATGGTGAGATCATTATGCGAGATGAAGTCCCAGAGTGCAATTCCTTTAGGGTTATTAATGGAAGAGCCCCAAATTTGATTTTGGCCATTTAAATCAGCCATTAAGATAAAATTCTTATGTTTTATTTGTTGTAGGAGTTGATTAAACATTCTGTGAGGGAAGGGAATGTTGGGGTCGGGAGGAATATAGCTATTAATAATGAATAGATCTTGGAGTTCTACTACCAGCAAGTGTATTTTTGGAGGAACTGGAATTTTGTGTTCAAAATTTTTGCAAGGAATCGAGTTGTTGATGAAAGTGGCTACACCTCCGTAGCCATCCTGTCGATCTTGTCTAAAACAGCTAAAATTTTTAATATGTGCAGATCCACCTGGAGTCAACCAAGTTTCATTTAGTAATATAATGTTAATACTCTCATCTCTAATAATAGGAATGAGTACCTCTTTGTTAACATTAAAACTGCGAATATTCCATTGGAGTATGTTATATTTAAAGGTATTATCCTGAATACGATTGAATTTCAAGCAATAGTGTAAAAAATGAAATAATAAAAAAAGGGGGGGAGGTACTTAGAGGGAGAAATTCAAGTTATATTATGATTGCTCACCTCTTGAGGAGAGATAAGCTGAGAAATTGCGAAAGATTGAGAGCTAGGGATAGAAAGGGAGTAATCAGACAAAAACGGAGTATCAGAAGGGGTGAAGTCCATATCAATTCTTTCAATGTGAGAGCAAGAGGGAGATGAAGCATTGTTTTGAAGTGCAGATTTATTTGTTATCGGAGACTGACAGAGTTCATTGCATGAGGAGGAAAATAGAGCTGCATTATGTGTATCTTTATCAAATCCAGTTCTTTTTTCTAAGATGGTGGGACGTCTGCGTTTATGAGTAGTGAATTTGTTACTAGGGGGACTTTGTGTCACTTTTTGAGCATAAGAGATTGGAAAAGGGGAAGAAGTCTGTAATTGAGGAAAGGATGTGATTGATCTATCAAAAGAGGTGTTTTTAACAGAAGATTTAAGAGGAGGGAAAAGTTGAGAGGCTTCGAAGTAAGAATAGTCATGGAATGCCATTGCTTCATTAATGTTTTTTTGCCTATTAAATTCTTTGCAAGAGCGGTCAAAAGCTAGATGCTGTCCAGAACAATAAAAACAGTCTAAGGAATTTGAACATGAGTCAGAATGGATTGTTCCACATCTACTACACCTTTTGGCACTGCGGCAAGAGTTGGCAGAGTGTCCGAATCTGAGGCAGTTTTTGCATTGAGTAACAGGAGCAATATATTTATCAACCTGGACTGGAACTGAAAAAATTTCTAGATCCTTGGGGCATGGACGTCCTTCAAAGGTTACAAGAATTGTTGTGGAGGGAACATATTCATAAGATCCGTCATCTTTGGTTATTCTGCGGTTAAGTCTTCTAGCACCAATCACTTTTTTATTTTGCAAATAAGCTTCTTGAATAATATCATCTGGGGTAATAGAGAGTCCTACGTTTTTGACAATGCCTCTCGAGGTGAGAAGGCGTTGTGGTATGTAAGCACAATATCCTTCCCTTCTGAAAGCTTGGTTCATTAGGAAAGAATTAGCATCACGAGAAGTTTTGAAGGTAATTCCTATTTTGCTGGAACCTTTCTTTTGGATATTTTTAATGTTTTGAATGTTCAGTTTTCGTATAATTTTTCCAACATCCATAGGATGAATACTAGGGGGAGTGCCGCTACTTTTAATAGGTTCTACTATAACTAAATGGGGCCCAAAATCGATATCAGAGTACTTCAATCTTCTCCCTTTAGAAGCCTTAACGCGTTGTTCCAATATTAAAATTTCCTTTATGACTTCGGGATCGTTTTGAAAACAGATTTTAGTGGAAGCGAGTTCATCTTCCAAGTTTTTAATGTCTTTTTCTAATAGGGGAGAGAGTTGGTGCAAAGAATTTATTAAGTTTTTGGAAGATGGTGATAAAGCATTATGTAGGGAATCTGAGGAAGAGTTATTGGGGGCCTCATCCCCCATCTTGATGGTGGAAACTTAGACTAAAGCGTTTTTTGTAGAACACGTGGCAAAAAAATTAAGTTGGGTTAACTTACGGAGAATTATTCACAAATCACTGAAGTGCAGTCAATATAATGTCACTTAACTAAAAAACCAATGAATCGTCACTAAAAATAAAACTAACTAAACTTAATTAAATTCACAATCGACCAATTCGTGCAGTATTATCTCAAAAAGGAATTCTTTTTAAAACCTTTTTGACAAGTCAAAAATCTTCAAGTCAAAATATAAGAAATTATTTGTCAAGGTCATTTTCACAGGTTATAATCTAACCTTATTTCCTTTTCTATTAACGTCAAAAACAAATTATCTGTCAAAGTCATTTTATAAGGTTATAATCTAACCTCAAATTCAAACTTCAATAAATAATTATAAAGTAACCTAAAAAAATTAAAATAACTAAGTAACGAACAAACAAATTATGTATCGATTTGTCTTATGTGAAATATGACATCAAGTATATTATAATTATATTTATTTTTACATTTACAAATTTTTTAATGATTATTTATATTGAATTTACTTAAAATATTTTACATGTAAGTACTTATATTTATTTCTCTATTTTTAAATCATATTTATATTTGTATATGTATTATAGTGCCCTGAAGAAGTGTCAAAAGGACACGAAAGCTTGGCGGCATTTTGTAAATAAAAGATCTTGGCGTTGATTCCTTGGACTGAAATCCCCGTTATCCCCACCTATATAGCATTTTTCAGTCGTTATATAAAAAAAATTTTTTCATTACACAATGGGGTTCTATGAAGACATTCGATCCATATATGGTCAAGATTGTACCAAAAAAATCAAAGAATGGAGTAACATCAACAAAAAATTAGCTACATACCGGAACAGAAGAATCTTTCTACTAGAATGTAGAAGAAATGGTATCATACCTTCACATATAACAAACAATACAAAAAATTTGAACATTCTAATCGAATCAAATAACAATAATAATACTCAAGAAATTCACACATTTAATGAAAAATTAACTAAGAAAATTCTGAATTTAGAAATTAAAATTACTCACAATGACTTAAAAAATTTAGAAACTTATTTTTTGAAATTAACAAATTCTCTCGAACAAACCATATCAGAAAATATTTGGCTAGAATATACAAAAAGACAAAAAACTTATTACAATAAGATTTTCAATGAAATCAAAATAAAGAATATTAACAAAATAAAACGATTAAAACTATGTTCATATGAAGAAATCAAAATAAATGAAAACTGGTTAAAAAATCTCACTAATATTGATATACCAGAAGACATTAAACATTTCCTTGCCCTAGGTTATAAATTCAGCTTACCACCAACTACAAAAGACATATCAATTGCTAAATTACTATCTGATATAGAATGCCTAATCACTGGGTTCAATCATGAAAAGAAAAATATTTTCCGAGCAAAAATAACTAACATGATTACTAATTTTTTCCAAAAACCTCTTAACAATAATCATTTTTTGAACTCTATATACCAAAAAACTAAAACTTTTTTTAAAACCAATCCAAATCTTATTCTAACAAAATCAGACAAAGGTAATATCACAGTAATTATGAATAAAGAAGAATATCTTGAAAAATCTTATGATATTCTCAATGACCCTAACTCATATCTCAAACTTAATAGAGATCCTACTGTAACTATACAACAAAAAGCTAATAATTTGATATCAGATTTAAAAAAATTAAAAATGATCAATAAAGAAGAAGCTAAAAAATATATGATATACAGTTCAGTATCACCTAAATATTATGGCCTACCTAAAATTCACAAACCCACAATGAAACTCAGACCTATTATTTCTTCAATTAATGCACCAAACAGTAAAATAGCAAAAATGATAACCGATATTCTAACCAACGCATATAACTTTGAAAATAATTTTTATATCAAAGATTCATTTGATTTTTCTTCATTCATAAATGAAAAACAACTTCCACCAGATTACATATTAATCAGTCTAGATGTTGTATCCTTATTCAGTAATATTCCTATAAAATTAGTAACGAATAGTATCATCAAGAGATGGAATAAAATTAAAGATTATTGTAACATTCCACAAAATAAATTCTTATCAATAATCGACTTTATATTTAACTCAAGTTATTTTTCATTTCAAGGATGTTACTATAAACAAATTCTTGGCACACCAATGGGAGCTACTATTTCTCCAATAATAGCACAATATGTAATGGATGATCTTCTTGAAGATATTCTCCCAAAACTATCATTTAATATACCATTTTTAAAAAAATTTGTTGATGACATAATTTGTGCTATACCAGTTAATAAATCAGATGAAATATTAGAAAAAGTAAATAGTTATAATGAAAATTTACAATTTACAGTTGAATTTGAAAAAAATAATAGCATTCCATTTTTAGACACTAAAATAATCCGTAAAAACGATAACACTTTGATTACCGATTGGTATATAAAACCAACAAATTCAGGAAGGTATATAAACTATCATTCTTTTCATACAAAGAAAATGAAAATTAATCTCATTATTTGTTTAAAAAATAGAATTAAAAAACTAGTTCACCCTTCTTTAAAACAAAAAAATTTAAGAATTTTACGTGATATCTTATTAGAAAATTCTTATCCTAAATCACTTCTAAATAGAATTCTTTTCAACAATATTTCTGATAGAACTATTCATGATAATATCTCTAGCAATGAAACAGATAGGAATACAAATGTAGAAAATATTAATCACCTATCAATTCCAAATATTGAAAATTTATCAAAGAACATAATAAAACTTTTCAAAAATGAAACTAATATAAAGATAACACAGAAAAATATAAAAACGATTGGAAATTTAAATAGTAAATTGAAAGATTCTACACCTGACTTAAAAAAATCAAATGTAGTCTATGAAATAAAATGCAATAACTGTGATCTTAACTACATCGGTACCAGCTCTAGAAATTTGACTAATCGCATCACATCTCATAAAAGTGATATAAAACTTAACAAAAAATCATGTGCATTAACACAGCATTCCATCGAAACAGGCCATAAAATGTTATTTAATGAAGCTAAAGTTCTACATACTGAACAAAATATGTCTAAAAGATATTTTCTTGAAATGGTTGAAATCAACAAGGCAAATAATAGTATGAATAAGAAAAGTGACATTGAAAATCTTAGTAATATTTATAGCTACCTTTTGAATATTGAACAAAATAGATAATTTTTCATTATTTATATGATTATTTCATAAAAATTAAATTCACTTCTATTAAAGTCAAAATATAAGAAATTATTTGTCAAAGTCATTTTCACAGGTTATAATCTAACCTTATTTCCTTTTCTATTAACGTCAAAAACAAATTATCTGTCAAAGTCATTTTATAAGGTTATAATCTAACCTCAAATTCAAACTTCAATAAATAATTATAAAGTAACCTAAAAAAAATTGAAATAACTAAGTAACGAACAAACAAATTATGTATCGATTTGTCTTATGTGAAATATGACATCAAGTATATTATAATTATATTTATTTTTACATTTACAAATTTTTTAATGATTATTTATATTGAATTTACTTAAAATATTTTACATGTAAGTACTTATATTTATTTCTCTATTTTTAAATCATATTTATATTTGAATATGTATTATAGTGCCCTGAAGAAGTGTCAAAAGGACACGAAAGCTTGGCGGCATTTTGTAAATAAAAGATCTTGGCGTTGATTCCTTGGACTGAAATCCCCGTTATCCCCACCTATATAGCATTTTTCAGTCGTTATATAAAAAAAATTTTTTCATTACACAATGGGGTTCTATGAAGACATTCGATCCATATATGGTCAAGATTGTACCAAAAAAATCAAAGAATGGAGTAACATCAACAAAAAATTAGCTACATACCGGAACAGAAGAATCTTTCTACTAGAATGTAGAAGAAATGGTATCATACCTTCACATATAACAAACAATACAAAAAATTTGAACATTCTAATCGAATCAAATAACAATAATAATACTCAAGAAATTCACACATTTAATGAAAAATTAACTAAGAAAATTCTGAATTTAGAAATTAAAATTACTCACAATGACTTAAAAAATTTAGAAACTTATTTTTTGAAATTAACAAATTCTCTCGAACAAACCATATCAGAAAATATTTGGCTAGAATATACAAAAAGACAAAAAACTTATTACAATAAGATTTTCAATGAAATCAAAATAAAGAATATTAACAAAATAAAACGATTAAAACTATGTTCATATGAAGAAATCAAAATAAATGAAAACTGGTTAAAAAATCTCACTAATATTGATATACCAGAAGACATTAAACATTTCCTTGCCCTAGGTTATAAATTCAGCTTACCACCAACTACAAAAGACATATCAATTGCTAAATTACTATCTGATATAGAATGCCTAATCACTGGGTTCAATCATGAAAAGAAAAATATTTTCCGAGCAAAAATAACTAACATGATTACTAATTTTTTCCAAAAACCTCTTAACAATAATCATTTTTTGAACTCTATATACCAAAAAACTAAAACTTTTTTTAAAACCAATCCAAATCTTATTCTAACAAAATCAGACAAAGGTAATATCACAGTAATTATGAATAAAGAAGAATATCTTGAAAAATCTTATGATATTCTCAATGACCCTAACTCATATCTCAAACTTAATAGAGATCCTACTGTAACTATACAACAAAAAGCTAATAATTTGATATCAGATTTAAAAAAATTAAAAATGATCAATAAAGAAGAAGCTAAAAAATATATGATATACAGTTCAGTATCACCTAAATATTATGGCCTACCTAAAATTCACAAACCCACAATGAAACAGACCTATTATTTCTTCAATTAATGCACCAAACAGTAAAATAGCAAAAATGATAACCGATATTCTAAGCAACGCATATAACTTTGAAAATAATTTTTATATCAAAGATTCATTTGATTTTTCTTCATTCATAAATGAAAAACAACTTCCACCAGATTACATATTAATCAGTCTAGATGTTGTATCCTTATTCAGTAATATTCCTATAAAATTAGTAACGAATAGTATCATCAAGAGATGGAATAAAATTAAAGATTATTGTAACATTCCACAAAATAAATTCTTATCAATAATCGACTTTATATTTAACTCAAGTTATTTTTCATTTCAAGGATGTTACTATAAACAAATTCTTGGCACACCAATGGGAGCTACTATTTCTCCAATAATAGCACAATATGTAATGGATGATCTTCTTGAAGATATTCTCCCAAAACTATCATTTAATATACCATTTTTAAAAAAATTTGTTGATGACATAATTTGTGCTATACCAGTTAATAAATCAGATGAAATATTAGAAAAAGTAAATAGTTATAATGAAAATTTACAATTTACAGTTGAATTTGAAAAAAATAATAGCATTCCATTTTTAGACACTAAAATAATCCGTAAAAACGATAACACTTTGATTTCCGATTGGTATATAAAACCAACAAATTCAGGAAGGTATATAAACTATCATTCTTTTCATACAAAGAAAATGAAAATTAATCTCATTATTTGTTTAAAAAATAGAATTGAAAAACTAGTTCACCCTTCTTTGAAACAAAAAAATTTAAGAATTTTACGTGATATCTTATTAGAAAATTCTTATCCTAAATCACTTCTAAATAGAATTCTTTTCAACAATATTTCTGATAGAACTATTCATGATAATATCTCTAGCAATGAAACAGATAGGAATACAAATGTAGAAAATATTAATCACCTATCAATTCCAAATATTGAAAATTTATCAAAGAACATAATAAAACTTTTCAAAAATGAAACTAATATAAAGATAACACAGAAAAATATAAAAACGATTGGAAATTTAAATAGTAAATTGAAAGATTCTACACCTGACTTAAAAAAATCAAATGTAGTCTATGAAATAAAATGCAATAACTGTGATCTTAACTACATCGGTACCAGCTCTAGAAATTTGACTAATCGCATCACATCTCATAAAAGTGATATAAAACTTAACAAAAAATCATGTGCATTAACACAGCATTCCATCGAAACAGGCCATAAAATGTTATTTAATGAAGCTAAAGTTCTACATACTGAACAAAATATGTCTAAAAGATATTTTCTTGAAATGGTTGAAATCAACAAGGCAAATAATAGTATGAATAAGAAAAGTGACATTGAAAATCTTAGTAATATTTTGAATATTGAACAAAATAGATAATTTTTCATTATTTATATGATTATTTCATAAAAATTAAATTCACTTCTATTAAAGTCAAAATATAAGAAATTATTTGTCAAAGTCATTTTCACAGGTTATAATCTAACCTTATTTCCTTTTCTATTAACGTCAAAAACAAATTATCTGTCAAAGTCATTTTATAAGGTTATAATCTAACCTCAAATTCAAACTTCAATAAATAATTATAAAGTAACCTAAAAAAATTAAAATAACTAAGTAACGAACAAACAAATTATGTATCGATTTGTCTTATGTGAAATATGACATCAAGTATATTATAATTATATTTATTTTTACATTTACAAATTTTTTAATGATTATTTATATTGAATTTACTTAAAATATTTTACATGTAAGTACTTATATTTATTTCTCTATTTTTAAATCATATTTATATTTGTATATGTATTATAGTGCCCTGAAGAAGTGTCAAAAGGACACGAAAGCTTGGCGGCATTTTGTAAATAAAAGATCTTGGCGTTGATTCCTTGGACTGAAATCCCCGTTATCCCCACCTACCTATATATATATATATATATATATATATATATATATATATATATATATATATATATATATATATATATATATGTAATTGTATAGTTCAAGTTTAAATAATATAATAATAATTTCACCAAACGTATGAACTATAGAAGTGTATAAACTGTTGATACCTATAACATCGACTGTAAATCCACGTTCAGTGTTGCGTGTATCTCTATAAGAGACACAGATTATATATATTCCCTTAGATAGCCGACTCTCGCCTTCCCTCCAAAACACATTTTACTAGTGACACTCGCGACATGAGGATGAACTAGGGTCAAAGGCGCCAATTTTGAAATTAGTATAAGCTCACTGGTAAATGATGCCATGAGCGCAAATTAGTGTAACTCTCAGTTTTAATCGTCCAAAGCGCCAACATATAATGTTGGTTATACTTTAGACGCTTGGGTAAATTAATACCATCATACAAAAAACTACTTACATTATTTTACACTTATTGCCTCATATATATGGCGCCAATTTAATTTTCGCAAGCAATTGAAAGTAGAAATTAGATGCTTGAAAACATTACTTCAGATAAATATAATGCTAATAATAATGTTTGAAGATCCAAATCTTGGAACATCATATCTGATATTGAAACAAATATTTTGCATGTTTCACTGGGGCAATGACTAATAGGATTCGGAAAATAAAATAAAAAGGCAAACTAAATTTATTATACACAACAATATTCAGTATGTAAATAAACAAAATAGATATATTCACAATTTTTTATCGATGCCTGCATTAAATCTAATATGAGGATGAAAACTTTATAAATAAGTAGGTATATCTGTCATTGTTAATTGACATTTTGTGTTTGAACCAAGACGATCTAGGTGAATAGGAGTTATGGTCACCATATTTGCCACCATATAAGTCACCATATAAGTAACAAAAATAATATCTAAGTTTCTTTAAATAGTTGAAATTACAGATATACTTCCTTCTGCACAAATGCATCTTTAATATTTTAGGTATTAGTATATATACATACTTACTTGGAATATTTAATGATGGTACAGCATTACATTCTAAATTGGTTTGATTCTTATTGATAATAATTTTCATATATTCAGAGAAATGTAGATCACAAATCCTAAATGCGTGCCTTTGTTCAGTATTTACGTCAACAACATCGTTTCTTCCTATAGCCAGGCGCCATTGTCGTCTAATCTATAAATCAAAATATGTATAAATTTGTAATTACTTAATTAATTCAGAATAGCTTACCTCTGGAGTAAAATTAAAAATTATTCCACAACAGTAACTGTAAAATCACAAATGTAAATTGGAAATATATGAACTGTCCAGTTTTGAAAAAATATAGCGGTATATGTTTCTTCTTCTGAACTAAGAATTAATTAAATCTTCTTTTCCATGATCTCTGTCAGAGTTATTCTTTGTCTATGACAACGACGCTTACGACGTGAGGAATAACTACAAATAAAAAACTCTCAAACATCGAGAGTGAGCACCCCATGATAAGAGAATACATTTCTTTTATGCGCCGACGCAATTAACCAAGGTATTCAGTGCCCATGACTGGATGGAATGCAGGGGTGGTATAAGGAACATTTGATGTTAAAAATAATGCAAATTTTGATAGTAACATTTTATTAAATCATTTTATAGAAAGTGTTGGTATTTTATTTTTATTTATGTCCATAATCAATTTATAAAAAAAATTACTTACTTCATTCAATCTATGCAAGAATTTGGAAATCATTAAAATCAAAGGTATGTATTCAGGAAAGACTTTGTTTCTGAATTAAGTAATATATGTCTATTTGAAAAGTAGATATTCAAAATTAATTATACTTATATTTGTGCGTCCGGAACTCAAAGGGAGGAGTTTTCATGCTACCGACTTTATGAAAATTTTTAAATTAACATCAATTTATATTTATTAGGAGCTAGCCGAAGGTAAGTCAAGTCAATATTGTAAACAAGACTTGTATGACTTAATTAAAATAAAAATCAAAACATTAATAAATTACATTAATTAATTATAATATATATATTATTATAGAGTGAAACACCCTGTATATCAAACAATAAAGAATTAAGATTGTACATTGTAATCTAGAAGAATTTTTTTTAAGTCAAAAATTTTTTAAACATTTGAATGGAGACAATCTGTACGATCCACTATTCGATAGAGAAGGCATACAGAAAGGACAGACTGTATAATGTAGGGATAATTGCGAATAGGTGTGATAAACAATTTATGTGAAATAAATTAACCAAACTTTTATTAAAATAAATCAAGTATCAGAATTTGTTCATGATGAGAAACTAATAATGCTTTATTCTGTAAAGTCAAGCTAATCTCATAATATTTGTTGATTAAAAACATTAAAGTAAGTTAGTGTAGCTGTTTAGACATAACAGAGCAGAAAAGTATATAATAATGTGAATTTCAGAGAACATGAATCATAAAAAAGAAACGAATTTTCATTTTGCATATATATTTAAAGGTAACAGCTGTCATCTATTAAAACATTATGAATATTCATTTGACATACATACTTAGAGGTTAGGAAATGTCATTTTAACAATACTAGGAAATATTATTGAATGAAAATAATATAGGAAGTCTAAGCAATTAAAAACCTTAGAATACAATATCCTGATATAATGGATGAACATTTCACAAGTTGAAATGAAGAATTTGAGTGATAAAATAAATAGTCAAATTTGATTGGTTAGTAAACATTTAAAAAAGATCATATCGGCGACAATTATGTTGCTAACGAAAAAAAAAATCGAAATAAAAAAGTTTGTTGATTATGGGGTCTATTCACTAAGAGGTGCTTTTTTGGGGAAGAAAAATTTGTAAGTAGAAAAACTTTTTGGTAAAGAAAAATCATTTTGAAATTATTTGGAAGTTAAAAAAATTTTGACTATAGAATTGAAGAACAAATACATTATACTTACAAGATATAGATCAATGTAAGTAGATAAGTTTATATTAATAATTAAAAAGGGAATTGTCGAATGTTGTACAGTACTAACCATGATTTTTATTTTATAATATGGTGTCTTGTATCTTGTGGAAGTAAAATAGCCACAATAGCTTTTGAAAAACACTGAATAGTGGAATTTGTGTGAGCTGCTTGGACTTTGAATGAGGTGCGGCATCGATTCCTGTTCTGGTAGAAACGGAATGCCAGCATGGAGTTTTTCCAGGAGGAGAATCTGAAACAAGTAAAAGAAATGAATCATTGAGGTGAATAAACAAAACAGTGAAGTGAATAAGGTAGTAAAAGTTAATTTATTAATATATTAAAAAGTCAAGCGTACTTACCAATTTATACAAAGAACTAAAATTTTGTGACGCATAGACGTTTTTAGGAGTGTATTCCGCCATTTTCTAAAAATCATATGTTTATGAAATTGTATAATTGTATTTCACTCTTATAATAATATCTCACCAGAGTGCGTGTATGTTGTATGAAAGAGTCATCCTTTTAGATAGTTAAATTTTTTCAAGAACACTTGTAAAAGTGTAATGTATTTATTTTCATTAAATTAAATATCGTTTTCCTTTGAAGAACGTTTTAAACTATTTTTTCAGTTATTCATTTCATCTGGTGACTTGCGCACCATCTACTTACCATAGGCAGAAGCTCTGAATGACATCTATTGAATTATGCAGATTTGTTTTTAAGCAGGACAGGACCGTATATTTAGTTTGGAATCATTGAATAAGTAACATATTCTGATTAACAAATTTATTTTGAAATATAAAGCATTTATTAACTTTGGCGCTAATATATATATAAAATTCTAAAATCATTTTATCCTAAATACTTGAACTCTACCCTGAGATGAGAAGTTTTCATGTTAGTGATATAAACTGTTTATTATATATATAAAATCATCAATATACCGGGCAAACAATAAACTTAAAGTAAATTTAAACTAAAATAAAATAAGTGTAACATTCTTATTACACCATAGCCAATTCATAATAATATGTCGGCCCAACGTAGGGCAAATTAAATTCCCATAAAATAAACTATAATAACATGTCACCGCAACGTGGGGCTATAGTCAATCTATTATAAAGTGACGCACCAAACAAAGGCGAATAATTTATAAAGGATTGAAACAATTTTTTTACTGTATTAAAAGAAGAATTAAAAACAAAAAATGGAAAGAAGAATGACTTTGAGAGACGGGAAACAAGTAGGAGGAGAAAGTAGGTCTGATGAAGAAAGAGAAGAAAGGAGTAATGGTAGAGGAGATTTTCAGGTACAATATTTGGAACAGGGGAGAGAACATTCGGAAGAAGACATCGCAGAACAAGGTCAGGAGGAAGAAGATGCACCATTATCAGAAGAAACAGGACAAGGGGTCAAACAAAAATCAAAAGAGAAAGAGGAAATGGATGTAATGAGTATGCTTCAAATGATGATGAAACAAAAAAAGGAATTTATGAAAAGAATGGATCAACATTTTGAAGATATGAGGAGAGATATAAAAAAGGATTTGAATACAAAATTGGACCAGAATAGAGAAGATTTGAATACAAAAATGGATCAAAATAGGGAAGAAATGAAACAGGATTTGAATACAAAATTGGACCAAAATAGAGAAGAAATGAAAGAAATAAATACAAAGATGGACCGAAATAGAGAAGAATTAAAACAAACTAAGGACCAAATAATAAAATTAATGGAAGAGAAATTGGGACAGGTTGAAAAGAAATTGGAAGAATCAAATATTTACATGAAAAACAAATTAAAATCCACCAAACAAGAAATAAGAGGAGAGGGGATTAAAAAAACCACAGAAATAGACAATTCACAGATCAACAGAATCAAGGAAATAGAGGAGAAAGAAAAGGATTTCAAAGGAGAGATTCAAATGGATGTAAAGTTACAAAATGAAAATATAAATGATGATACTATAGAACCAAAATTAAGTAATAAAATGGAAATTGATGAAATAAAAATACAAAGACAACTAAATGAGGAGATGATAGATAGCAATTTACAGAATATAGGAAGTGAGGAAGCTATGAAAATTTATGAAAAAGAGATTTATTGGAAAATAACGGACCCAGATGTTAATATATTGAAACGAATAGTGACATATGGTAAGACAAATAATAATAATAATAGGGGGATACAACTTAATTGGAAATTAGAGGAAATGAATAAGATATTACAAGAAACCAAGGAAGGAATAGAAGAAACCATAAGACAGAATATAGAAACAATAATTTATGCAGAAAATTTCGAAATGAGATTAAAACTTAGCAGAAATATAAAGATAATTGATCCAAGAAAACTTAATAGGATAATTGAAAATGAAATAATAAAAAGAAGAAACAATAATATGAAGAAATTGGAAACGCAAATTTTGATGAATCTATTGAGAGAAATTGATGAAATAGGGGACAACAAAATTGAAAAAGACATAGTGGAACATTTAAAGAAATTTAGGATACAAGAGAATCAAACAATAAGAGAAGAGGATAAGACGAAATTTAGGAAAAGAAAATAAAATTGAATAAAAAGGCTGTATTATAGGACTGGAATCTAGAAAACGAATTAGGAATTGTAAAAGGTCAAGAAGGGATATAAAAACCACATGTAAATAAAAAGTTTATAAATAACAAATAATAATTTAAAAAAAACATATGTAAATATAATTTTGTATATAGATAGAAATTAGTATATGTAAAGATATAATTATGAAAAACAGAAATAATTACATTAACAGATATAATAACAATGGAAATTATAACAATAATTATAACAACAATTCAGGAAATAACAATAACTATAATAAGAACGATAGCAACCAAAACAACTATGACAGAAACTTTAAATATAATAACAACAAAAATAACAATTACAGAGAACAGTATTCAAAGGAGAGAGAGAGTGATAACATATGAACATCCAAGGGAATATATTAAATTTGGGGAAGATTTGGAATTGAAAGGAGTAATGGGATTGATAAAAATTAAAGGAAAATTAAATGGGAAATTTGTTAAAATATTAATAGATACTGGTTCGGAAGCGTCCATAATAAAAACAAAACTAATTGAAGAAAATATTGAAAATTATGAAAATAAGCTAGTTAAAATACCGAAAACTACATTAATAGGAGCAAACGGAAAGAAATTGTGTGAAGTTAGCAGATCTATAATACAAAGTATTGAATTAAAGGATGGGAAAGAAGTTGAGATGCAATTATTGTTAGTAGATAATCTAGAATCAGACATAGTTATAGGAATAGATGAATTAACAAAATATAAAGCAAGAATTGATTTTGAAAAGATGGAGATTGAATTAAATGGTAATAGAATTGAATTTGAAGAAGAAAATAGAGAAGAATTGGAAGTTGAAGAGGATAATAAGAAGTTATGGAATATAGAAAGGATTGGAAATATGGAAGTATTGGCAATTGGAGAGGATAATAGGAAGTTATGGAATATAAAGAGGAGTGGAAATATGGAAGAATTGGAATTTGAAGAGGATAATAGGAAGTTATGGAATATGGAGAGGGATGAAATAATGGAAGAATTGGAATTAGTATGTGGAAATAAGGAATATGCTGAGAAAGTGAAGAATTTAATAATTAAGTATAAAGGATTAGTTAAAAAAGAGATGAGAATGGCAAATAACTATGTACATAAGATAGAAGTTAAGGGAATAGAAAATTTCAGAATAAGAACATATCCCATACCTTATAAATATAGGAAAGAAGTTGATTCAGAGATACAAAATATGCTAAAGGATAGTATTATAGAGAGATGTAACACAAGAAATATAAATTAATAAATTGTACCGATATAAGAGACTCTGAGAAATGTAGAAGTAATAAGTCGCATAACGAACATTAAAGAATTTTCAAAAATGGATTTATAACATGATTTTTTAAACTAATTCCTTTGGATGAAACTTGTAAATGAAACATGTACCTAAAAATAAAATAAGAATTTGTATACATATTTAATTATGGTATTGTAAATAGATTTAAAACTATTTGAAGAGGATACTGCAACACAGGATTCCAGAATCATCTTTGTAACAGCGACCTGAAATAAGAAGAAATGTATTATTAGTAATATGTCAGACAGAAATAAACAAATGTGTGCGAAATTGAAACCACCTTTCGAGGGACCATATGTTATAGATAATGAAAACGGGATAAATAGCTATGCTTTAAAATATATGGAAAATGATGAAATAAGAGGTGTCTTCAATATAAAGGATATATATAAGTACAATAACTAATGAAGAAGTAAAGAAAAAGCAAAATAGTAAATGTTTAAGGTAAAATTTGCGTTCATAAAATTTTTCAGAACATCAAAATTTGATAAACGCAAAATTTAGGGGATGTTATTATAGAGTGAAACACCCTGTATATCAAACAATAAAGAATTAAGATTGTACATTGTAATCTAGAAGAATTTTTTTTAAGTCAAAATTACATTATTTTACACTTATTGCCTCATATATATGGCGCCAATTTAATTTTCGCAAGCAATTGAAAGTAGAAATTAGATGCTTGAAAACATTACTTCAGATAAATATAATGCTAATAATAATGTTTGAAGATCCAAATCTTGGAACATCATATCTGATATTGAAACAAATATTTTGCATGTTTCACTGGGGCAATGACTAATAGGATTCGGAAAATAAAATAAAAAATGCAAACTAAATTTATTATACACAACAATATTCAGTATGTAAATAAACAAAATAGATATATTCACAATTTTTTATCGATGCCTGCATTAAATCTAATATGAGGATGAAAACTTTATAAATAAGTAGGTATATCTGTCATTGTTAATTGACATTTTGTGTTTGAACCAAGACGATCTAGGTGAATAGGAGTTATGGTCACCATATTTGCTTTAAGTAACAAAAATAATATCTAAGTTTCTTTAAATAGTTGAAATTACAGATATACTTCCTTCTGCACAAATGCATCTTTAATATTTTAGGTATTAGTATATATACATACTTACTTGGAATATTTAATGATGGTACAGCATTACATTCTAAATTGGTTTGATTCTTATTGATAATAATTTTCATATATTCAGAGAAATGTAGATCACAAATCCTAAATGCGTGCCTTTGTTCAGTATTTACGTCAACAACATCGTTTCTTCCTATAGCCAGGCGCCATTGTCGTCTAATCTATAAATCAAAATATGTATAAATTTGTAATTACTTAATTAATTCAGAATAGCTTACCTCTGGAGTAAAATTAAAAATTATTCCACAACAGTAACTGTAAAATCACAAATGTAAATTGGAAATATATTAACTGTCCAGTTTTGAAAAAATATAGCGGTATATGTTTCTTCTTCTGAACTAAGAATTAATTAAATCTTCTTTTCCATGATCTCTGTCAGAGTTATTCTTTGTCTATGACAACGACGCTTACGACGTGAGGAATAACTACAAATAAAAAATATAGAAAGTGTTGGTATTTTATTTTTATTTATGTCCATAATCAATTTATAAAAAAAATTACTTACTTCATTCAATCTATGCAAGAATTTGGAAATCATTAAAATCAAAGGTATGTATTCAGGAAAGACTTTGTTTCTGAATTAAGTAATATATGTCTATTTGAAAAGTAGATATTCAAAATTAATTATACTTATATTTGTGCGTCCGGAACTCAAAGGGAGGAGTTTTCATGCTACCGACTTTATGAAAATTTTTAAATTAATATCAATTTATATTTATTAGGAGCTAGCCGAAGGTAAGTCAAGTCAATATTGTAAACAAGACTTGTATGACTTAATTAAAATAAAAATCAAAACATTAATAAATTACATTAATTGATTATAATATATATATTATTATAGAGTGAAACACCCTGTATATCAAACAATAAAGAATTAAGATTGTACATTGTAATCTAGAAGAATTTTTTTTAAGTCAAAAATTTTTTAAACATTTGAATGGAGACAATCTGTATGATCCACTATTCGATAGAGAAGGCATACAGAAAGGACAGACTGTATAATGTAGGGATAATTGCGAATAGGTGTGATAAACAATTTATGTGAAATAAATTAACCAAACTTTTATTAAAAAAAATCAAGTATCAGAATTTGTTCATGATGAGAAACTAATAATGCTTTATTCTGTAAAGTCAAGCTAATCTCATAATATTTGTTGATTAAAAACATTAAAGTAAGTTAGTGTAGCTGTTTAGACATAACAGAGCAGAAAAGTATATAATAATGTGAATTTCAGAGAACATGAATCATAAAAAAGAAACGAATTTTCATTTTGCATATATATTTAAAGGTAACAGCTGTCATCTATTAAAACATTATGAATATTCATTTGACATACATACTTAGAGGTTAGGAAATGTCATTTTAACAATACTAGGAAATATTATTGAATGAAAATAATATAGGAAGTCTAAGCAATTAAAAACCTTAGAATACAATATCCGGATATAATGGATGAACATTTCACTAGTTGAAATGAAGAATTTGAGTGATAAAATAAATAGTCAAATTTGATTGGTTAGTAAACATTTAAAAAAGATCATATCGGCGACAATTATGTTGCTAACGAAAAAAAAATCGAAATAAAAAAGTTTGTTGATTATGGGGTCTATTCACTAAGAGGTGCTTTTTTGGGGAAGAAAAATTTGTAAGTAGAAAAACTTTTTGGTAAAGAAAAATCATTTTGAAATTATTTGGAAGATAAAAAAATTTTGACTATAGAATTGAAGAACAAATACATTATACTTACAAGATATAGATCAATGTAAGTAGATAAGTTTATATTAATAATTAAAAAGGGAATTGTCGAATGTTGTACAGTACTAACCATGATTTTTATTTTATAATATGGTGTCTTGTATCTTGTGGAAGTAAAATAGCCACAATAGCTTTTGAAAAACACTGAATAGTGGAATTTGTGTGAGCTGCTTGGACTTTGAATGAGGTGCGGCATCGATTCCTGTTCTGGTAGAAACGGAATGCTAGCATGGAGTTTTTCCAGGAGGAGAATCTGAAACAAGTAAAAGAAACGAATCATTGAGGTGAATAAACAAAACAGTGAAGTGAATAAGGTAGTAAAAGTTAATTTATTAATATATTAAAAAGTCAAGAGTACTTACCAATTTATACAAAGAACTAAAATTTTGTGACGCATAGACGTTTTTAGGAGTGTATTCCGCCATTTTCTAAAAATCATATGTTTATGAAATTGTATAATTGTATTTCACTCTTATAATAATATCTCACCAGAGTGCGTGTATGTTGTATGAAAGAGTCATCCTTTTAGATAGTTAAATTTTTTCAAGAACACTTGTAAAAGTGTAATGTATTTATTTTCATTAAATTAAATATCGTTTTCCTTTGAAGAAGGTTTTAAACTATTTTTTCAGTTATTCATTTCATCTGGTGACTTGCGCACCATCTACTTACCATAGGCAGAAGCTCTGAATGACATCTATTGAATTATGCAGATTTGTTTTTAAGCAGGACAGGACCGTATTTAGTTTAGAATCATTGAATAAGTAACATATTCTGATTAACAAATTTATTTTGAAATATAAAGCATTTATTAACTTTGGCGCTAATATATATATAAAATTCTAAAATCATTTTATCCTAAATACTTGAACTCTACCCTGAGATGAGAAGTTTTCATGTTAGTGATATAAACTGTTTATTATATATATAAAATCATCAATATACCGGGCAAACAATAAACTTAAAGTAAATTTAAACTAAAATAAAATAAGTGTAACACTCTTATTACACCATAGCCAATTCATAATAATATGTCGGCCCAACGTAGGGCAAATTAAATTCCCATAAAATAAACTATAATAATATATATATATATATATATATATATATATATATATATATATATATATATGCCCAAGTACCACTTTGGGGACATTTTGTTCCTGTATCTGTCAGTTTGAGGACAAAACGGCTGTTCGGGGACAGTCCTTAAACATTTATTATACAGCTAACTACGAGTTTGAGGACATATTATTTGAGGACATTGTCCGCTTTGTTTGAGGACATTGCCGGGTAGTTTGATGACATTGCTGGGTAGTTTGAGGACATTGTATCATTTGTTTGAGGACGGGTAAACTGTCCTCAAACTTATTTTGTGATAAATAACATTCACGTACTTATACGAGGACTGCCCAATAAATGTTGATACTTTTATGACTATACAAGGACTGTCCAATAAATTTTGATTATTTTATGATGATACGAGGACTGTCCATGCACCCAATTCCTTTTCAATTTGGGCCCAACGTTTCTCTGACTTTGATAAACTCCTAGAAGCAAAAACCACTGGGTGTGAATTTTGTAATAGGCAACACCCAAAAGCTTCACTTGAGGCATCGGTTTGTATTAAAATCGGCATGTATGGGTCAAAGATTTGCAAAACAGGCTCTTCTGAAATCAACTTTTTCAAAAGGTCTAATTCTTTTTCATGGTCACCGGTCCAAACAAAAGGCACATTGTTTTTGGTAAGATTACGCATATTTGAGGTCAGCTGAGACAAGTTCGGTATAAATTTAGAAAAAAATTCAAGTAAGCCGAGGACTCTCAAGACTTCGGACTTGTTTTTGGGGCTTTTTATGGCTTGAATAGCTTCAATATTGCGAATGTCTGGTTTTACACCGTCTTTAGATATTACCTGACCTAGAAATACTACTTGACTTAGTTTATACAGAAATTTCTGAAAATTAAACTTAACTTTGTATTTACAAGCCCTATGAAATACTTCCTTTAGAGCTAAATCATGACTAACTTCATCAACTCCAGACACAATGATATCATCGAAGTATATCTCTACTCCAGGGATATCTCCAAATATCTCAAAGTTCTTTTTTTGAAAGATTTCTGGGGCGCTTGAAATCCCGAATGGTACCCGGTTAAAATGGTACCGCCCAAAGGGGGTATTAAATACGCAGAGGTCAGCACTCTCATTATCAAGCTGGAGCTGCCAGAACCCATCTTTCATGTCAATTACACTAAATAGGGTTTTTCCTGTAAGCCTAGAAATAATATCATTAACCCTTGGTATTGGAAAATGTTCCCTACGTATATATTTATTAAGCGGCTTGGGATCAATACAAAGTCTTAGAGACTTATCATTTTTTTCTACAATCATAAGACTGTTGACCCAATTTGTAGGATAATCCACTTTCTGAATAATTTTTTTCGTTTACAAGATTGTCCAAAGTTTGTTTCAATTTATCATGTAAAGATAAAGAAACTTTTCTCTGACACTGTTTAATTGGTTTAGCATCATCAGTGAGTCTAATAGAGCATAATCCTGGGATTTTACCTATACCTTCAAAAACATTTTTAAACAATTCATAAATCTTTTCTTTCTTTGGTAAAATTTCAATATTATTAACTCTTTGTATCAAACCAAACTTTAGACAATCATCCAGACCTAGCAAAGGTTGACTATTACTATCAACAATTACAAATTTTATTTTTAAAGTACTATTTTTCAATTTTTTTTTAAAATATCTAAAGGCAAAATACTACAACCTCAGCCTGTATCAAGTTTAAAACTTACTTTCGAGCCTTCAATATTGAAAATTTCAGTCCAGTGGTATTTTAACGAGCGAATACTCGTCCCAATAATAAAATTCAAATGTGGCACCCAGGCTGACGTCACTCCCGCGCTTTTTCTGCTTGATTCTCATTAGCTCAGAGTTACCAGACAACCTTCTCTCTATAAACGTTGTTACTCAGCTTCTCTACTTCACTCAAATGATAAGAAGAAGAGAAGTCATATTTGATATACTCTCTTTTTTTCTTATAAGATAAACAAAGATACCCTTACATACTTCATAAATTCGAAATCTGGCAACCCCGTGTATATGATACCATAGACAAATAATAAAAGAGACGTTTTGATCATTGAATTTGATGCATAGGCGGCAAGTGGCACAATGTTTCTGCGCCGCCACCCGCGCAAGGAGTCTCTACAGTCGCGCGAACTATAAGACTGTTTTACATAAACAAAATAGAATAAAACAATTTAAAATATTATAAATGACAATGAATTTCAACATATTTCCTTTATTGTGAATAAATATTATAAAATATCCTAGTATATTAACTTTTAAGTCATTAAAAATGAAAAAATACAAAATCAATCTTACATTGGTTCGTGTGAATACGGCTTGTGTTTGTCAAAGTGAAGAGTAAAAACTAAAAATATGGTTATATTGGTTATGGTTACAAGTTCTGAGGATGAGTAAAATTAGTATAGTTTTGTTTAATTTATTTAGGTTTCCCCATAAAAGTATCAAAATTTATTGTAGAAAAAAATGATAAGTCTCTAAGACTTTGTATTGATCCCAAGCCGCTTAATAAATATATACGTAGGGAACATTTTCCAATACCAAGGGTTAATGATATTATTTCTAGGCTTACAGGAAAAACCCTATTTAGTGTAATTGACATGAAAGATGGGTTCTGGCAGCTCCAGCTTGATAATGAGAGTGCTGACCTCTGCGTATTTAATACCCCCTTTGGGCGGTACCATTTTAACCGGGTACCATTCGGGATTTCAAGCGCCCCAGAAATCTTTCAAAAAAAGAACTTTGAGATATTTGGAGATATCCCTGGAGTAGAGATATACTTCGATGATATCATTGTGTCTGGAGTTGATGAAGTTAGTCATGATTTAGCTCTAAAGGAAGTATTTCATAGGGCTTGTAAATACAAAGTTAAGTTTAATTTTCAGAAATTTCTGTATAAACTAAGTCAAGTAGTATTTCTAGGTCAGGTAATATCTAAAGACGGTGTAAAACCAGACATTCGCAATATTGAAGCTATTCAAGCCATAAAAAGCCCCAAAAACAAGTCCGAAGTCTTGAGAGTCCTCGGCTTACTTGAATTTTTTTCTAAATTTATACCGAACTTGTCTCAGCTGACCTCAAATATGCGTAATCTTACCAAAAACAATGTGCCTTTTGTTTGGACCGGTGACCATGAAAAAGAATTAGACCTTTTGAAAAAGTTGATTTCAGAAGAGCCTGTTTTGCAAATCTTTGACCCATACATGCCGATTTTAATACAAACCGATGCCTCAAGTGAAGCTTTTGGGTGTTGCCTATTACAAAATTCACACCCAGTGGTTTTTGCTTCTAGGAGTTTATCAAAGTCAGAGAAACGTTGGGCCCAAATTGAAAAGGAATTGGGTGCAATTGTTTTTGCATGCGAAAAACTCCATTATTTTATCTATGGCTATGAAGTAACTATTCAAACTGATCACAAGCCTCTTATCAACATTTTTGACAAGGAACTTGACAAAGTCTCTGCAAGACTCTAACGTTTGCTCTTAAAATTGTTGAAGTATAATACTAAAATTACGTATTTACCTGGGAAAGATATGGTAATTGCGGATACCTTGTCTAGATCATATATAGATGAACCTGTTGCAGATGACCCAGAGATGACATATATTGTTCATACCGTGAGTAACAATATTCCCATGTCGGAGGAAAAGAAAGAGCTTTTTAGAAAATAAATTATTTCTGATCCTATCTTGTCAAGAATTAAAAAATTTTGTAACTATTCATGGCCTAATGAAAATAAAGAAATTTGTCCTGAAATGAAACAGTATTTTAAAATTAAAAATAATATTTATTTATCTAATGATCTCTTGTTTCTAGATAAAAAGATAATAGTTCCTCATTCTTTGAGAAATAATATGCTTAAACTCATCCACGAACCACATTTTGGTGTAGAAAAGTCAAAATTAAGAGCTCGTCAGATATTTTATTGGCCAAATATTTCTAGAGATATAGAGAATTTCATTCAAAATTGTGGAATCTGTCAACTTCACAAAAAATCACTTCCAAAAGAGACATTAATATCTCACGACATTCCTTCTCGTGCATGGCAATATGTTCACTCCGATTTTTTTTAATTTAAAGGTAAAAACTTTCTTTTAATGGTTGATGCTTACTCAAAGTAGGTTGAAGTAATTCACACAAAAACAAAAACTGCCGATGAACTAATATTAGTTTGCAAAAATAAATTTCAACAATTTGGAATACCTGATATATTTTTCACCGATAATAACCCTTATAATTCTCATAAATTTAAATCTTTTGCAAAAAATTGGAACTTTCAAGTTGTTTTTAGCAGCCCTTATCATCATCAGTCAAACGGACTGGCTGAACGTTATGTTGGTATAGTGAAGGAAATGTTAAAAAAAGCTAATAACGAAAATGATCTGCCACTTTTACTTTTAGAATATAACAGCACTCCTTTATCCTCATTAAATTATTCGCCTAGTCAGTTATTTTTAAACCGTACCCTTAAAACCAAAATACCTATTTCTGGAAAATCGCTAGAACCCGTCTTGATTGACAGTAATAAAGTACAACAAATGTTAAAGAATAAGCAAGACACCCTAAAATATTTTTATGATAGAACAGCAAAGGATTTGCCTAAACTAGAACTAGGTGAAACAATCCTAATTCAGGAGGAAAAAGGATGGAAAAAAGGAAAAGTATTAGAAATTGTTAATAGTAGATCTTACATTGTTGTAGATGAATATGTAATAAGTATAGAGGGAATAGAAGGTATTTAAATAAAAGCGAATTTAATTTACTGTATGATTTTGATAATTATTTTTCTATGAAACAAGCAAATCAAAATAACATTATTGTGCCTAATACCTCTCCTACTCCTTCTAGTATTCAACAAACACCAAACCAGTCAATTATTCAGGAGCTACAGAGTCCTGATATCTTAGATAACGACAACAGTATAAGTTCTACTAAATCAGATCACTCTCAGATTGTCAATAATAGTTATAATCTAGTAGTGATAGTTTTGATAGTGTTCCCGAGTTTGACATTAATCCAAATGTGACAATACAACGTGAACGTATACCAAGAATACCTAAACGGTTTGAAGACTATATTATGAATCCTGATTTCTCTGATTAATAACGCCTTTTTACATGTATGTAAAAAAAGGAGAGCATGTTATGTGATGCGCCTGGTTTGCGCGGCCTATACGCTATTGAAATGCAGAACGCACCGCATGGCTGCCGGATTAAACTCATGGAGGTTGACGTATACTAAATAAAGAGTTACATTCAGCTTAAATGTGTTATTAAAGAACCCGCAAAACAGTAACTAGAACGCTGAAATAATATAAAACTACTTCTGATAGGTTTTAGTTTTAAAAAACAATATATTCTCAAACAAACACATATTTTTTGCAGCATTTGTTAATTTAAGTACATATATTCGAATGAAAAAAACTCAAATATACTATGTACATATTAATAACCCAATCTTTATCTCTATTTGTGTTGCTTTATACGTTTTTTTTTGTTTTCAGAGAATAAATCGTATTAGATTTTATTTGTATTGTAACATATTATTACAAATACAGTTCTTTATTATTAAAAACTATAAAAATACATATATGTGTTATCTGATGTAAGAAATAAAACCAATAATTTGCACCACAACACTATATATTTACCGAAAATACAATCAATATTATTAATATACAAAAATAGAGACTTGCTTATAACAAAACTGTTGAGAGAATGTCCCACAAAATATCAAGTTTAGGCGAAAACTTCAACATGTTAATGTTTAACTTGTTTATCTTAACAGAAATGTTTATGAAATTAATATGATTTAGGTCCTAAAGAAATAGCTCATTTATGACACTTAAACAGTATCCACACTGATGGTGCATGAGTGACATCATCGCTGCAACGAATACTAGATAAAACAAATAATATACAATCTTATCTATCTACTTACTACTTTTAATGTAAGAAACCAATATTATTCTAGCATATGTAACAAAAATAGTACACAACCTAGGCAAGCGTTTTTTTGTCTTTGTTTCATAACTTAAGCTGGATACTTTAAAAGTTACTTATATTTGGTATTGAAAGAAACTAATTTTACCTTAAAACCCTATATACAAAAAAGTTTATTAACATTAAAAGGTAAAAAATAAGTGATATATGACAATCACTAAATTCATTTGACAATTTTTCTCATTTTTTTATCAATTTATTCCCTTTTTCTTTTGATAAGGGAGATTTTCTCTTTTTTTTTCTTCAGCTTCTTTTAAATTTAAAAATTTTATTCTGACAAATATTCTTTGTCGACTAAATGACTTAACGAGCTTTTTTGGGATCTCTACTAATTATAAAATAACTCCAACACAACAGTAGCAAAGAATATACAACGATAATATTCTGTGACGATAGTTCCAGTTGCATACACAACAATACAGATGAGTCTACTTCTTTTGTCTGTACTATATAATACACAAAATACAAAAAGAACAACAATAAATACTAATGAAAGAACAAGAACCCTATATAAACAATAATATGCACTCCTACTTCTATAAATTCATACAGCCTTGTCAAAGCTGGCACCCACAGTGACTATAAACGTTGGCTGAGTAACCCCACTATTTTTCTATTTTATGAGGTTAGAGAATACATTGTAGTTGTGTGTTTTGTTTTTTATGTGTTTATCGATTTAAAATAAAAATATGGAACAAAAACAAAAAAGAACACCAAACTTCACTAATTCAAAAGAAAGCTTGTTGGTGCAGCTAGCTAAACAATATAGAAATATTCTGGAAAATAAAAAGAGCGATGTCAATATAACGCGCAAGAAAAATGAGTGCTAGGTCAAAATTGAATCCGAATATTTAATTAAAAAAGTACCGTTACTTTTCGCAGAGCTAACCTTTTAATCTTTGTAAAAAATTAGTGTCATTCCACTTCACAAAATGATTGTCCCTTTGTCTATATATTTGTGGTTGCATTTCTGGCTGTTTATTAACTAATTCCATGAAATCTCCAACTTCAGACATTTCTTCCATTTAACCCTTCGCTACTCGCGCCTACATTTTTTACTTGAGTACTCGCGTGGGGTATTTTGATACCCCAATTTTATTTTAATGGGAAACATTAAAAAAGAGTTCTTTGGGTTATTTATTATATGGCAAATTACGTAAAAACACCTACTTGTATGCTTAACAAAATAAACCAAACTTCATAATCACAAAAATTTATAATTATAAACATTTAGAAGCACAAGGTAAAAATTCAAAAAAATGGCAACAAAACATTAATTGACTGAGTTTTCCGATTCAGAATCGTCATCCGCTCCATGTTTCAGGCAACTGTTGCAAACAATTTGTTGGTGGTTCTTACATATCCACTTGGTGCATTTGAGGCAACTTACTGGGGTTTTTCTGTCAAGACTTCTGGGACACAAATAACACCTTCCTTTACCCGTTCTTGGCCTCTTTGGCATATGTGTTTCAGGATCTTGAGCTCTTGCAGTTGTTGATGGTTCTTCGATATTTAGAAGAAGGAATCCCCGCTCCTTTATATTTCTTGGAATATTTTTGGCATATATTCTTTTCAGAATTTGTGGACGAACTAATCCTTCAGCGATACTCCTCAAAAACATTCTCTAGTGGGTTTTTGGAATCCATTGTTCAGTGCATATAAACATATGGCATTAATTCCTGCAACATTGAGGATATTGAAAAAACCTGTAAGTGGCCAACGCTTGGTATTCCTAGCCACATCATAATGAGCGCACATCTTATCTACAACGTCCACTCCAGACTTTGTACGATTATATTCAAGTATAATCTCTGGTTTCAAAGAAGCTTCATCCACTTCATCATCGTGATGCATTGTGGAAATCAATAGGATATTCTTATATTTCTTTGGTACATAAGAAACCAATGTGCAATGGTCTTTAAACGCAAACATGCTGCTCTGTACAGGTCTAGAACGCGTATTGGTAAATTCGAGAGGAATTTCCTTTTTATTTTTGCGGATAGTTCCAATCATTGTCAGCTTATTTCTGAGCAATTCGAAAGCCAGGGGGATACTGGAGAACCAGTTATCCATAGTAATATTGCGTCCGGTTCCTTTTAGATCCTCCACGAGGCGCATGACGACGTCGGCGGGCTTATTACTAAGGAAGTATGGGCCATCGGGTTGCACTCCAGCGTACATTTCTAACTTATACGTATACATGGTCTTTACATCCACGAGTGCATATACCTTTAGCCCGTATTTACTTGGTTTACTCGGTATATATTGCTTAAACGGGCATCTTCCTCTGAATGCCACAAGCTGCTCGTCTATTGTTAGATACGCACTTGGTGTGACTGAAGATTGACACTTTGAGACAAAACGTTCGAATATGTCTCTAATAGGTGCCAACTTGTCCAAATTGCGCCTCTCCTGCCTGGTAGAAATATCATCAAATCTGATACATCGACAAAGAAATCTAAAACGGTTATATGTCATTGTAATAAATATATGTTCAATGCCTGTACCATTCGTGTTCCATAAAGATAAAACATTTTGTCTACCAGATTTCAAGACGCCGGCAAGATACAAAATCCCTACAAAACCTTTAATTTCACAAACATCAGTTTTCTGTGCGTCTCTTTCTCGAGCAAAATTTTGTTGAATGTGCGATATATATATATATATATATATATATATATATATATATATATATATATATATATATATATATATATAGTTAAACTTGATCTTTGCCGAATAATTAATACTAAACATAGGTTTATTGGGGAAGCGGCAAATTAAAACGAGTACCCTTTATACTTTTTATGTCCAAGCTTTCAGAATTTATTTATTCCATTATCAAGGATAAAGTATATGAGAATGTATATTATAATAGATGTAAATGGTAAATTGTATACAGCATCAAAAGAAATATTTGAATTTTTTAAAAATAATTGTCAAATTGAAAGTAAATAAAATCGTTCTAAATTGTTATTCTTTTTTTATATTGGAACATAGAAATAATTAAAGAAATTAAGGTTATGTTTAAATTAACCATAGATCTATATACAGTTAATGTATTTGTGGTTATCTTCTTTCTTTTTTGATTATAGAAATGTCATTTTAATAACCTACAAAATGTTTATTTAAACAGAAGAAGAATTTGAAATTGAAAGACATTTATGGTTTTTATCAATAGACAATAAGTAATAATAAATATCACTTAAATTCTTATGATCACTTTTCTTATTAATGATATTAGTTTCTTGAGAAATGTGAGCCATTTCTAAGAAAAGTCTTTTTTGAATATTTGATTGAATATCTAAAATACTTACAGAATCAAAGTCCATAATATGATCTTTATCAATAACATGTTTTGCCAAAGCACATCTATCGGGATATAATCTACAATCGCTTTTATGTAGGGATATACGATTCTTTAATTTTTGACCAGTGTGACCTACATATTTTTCTTCACAATTTTTACAAGGAATACAATATACTACATTTGATAGGTTAAGAATATTAGTTTTATCTTTGACTTTTGTGAAAATTGATTTAATTGTTAAACATGTTCTATTTGCAATTTTTATGTTATCTAATGGTTTAAACGTTCTAATCAATTTGGGAGTTATTTCCTTAATATATGGAAGAGAAATATAATATTTTTGGATTTCAGAATTTTCTAGAGTAATGTTTAAATTTGAAGAAACATTATATAATATGTATTTTACTAAATTATTTGGATATCCATTATCTAAAAATAATTGATGAAGAATTTTAAAGTTCTTTTCGTGGAACATAGGGTCTGATATATTAGATATTCTATTTTTCATTTGTTTAATTAAATTAGTTTTCATAGAATATTTATGATAAGACCAAAAGTTCATTAATCTCCCAGAACTTATTGGTTTTCTATACCAGTCAATCGATAATGTGTTATTATCATTTCTTATTAATTTAGTATCTAAAAATGGTATACTTTGTGATTCGTCTTCTTTTTCCATTGTGAATTGTATATGTGGATCATAGTTGTTAAATATGGAAAGAACATCATCTAATGTATTTTCTGGTAAAGATAAAATAATATCATCAACATATTTTTTTATGAATATTAAATTGAATGGTAGAGTTGGTATAACTGTGTCTAACAAATTATCCATAACATAACATGCTATAATTGGTGAAATTGTAGCTCCCATTGGAGTACCAAAAGTTTGTTTATAAATTTGATTATTGAAAGTGAAATAGGTACTTTCAAATAGAAATGTTATGATTTCTTCAAAATATTTTTTAGATATTTTGCAATGTTGATTTATTTTATCCCAATTTTTATCTATTGCTTTCAAAGTAGAATCTAAAGATATGTTACTAAATAAAGATACAACATCTAAACTGCAAATTACATAATTATTTGGTAGTTGAAATTTATTAAATTGTTTATATACTTCAAAAGAGTCTTTAATGTAGTATTTTGTATTAAAATCATATGCTTTAGTTAAAATATCTGTAATATAAGAACCTAAAAAATTAGTAGGGGTTCCTAAAGATGCAACTATTGGTCTAACTGATAAAGTTGGTTTATGAATTTTCGGAAGACCATAAAATTTTGAAGGAATACCATTATAACAAGATAGTTTTTCTTTCGTAATTTTATCTATCTGTTTACAATTATATAGTTTTTTAATAATAGTGTTACATTTATTTTGTATGGAAATAGTAGGATCTTTTTCTATTCTGATATAGGAAGAACTGTTATTAATAATTTCTAAAGAAAGTTCAATATAGTTGTCTTTTGGAATGATTACGGTACAATTACCTTTATCACTATTAGTGACGACTATATTAGGATGCATTTTAAGAAAATTTTTTTTTTTTTTGTTTTGTGATATAAATTACGAAAAAAAGAACTATTAGATTTTTTGTGTATATGATTAGTGATAATATTAGTTGATTTAGCAACTAATGTTTTCCTTAAATTTTCATCTGAAGTTTGTGTAGTTATGTATTCAATATCTGTTAGTAAATGTCTAATCTGAATGTCTTTTCCAAGAATTGGCTCGATACTAAATTTAGGTCCCAATGATAAAAAACATAAAATGTCATGTGGAATTTCAATATTAGTTAAATTTTTAATCCATTTTGGATTTGTTTTTAGTTTAATTTCAAATTCTTTCTCTATTAGATTATTCAATTTTCTAATGTTTTTATTCTTTAAAAGGAGAATATCATCCATAACACACTTTGAGTTTTATTCACAGTATTTTTATTCTTTGTTGAATGAAAGATCTTATTATAATTTCTTTTTTGATAATATTCAAAGTTATTGAAAATATATTCTGAAGTTGATTCAATTATTTCTGATTTTAAAAAATTCAAATTAGATTCTAAATTTACAATATTCTTTTGATTGTTAGAAATTTCAATATTTATAATTTTATTACCTAGCCTTAAGATAAAATTTGAATTCTTCTTAATCTGCACATCTTGACGATGAAGAAGATCTGTCGTCACTAATAGTGATAAAGGTAATTGTACCGTAATCATTCCAAAAGACAACTATATTGAACTTTCTTTAGAAATTATTAATAACAGTTCTTCCTATATCAGAATAGAAAAAGATCCTACTATTTCTATACAAAATAAATGTAACACTATTATTAAAAAACTATATAATTGTAAACAGATAGATAAAATTACGAAAGAAAAACTATCTTGTTATAATGGTATTCCTTCAAAATTTTATGGTCTTCCGAAAATTCATAAACCAACTTTATCAGTTAGACCAATAGTTGCATCTTTAGGAACCCCTACTAATTTTTTAGGTTCTTATATTACAGATATTTTAACTAAAGCATATGATTTTAATACAAAATACTACATTAAAGACTCTTTTGAAGTATATAAACAATTTAATAAATTTCAACTACCAAATAATTATGTAATTTGCAGTTTAGATGTTGTATCTTTATTTAGTAACATATCTTTAGATTCTACTTTGAAAGCAATAGATAAAAATTGGGATAAAATAAATCAACATTGCAAAATATCTAAAAAATATTTTGAAGAAATCATAACATTTCTATTTGAAAGTACCTATTTCACTTTCAATAATCAAATTTATAAACAAACTTTTGGTACTCCAATGGGAGCTACAATTTCACCAATTATAGCATGTTATGTTATGGATAATTTGTTAGACACAGTTATACCAACTCTACCATTCAATTTAATATTCATAAAAAAATATGTTGATGATATTATTTTATCTTTACCAGAAAATACATTAGATGATGTTCTTTCCATATTTAACAACTATGATCCACATATACAATTCACAATGGAAAAAGAAGACGAATCACAAAGTATACCATTTTTAGATACTAAATTAATAAGAAATGATAATAACACATTATCGATTGACTGGTATAGAAAACCAATAAGTTCTGGGAGATTAATGAACTTTTGGTCTTATCATAAATATTCTATGAAAACTAATTTAATTAAACAAATGAAAAATAGAATATCTAATATATCAGACCCTATGTTCCACGAAAAGAACTTTAAAATTCTTCATCAATTATTTTTAGATAATGGATATCCAAATAATTTAGTAAAATACATATTATATAATGTTTCTTCAAATTTAAACATTACTCTAGAAAATTCTGAAATCCAAAAATATTATATTTCTCTTCCATATATTAAGGAAATAACTCCCAAATTGATTAGAACGTTTAAACCATTAGATAACATAAAAATTGCAAATAGAACATGTTTAACAATTAAATCAATTTTCACAAAAGTCAAAGATAAAACTAACATTCTTAACCTATCAAATGTAGTATATTGTATTCCTTGTAAAAATTGTGAAGAAAAATATGTAGGTCACACTGGTCAAAAATTAAAGAATCGTATATCCCTACATAAAAGCGATTGTAGATTATATCCCGATAGATGTGCTTTGGCAAAACATGTTATTGATAAAGATCATATTATGGACTTTGATTCTGTAAGTATTTTAGATATTCAATCAAATATTCAAAAAAGACTTTTCTTAGAAATGGCTCACATTTCTCAAGAAACTAATATCATTAATAAGAAAAGTGATCATAAGAATTTAAGTGATATTTATTATTACTTATTGTCTATTGATAAAAACCATAAATGTCTTTCAATTTCAAATTCTTCTTCTGTTTAAATAAACATTTTGTAGGTTATTAAAATGACATTTCTATAATCAAAAAAGAAAGAAGATAACCACAAATACATTAACTGTATATAGATCTATGGTTAATTTAAACATAACCTTAATTTCTTTAATTATTTCTATGTTCCAATATAAAAAAAGAATAACAATTTAGAACGATTTTATTTACTTTCAATTTGACAATTATTTTTAAAAAATTCAAATATTTCTTTTGATGCTGTATACAATTTACCATTTACATCTATTATAATATACATTCTCATATACTTTATCCTTGATAATGGAATAAATAAATTCTGAAAGCTTGGACATAAAAAGTATAAAGGGTACTCGTTTTAATTTGCCGCTTCCCCAATAAACCTATGTTTAGTATATATATATATATATATATATATATATATATATATATATATATATATATATATATATGTTGGTACAATCCACAGTTATAGCAAACATAGTGTCGTCAATGAAATTATAAAAACATTCCATATAAGACTTGGCATTTTTTGCATTGCCCACTGGACCAGGAACTTTCAAAACTATGTTATGAGATTTTGTTCTTGAAGAAGGTGGTTTCATTTTATTCCACTTACTCTGTTTATCCTTTCCTATGAAGTATGGACCCGTAGATTCATCAGCCTGTGTAAGCGGATCTTCGAACGCACTCGCGGATTCGTCAGCAACATCTTGTGCTAGAGGATCTTCCATATAATCAGGATCTGCGTCTTGTTCACTATCTGTGCGTTCATCCTGTACTTCAATCGCGTCAACTTCGAACTCGTTGGGATCTTCTTCGCCATATACCTCCGGCTCCTCGTCAAGTTCCTCATACCATTTCAACCACTGTTCTGGATCCTTGGATTGATTTGTCATGTTTTAGCTATATATAATAACCTATGTTCAAGTAATAGCAGATTTATAGTATATAGTACACTTACCAAAAATATGACACGACCACTCACGTGGGGTATTTAAATACCCCAACGAGGTTCAATAGCGTATTTCGTAAAAGTTAGTGACTCGACAGCGACCACTCCCTAGCACAGATATCTACACACTATGCTTGAAGAATACACGATGCGACGTGGAATTTCGCGATTCCCCCACCAAGATATTGACATAGGATATGCCCGTAGGGTACTAAAATACCCCGCGCGAGTAGCGGAGGGTTAAAAAAATAAAGATAACTGTTATTTGTCCAAGAGATAACCAATAAAAAACAAAACTGTTTCAAATGAAAAATCAGAATTTGTTTATTTTTATGTCTGTCTGTCAGTATCAACGTCACCAACACAACGTTGTATGCTGGGGTAGCAACATACTAAATTGAAAAATACTTCTGAACTTGGTTTAAGCGGGGAAAATTGACCGCTTTGTAGAACTCGTAGTTAAAGGCGGTTTAGGATCTGAACTAGTATTGTACAACGTTAAGAACCAGGTTTATCTTGAACCGAGGTTAAACTCGCATTGTACAATCGGCCCTAAATCAAGTAAAGAAATTTTGTTACATGCATCGTATAAACCGCTCGATTTAGTACTTCAGCAAGTGAAGCATTTAGTAGACCATTTAGTCAATTGAATAGAATGTCTATTTACTTGATCAAGTCGCGTCCCCCACTCCTGTTTTACCTCATTAAACTCCTCAACTAAACACGTGTAGACAAGTGAATTTAGGAAAGTTTATTAGTATAGATTGTGCATAGGGTGTGTTTATTCGTTGGTACCGTGTCGAGTTTTAAGATGTCTCGTTGGAATGAAGAAACCCCAATATAGAGAAAGACCTTGTTTGTGAGATACTAGAGCTGCCACTTATAAAAATAATCAAGCTCGAGAATCAGCATATAAAGAAATTGAAGAGATTATGGGAATGGAAGGAGTTCGGGTTTATGTTCCTAATCGTATTTCTATTAATTCGCTACATATATCTCGCAGCCATTTTAAAAATGAATACTAAACGATAATACTAAAATACGTGTAGACGCACACTAGCGCACCAGCAAAAAATTAATTTTAGTAACTCGCTTTAGCTACTTTAGACGTGTAAATTTGCCTTAAGGATTTATTTGTATAAAATCGAAAATATTTTTAAAGGATGAAATTAGGAGGTCATTTTAAATTATAAATGTAATTTTATTAATTAAATTCGCGAAATGCCGTAGCTTAGGGGTGTAAGCGGTAGGTTATGAAAGTTATGTAGTTTTGTGGTAAGGGTTCGATCGCCACCCATGTTCTACCATTTTTTTAGATCAGTCCCTCAAATAAATTTTTAAAATGGTTTAATAGATAATTTAGGTATATATAAACAATGCATATTAAAGAATTATTATATACAAAAATTTGAAATTTATTTGTTTAAGTTCCGTTCATTGTTCATTGATAATTATTAATTAAATAATACTTATTAATGAGAGTAGAAAAAACAATGTATGAAACTTTCATGTAATGGCCATTAATATACGTATCCTACAACATGCTCGTGCATTAATGACTATCATTACATGATCGTTGCATAAAATACTATTTTCCACTACTAGCTGTGAAGTTGACAATTATTGTGTCATCTAGCCAACTGAGAAGTTGAGTTTCTCTATTAGTGGTTAATAATTTTTTCTATTGTTAACCTAGGTCAATGATGGACAAATTCAAATGTTGTGAGAATTCAGGGATAATAGCTTAACAAAAACTAGTACAACATAATTTTGTATACCCAGGAGATTGTGTTTAACATATTTACTGCTTGAAATTACCTAACAAGATAAAATTATTTCAATAAAACTGTCATTAGTTTAAAATTCGCGCTCAACCAAAAATCTCTGATGACATAAGGAGTACGTTCATGATATAGGGGTGAGGCGAGGAGCGAAAACAGTGTCAGTCAGACGACGGTGTAAAGGCCTATGGAGAAATCAGTTTGAACGATTTGTAGATCGACACTATCAAAATTTGACATTGAAATGTCTTGTTTATTTTCCGTTAATTTTAGAAAAACGAGGATCGAGGAATGTTTTTACCTTCAACATTATCACCAGTGGAATTTGAAAATCTTCTGTTGATAGAAACTGGTAGCTAACCTTGACCCACATAGACAAATAGTATTAATATATTACTTTCTCTATGGTGAAGCATATGTTAAATGTTTCATGAACTCTCACTTTGTACTCAAGTGTTGTGAATGCACTACCGCTGTAATTGTTCAAAGTAAAACATGAACTACGTTTTGTGTAATTTTTGGATGTTATCGTATAAGTGGTTTCGTTAATTCGTTGCACTTAATATTGGTGATTATGAACTATAGGAATAATGGTATTCTATTGCTATGTGATTAAATTATACCTACATGATTTTTATGACATTTTTTTATTTTTGTCTTAAATTTGGCTAGTAGTGGAAAAAAATGTATATACACCACGGAGGTGAAGACATTTATAAACCTCGCACCTTATTCCGCTCGGGGCAAAGCCTCTCGCGAAATAATTTTGCTGCTCGGTTGATAATAATAGTCTTCACCACCTTGGTGTATAATATACTATTATGCAACAAGGGATTAACGAACTTTACTCCCAAGATGTAAACATTTATTATTTTGCACAATCTATCTAATTACATATTTATTCATGTAATAAACCCGTAAGGTTTGTTTGAATAATAAATAAATAAATGTCACTTTCAAGTGGACAAATATAAGAATTAATCGATTAATTCTTGATTAATCGAGGTACTGTATATAATTTGATTAATCGTTAAATTGTTGCTATTTGCTATAGTTGCTCGTGAGTATTTCATGATCTTTTCATTTGAATAATTCATCAACAAATAAGTATCGCAAAACCAAGATGAATGTTATGAAGTATGATAATTTTACTTTCGAAATCGTTTTTGTAAATTGTAATCTGGTCATACCTATTGCATTCAGTTCTACCGGAAAATTGCTTAGTAAAAAATTCAAATTGCCACAGATAGAAAACTATGAATCCGACAGTTCCTGCTTTTTGCACATATAAAGTTCATATTAAAAACTAATACTGACCGATGAATCTAGGCTACAGCTAAAAAAATAACAGAATTGTGAATTTTTTAAAAAACTGCACTTTGACCGCTTTATCCCGATTTTCTCCCCGATTGAGTTGTTCGCCACCACGATTACCCTAACAATTTTAATTTTATTAGCAAAGAACTAAAAAAAGCAATTTTTTCCATAAAATTGTTATTAGCAAAGTTATAAATAATAAAGTCGAGTGAAAAACATCTCGTACCCACTGTACTGACTCTCGTGAGCTGAAAATCAAAAGACATGCTAACAATAAGTGGCCAACGACGATGATATACACACATATTTAAAAACCCGCTTTTTGGGGTAAACCAATACTTTTCTCGTATCTTAGATAGGGTTGGGCGTTAAAGTAATAAAAGTGAGATTTTCACAGAATTTTCATTATATTTATCTAAATATCATAAACAATATCAATTGAATAATACCTATTTATCAAAAAAATCTGCTTTTACAACGTTCCCTTCTTTTAATTTCTGTTCATAAGATTCCACTTCAATATTCAAATGTTCTAATTCTAATTTTAAAGCAATATTTTCTTTGGCTATAGCTTCCTTAGCATTGTCATTTTCAAAATGAACTTGTTTCGTGTTTTCCAGCTCTGTTGCTAACTCCTTTTCTTTTTGCTCCCAACTTTGAATCTCTGAATTATATATTTGCTCATTTTCATTCGATATATATTCGATATATTCGTTGAGTATAGCTTCTGTTGAAGATATGGCATTGTTCAAATCCAAAATAAATGTATCGATGGTTTGAGCTGTTGGTATAATGTTTGTTTTATATTCTTCAGATGCATTTGTAAAATTGGTTCTGTTTTCAAAATCGGCAAAAATTTTGTTAATAGATTCATTCAAATTTTTTTTCAAATTTGTCGTATTTGTAAAACTATTTTTATGTTTTGTAACATCTTGTTCTAATTCAATTATTTTATCTTTTTGTGTTACCATGAGTTCCCTAACATTTTTCGTTCCATCTAAAAGTAAATTCAAGACATATATAAATATACCTAATACGAATTAGTATTAATTTACGTACCCGGATTTATTTTTATATCATTTTGAAAACATATTCGGGTTGATTCCATGATAGCAGCTGCATTTTCCATATTTTTATTAAGAAATATAAACCTTATTCAAAACGATACAATGGCGTCAAATTATTAATTTAAAATTGTCACAGCACAAAAATGCCACTGTAAATGTCAATTTCATAGCCACTGTAGATCTGCTTTCTTTTTGAGAGTTTCAAATCCTGGGGTTTCTCATTCCAGACTTACCATTGGTAGATTTTGACATATGTTATTTTTCAGCCAATGACTGAACTAGAATAAGAAGCCCTGGTGCATCAAACCCTCAAAAAGAAAGGAGCTTTGATCACGTTTAATCAATTTATGAAATTAAAAGGATCTATTTTGTAACAATGATATAAATTAGTGTCGTAATAAAAACTTATAAATAAATAAGAAAAACATTACAATACATTGCAGACTGTCCACGAATTACGAGGAAAGAAAATTTTGCTTTTCATTGATTGGTGTTGAAAAAAATAATATAGTTCCATAGGGACCAAGAAAGATGACGCTTACGCGAGTGAGAAATACGCATGCGTGCAAGTAACTGGCGCGTGCGTGGAAAATAACTGGCTCATGCGTGCTTGAAAAACGAGCTACGTGACCGGAATATGGTACTGGGACATGCGCGCTAGAGAGGTGAGTGGCGCGGAGAGGAGACGCGTCGCTGGGCCAAGAGACTTCGTGGGACAAGTTCAGTGTGTATCACGAACTTAGAATCCTAAGTTCGTGGTGTGTATATAATCTTTGAGTTCAGTCCATTTCTTATTCCAAAACTTTTCATTTCAGCTGAGTGAAAGCCGGCTAATTTAGAGGTTTCTTTTTATCTATTTTGTTAATTAGAGCAACGTCGCCAGACCAATTAGAATACCATTATTCGTGCAAAAGTGAAGTGCAACTACAAATTTCGTTCGTCAAGAAAATAAGTACCTTGAAAATTTCGAAATTACGAGAGTGCAGTTAGTAAATTAGGTGATTGTGAATACAGGGAAAATTTAGGGTAACGTACAATAAACAATTTCATTTTTACCTATCGATACCCTCATAAGAAAACCTCGTAACTCCAAAAACCCAAATTTTACAGGAGACAGAAATAACCCAATAAGTTTAAAAGTTAAGTTATTTAAAATTTTCTTTTTTGATATAATGTTTTAGTTTATTATAGAAACCTGACGGTAAATTACATTATTTGTAAATGTGATTTATAGAAAAAAATATAGGAGTTACGAGCTTTTCTTATATTTCAGTTATTCTAATTTGGAGTTACATGATTTTCACAGTATGTAAGTTTTCAAGTAAAGTTATATTGTGGGGTTAATTTTTGGGTAATAAAAATCGTAAAAAAGAACCATTTATTGGAAAAACTAAAGAAAGAATGAAAGCTAAATTACTAATATACTTAAATATAATCAAACAAAGAATATATAAGAATAATTTTAGTCATGAGGAAGTTTAGTTTAACAGTAAGTCCTTAGAATATTTATAGAGTTTCACTCTTCCTTATTGTTTGTTGATTACAATATTTCCATAGCAATTTTTTATCAAGTAATAAGCCCAAGTATTTAACTGTATATTTTATGGGATAATTATATGACCCTATTGTAAGTTGTACTTGGTAATTGGTTCTGTTTCTAGAAAAAATGCATTTTTCAGTTCAGAGATGGAAAGTCCTATTACATTGCACCATTGTTGAATTTCTGTAAATTCGACCTTTAATGAATCTGTGCATTTTTCAACAGTTTTATCTGATGTGTATATTACTATGTCATTAGCAAATTGTATAATGTTGGAGTTTTTGGAGATGTTTTCTAAGTCCATGGTTTAGATTATGTATAATAGAGGGCTGAGGAGGTTGCCTTGAGGTAGTTCGAATTTGGAATATATGGGCTGAGTAATTTCATGATTTATCTTGAGAAAGGTTGAGCGTTCAGAATATGCTACGTTCATAAAATTAGCTAAGGAGGTTGGCAGTCCGATCTGGGTGAGTTTTCACGAAGAATATTAAGTTGAACATTGTCGAATGCTGATGTAATGTCTATAAATAGATATCATTTGTTAAAACTGTTAAGGGTTCTTGAGTAGATCTGGACACTCTGAAAGCATATTGTGATTCCGGAAGTAGTTTTTCTCTTTCCGGCCAATGTTGTAATCTATTTTTGATGAATCTTTCAAGTGTTTTTAATTCAACAAGATGCTAAAGTTTGGATTGTCTGATGGTTTTCCTGGTTTTTTGATTGGAAGTACTTTCCAATTTGTTGGAAATTGGATGTTGCCAGCCCAAATAGAGTTGTATAAAATTAATAATGCCTTTTTGTGTTTTAGAGGCATTTTGTGTATCATTATGTATGATATATTGTCCATCCCAGGTGAGGTGTTTTTGGTATTTTTTAAACATTGTTCGAGTTCCCAAATTTAAAGGATAATAGTAAATGTGTATTGTTTTTGTTTACTGTGTAAAGTTCTTGCATTCTCTCATTTTCTACCCATGGAGGTGAATTTTTTGCATGAAAGTCGTTTATCCAGGCATATTTAGGGTCTATAGGAGTGTTATTTGCTTGTTTACGATTTTTATACATGCCGCACTTCTCTGATTGGGGTATTTTGATTTAAGCTTTGACAATATTCTATCCAGCTTTTATTCTTCATTTCCTTGAAAGTTTTTTTGGCGATTGCATCCCATCGTTTATATTCTGTCAGATTTTGAACATTTGGATTCTGTTGATATTGGGCGTAAGCTTCTTTCCGTGTTTTTGTAGCTATTTCTCAAGTTCTCTTCCACCATGGCTTAGACGTGTGGTTTCGCTTTGTCGTATGCGAGGAGTATCTATGAATTGCAATACTCGCGGCTCTGTTTATGTTATTAATTATGGCTACTTAAGTTGGTTTTGGTTCAATATAGTCTAATACTGAAGTGTATAGTTCCCAATTGGCGTTCTTCAGATTCCATATATTGTGTATCCTTATGGGGATATTTGTTGGTGATGAGTTCAAGGCGATCCTAATATGTATTGGCAGGTGATCTGATCCACATGGATCTTTTATAATAGTCCAAGTAATAAAATGACATATCTTGTGAACATAGTATTAGATCTATTGCTGTTTGGTGTTCTAGGGTAGGTGATCCATCATGTAATATAAGGTTACAATGTTGTATCGCTTCCAATAGAACCTTACCATTTACGTCATCATATTCGCAGTTCCACGCTAAGTTGTGAGCATTGAAATCACCTCGTAGTATGAAGGGTTTTGGAATATGTTCTAGAAAATGAATCCATTGCTGTAAAGTTATCCGGGAGCGTAATTCAATATATACCGAGGCTAGATGTATTTTTTTTGCTTTTATAAGGTACACAGAAATACATTTGTGTTCAAAGTTTAATGAAGTTTGTATTTCGATTTCTTTAAAAACATATCCTTCTCTTATTAAGATGGCTGATCCTCCGTAACCATCGTTACGATCTGCCCGAACATTATTGAAGTTTTTGAAATTATAATATTTGTCAAGATGAAACCAAATTTTGGATAAGAGTGCTGGCGAAAATTGATATTTGTCTAATAAGTATTCTAAATTTTCCTTATTAGAGACTGGATAGACAGTTCCATTGTAAAATACTTAATTCGTTGGTTAAGTCTGCGAATGTGAGGCCGTATGCCCATTAAATTGTGTACTAATTATATGCATAAGCTCTTCTTTTGGAATATTTATATTTATTGATGTTAAAACTCTACAGATCGTTTCTATGACTACTTCTAATATTGTTATTATGCTATGATCTGCAATCTGTGTGCTTGATACTTCTCTAATGTTATTATGTAATTGGGGTTTACTATTCCTCCAATTTTTGGTAAGGGAAGTCTAGGTTGAAATATTATCTCATTTTGTTCTATTATTATGTCTGGTCTGTGCCTCTTGTTTGCTTGAGATGAGCTTTGGTTTGTGGAAGTCTTGTAGTAATTTTTTGGGAGTGAGAGTTGTGGAGGTATAGATATAGGATGTGAAGGTATCAGATTTGAAGGTAGATTTGTGAGATGCGAATTTAATGGGGGAAGAGTTTTTGACAGAAGACATTTACTATTGGAGATGGTTCAAGTTGACTATTCTTTGAAACCACATTGGAGTTGGAGTTTTTTTATATTTCTCTATTTGCGTCATGATAGCTTAGATTTGATGTGGACATTCCCTCTTTGATTAGTTTTGTATACTGAACTCGGGGCATGCTTTTTAGTTTGTGGTGAGATGATCACCTGAACAACGAACATTTTGGTTCAATATTTGTTTCATTACATTCTTTTGAATTATTAGATTGATTGCATTTGAAACATGGGGGCTTGATTTTACATTTTCTACATTTATGGCCATATCTTGAACAGTTGAAGCACTTTGTGTATATATGCTTCCACCGGTTTCAGTACTTTATTTATTGTAATGTATTTTGGGAGAATTTGGGATTTGAAAGTTATTACGCAAGTTTTTGTTGGGACATAATCTATATTATTTTCATTTACACATTTTCTGTTTAGTCTCTTAACTTCTAGTACTTGAAATTTACAATGCATATCATGCATTTTTATTTTGTTTTTAACATATTCTTCAATAAATTCTGTGGATATATCTCTAATTATGCCTTGACGTATTAATAGAAATTTTGGGACATATATTTCTAAACTATTTTTAACAAAGATTTGATTGTCTTTTTGATCGATAATATAATTTGCTTATTTATAATCTTTAAACTTTATTCTTATTTTATTTCTGCCAATGGAATCGATACTTGAGAAATTTTCGTCAAGATGAACAAAATTTCAAAGGATGATATCAACTACTTTCAAAGGATTTAATCTACCTTTAAATTCGCTTGAATTATTTTCAACATATACATGATATGGGCCGAGGTCAGATTGTTGATATAGAAAAACTTGTTTAGGTTCTTTAGTTTATAAGCTTGGCGATTTATTTACTAATTGGTCTTTCTCGTTTTTATCATTATCATTCGTTTCCCGTGATAAGGTTGAAATTGAAAATATTTTATTACTTATCTGAATATTTTGTTCTTGTGATCTAAATCCCTTAAATTCATTTTCAGAGATGTCAAGGAAATCTGTTTTATCGTTTGTATCCATCACATCATTCTGGTTTACAGGGGTCAACCCCCGTTGACCCCCTCTATTAGCACTCATTTGAAACTTGTTTTTTGGGTATTTGTCACAAACTAATGTTTTTCTACTACTTTAACAAACCAAATAACTAATTCATTCAAATTGTTTAAAAATACAAGATTTAAGTTGTATTTTATTTTTAAATAATTCTAGTACTCATACTCATTGGATTATGAACTTTCCAAGTTTTAGTGTGTTTACCGTAACTTTTGTATTTAACTTTTTTGTAAAGATATCAATAACTAGTTATTAAGCTGTTTACTCTTTGAACACATTGTATCCAAACATAATATACAGGGTGATTAATTACTACTTGGAAATAATTTAACAGTAGAATCCTGACTTAAAATTATGTAGATTTAATCCCAAATTCTACGTCACTGGCAGAATAGATATTTTAGCACAATTTTTCGATTGCCCTATACTTTTTACATAAGTAATGTACTCTTTCCTCATAACGGTAAAGTCAATATTTCTCGAGATATTTTAATCATTAAATTGGACCCATTTTAGCAAATTTTTTGAAAGAAAAACGTTCTTTTTTATTATGTATCCTATAAAATACATTGTAAAGTTAATAAAGCACAACGAATACATGTGAATTATCAAAAATAATGTAGAAAAAGAATAAAAGAAAAAGTTTTACAATATGGTGGAATGGATAAAAACAATTTCTGTCTTTTACTAGACAAAGTCTCAAATTACATTTAGAGCATACCCAATGAGTCTCACACAGGATCTAACATCTGGGCGAAAATAGATAGATATACCATTGACATATTCTTAAAGGGATCTTATACATCACCAACATGTTCATAGTATCAACCCCACCCATGTGTGAGTTATAATGCTTGACAATATTTGAACAAACAATGTCCGATTTCTTTTTATGTACTTTATCGTAACGCTTTGATAGTCGATGTGTTCAGAAGACATGTAAGAGCTTACTAGGTAACTGCCTTATTATCGTACCACTTAACACAACTAAGTTTATGGATGTTATCAGTTCTGCAACAAAACGATCTATTTCCCCTTTTTTTTTCAGGTATTATCACTTTCTAAAATACAGTTTTGTAACCGATTTTGTCTTATTGTTCTTAAGGAGAGTATACCATATTCATACCAAAGAAAATAAATTAAGTCAAATGAAGTAAAGTAGTTATTCATTTTTTTTTTATTTTACACAATTGGAATATAAACAGAATATGCCCAAAGCAGTATACCTAATATTTGTTACAAAACACGTTAAAAAAATAAACGGTTCTAAAGATTAAAATAAACTTTTCCGCACTCCACTCCACTCCAGGTGCTATATTGTTCTAACAAATCGAAATTTCTCTAAAAATAACCAAAAATGTGGTACTCCAAGTACCATAGTATCCGTTGTACTAGATCTAGTGACCTGAAAATCAATAGGGTTCATCTGTGAGACGCCCTGAACAGTATTCAATCAAAAAAAATACCATAGATTATTAAAAATTAGCAAAGATTACTAAAAATTACTAAACACTACCAACGATTACCAGAAATGACCAAAAGTCACCAAAAATTATGAAATTTTTCCAAAAATTTCCTAAAATATAGAATGTCTTTATTTATGGGACCCATTGTACTGGCTCTAGTGAGCTGAATATCAATAGGGTTCATCTTTGAGACGTTCTGAATAATATCCCATCATAAAATTGGTGTTTTAAATGAAACTCAACGTTTCTAGCAAATTCCACAATATAATGAAAAATATTAAAAATTCTAAAAAATTGACAATTGTTTCGATAACTGAATATCATCGTCAGAATGACAGAAGTGACATTTCATTGTATGCCTACCTGATGTTTAGTAGTTATTTTTGGCTAGACCTAGAAGTGACCTACCTTGTGATTGACACTTGATATATGTTAATAGAAAAAAGAAGATGTGATATTACAAATATTGAAGCTTAGATATTATTAGCCCTATGATATATCACGTTTCCAATTAAGATCAGTATAACTGCAATGATATAGAAAACCAGGAAAACTATATCTACTGATCTTTACAATTATCACTTAAGAAGACAGTTTAAAAGTGGAGAACTCCCTAGATTTATCTTTTTAGTGACGACTTCATATTGTGGGTTTCTTAAGTGTCTTCTAATTTCCAATTCTTCAAGGAAATACAGTTCTTGTTTCTTATCACAAATATATAGTACTTCTAGTTCTGTGTTTAGTGTCAAGTAGATGTTTTTCGTAATGGGATTTATCTGGTTGTTTTAATCTGTATGCTCGTAAATGTTCACGGTATCTGATTTCAAAATTTCTAAGGGTGTGACCCAAATAGACAGCATTACATTCTGGACATTTGAGTTTATATAAACTCAAATGTCTCAAATTTCTTTAATGTTGGTATTTTTGTTTTAACATTTAACAATTTTGTACTTACGTTACTTTCTGTTTTAAAAACAATTGTTGTATTCGTTGCTAAAGATATTGTAATGTTTTTGTTATTTATTTAAACTGTAAAAGGGTGGGATAAATTTTAATTTAATTTATTTAAACACTAACTCACTAACACTTAATTTATATATACTTAACTAATCACTTGTATTTAATTTATAGGCACACAAACTTGATTATTAATTTATATTAGCACTTTACTGTTCGGTGTATTTTTGTTTATTTCTCGAGATCACTTTATCAACTAACTCCTCCGCTGATCGGTCCTTTATTTATATTAATTCCTTTTTTACTATTAAATTCCGGACTGCGGCTTACACACACAAAAACAATTGGTTCTGGCCTTTTTTAGATAAGTCTGGTCACAAAAACAATGTTTAAATAAGGTAGTCGTAAACAGTTCGTATCCGCCATAATTTTAACTTTTATACCTGGCTTAGACAGAGTCGGATTTAGGGACTATACCAGTGTGCTGTTTCGTAACATTACCCCCTCCTTAAATGGAAGTTCCTCCTGGAACTTTTGTGTAGCCGAGACTGGATGTTTGAATCGGCAACTAGCCCCATTTCTACACTTTCCGATCTTATGGAAATAGCAGGGCACCGTCTTCATCGGATACTGATAACGGGGGTTGTAGCTGCAAATTAATGATCCTGATGATTCGCCAATCCAACTGGTTACTCGCTATCTTAGGCATAGCCAGTTTCTTCACGTTGGATTCCAACACATGGTCTCGGAGGTTTCGAAGTGCTTCCCACACATCGCGGTAGGTAGATCGATCTTGGAATTCATTTTTAGTTACCACGTTTCAGTGTCTTGCCAGGGGCTGGAATCTGGTCTTCAAGTTTTTCTAATTGCCCGAACCTCTTTCGAAAGACGGTTGCCAACCCTCGTGCGTCCTTGATACGGGCGGGGATGTTGTATGCTAGTGAATAATCTTCCGGGAGAGTGAACAAATCTTGTTGTTGTTCCGAAGTGACTCCATATCTAGCTTTCCCGGTACCTCCATACGCGCCCATAAATTCATCGAAGTTAGGGTCAGACACATCTTGAATAAGGTTTACTCCTTCCTCTAGTTCATTGTCTCCTTCGAATGGCGCTAGTCGGTTTTGGTGAACTACTTTTGGTTTTCCGTTGGGGATCTTGCTTATCCGATATATAACATCATTGATCCTTTTCTTGATTAAGTATGGACCTTCCCAGGATTTTTGTAATTTTGGAGAAAATTCTTTTCTCCTCGTCGGGTTCTGTAACCATACTTTGTCCCCTCCTTTAAAACCGCTTTCTGTGGCCTGCGTGCCGTACCGACTTTTCATTCTGTCGCTGGCAACTTGAAGATTTGTTCGAACTAATTCATGAATATCGTCCAGCCTTCTTCTCAATTGGATCACGTAGTCTTCACCTGCTAGATCTTCTCCAGGCCGACAGCCAAATTCCAGGTCACAAGGAAGCCTCATTTCACGTCCAAACAGGATTTTCGCCGGTGTTTCGCCCGTGGACTCATTGACGGCAGATCGATAAGCCAATGCGAATAGGGAAAGATACTGGTCTCAATCTCTCTGATGGCCGGATACTACTTTGGACAGGTATTTTCCAATAGTCCTGTTCATTCTCTCGACCATTCCATCTGACTGTGGAAGTAATGCAGTTGTTCTGGCCTTCTTCATTTCCAGCTTCTCGCAAATCTCCTGGAATAGATGACTTTCGAAATTTCTTCCCTAGTCGCTGTGGACTTTCAAGGGCACTCCATATCGGCTGATAAATTATTTCACCAATACATCCGCAACAGTTGTGGCCTCTTGGTTCGGGATAGCGTAAATTTCCACCCACTTTGTGAAATAATCCATTATAACCAGTATGTATTTGCCACCATTTTCGGTCGTCGGAAATCGTCCAGCCATATCTAAAGCAATCCTTTCGAAAGGGCTTCATAGGAGCCTTTCTCTTGCGATGTGGTCCATTACGCGTAGCACAAGTCGTACATTTCTTACACCAGTCCTTCACATCGTCGGAGCTGTTCATCCAATAAAACCTTTCACGTAATCGCTGAAGGGTTTTCTTCACTCCCAGATGACCTCCCGATGGACTGTCGTGTAACTTCTTCAGTACTTCAGCTACTCTTATTCTCGGGATAACTATCTGTCTCACCTCGGAACCATCATAGTTTTCGAGGACTCTTTTCAACAGCCCTTCTTCCAGGACAAAGGACTTCCACTGAGCCCAATATGCCTTGAGTTTCGATGAAAATTTTGACACTTCTTGCCAGGTAGGTCGCCGATTTTCTTTCTTCCATTGCCGGATCATCTTCAGGTGAGTTCATTCTCCTAATCTTCTCTGATCTTGGTGGGTGACCATTCCTCGTTGACTACTGTAATTCTTGAAACTACAACTTCCTTAGATTTCGAGTTGTTGCATTGTGAATAGTCTACAGGGCATCACCGTCTAGGCAAAGAGTTGGCTTTTCGGTGATTCACATCAGCATGATGGTCACCCCTGTCGGATTTTCCCTGTGACTGGAGTTCTTGGGTTACAAGAGTCTTGGGGCGCTTAGATGGACTGCGTACGTGCTGTAGCTCGCCACACTTCCGGCATTTGATTTTCTTCGGCTTCTTGTCGGCCATACCTTTCAACAAGATCTGGTCAAGTTTGTCATCGTCATCTTCCTCCTGCATGGTCCTACCTTTGTTGTACCATGAGCCCTTCGTGGCTGCTTTGCATTTAAGAGGTTTTTGGTTTTCAGGAGTCGTAGGACGCTTACACGAACTGCGTGCCTGCTCTAGCTCGCCACAATTACAGCACCTGATTTTCTTCGGCTGCTTGTCTACCATACCTTTCAATAAGTAGACGATCTGGTCAAGTCTGTCATCGTCACCTTCTTCCTGTATGGTCCTACCTTTGTTGTATCCTGAAGCTATCGTGGCTGCTTCATATTCAAGAGCAGCTGTCAATGCGTCGTCTAGTGTTTTCGGATGGGCTAAACGAAGCGTCCTCTGCATATCGGAGTCACGTAAGCCATCAATAAAGGTCTGAATGTCTAAACATTCCATCATGTTATCTGGTGCTAATGGATAAGCAAATCGAACTAGTCGGGAAATGTCCACTTCATATTCTTGAAGGGATTCATCACGTTTCTGCCTTCGGTTCTTCAGCTGAGATTGGTACAAATGCTCTAGATGTTCATGACCATATCGCATGTCCAACCTCTTCTTCAGCTGCTCGAAGTCATCCGTTTCTTCCAAAGTTATCGTCTGAAGCACATCTAAGGCATCTCCCCGAAGCGCGATAGTTAAGTTCACTGCCTTCTCTCTATCGGACCAATTATTCACTCTAGCGGCTGCTTCAAATTGTTTCACATAATTGGTCCACGACATTTTTCCATCGAACATTGGGGCCTTGACTCGGGTAAAACTACCAATGTCTTCTAACTTAGGGTGTGTTTCTGACTTGCAGGGTTTTGTTTGCTCGGTCTTCTTTTCTTCCGTTGGCGTGTCTTGAGTCCTTATATCTGCCATCTTTTTTTCTAACTCCTTGATTTTCTCGTCTATCGTTGTAATCTTATTCTCGATTTTCTCGTCCATCGTTGACATCTTATCCTCGATTTTAGATTTTAGAGACGAAATTTCATTTTCAATGTCAGCGGCAATGTCGTCTTTCATTAATAAGATATCGGCAGATATATCGTTCATCAAAGTAGAAATATCGTTCTTTGTAGCCGAAATATCGCTTTTCACATTTGTAGAAATCTTCTCTTCCATGCCAGAAATATCGTTCTTCATAGCAGAAATCTTCTCGTCCATGTTAGCAGAAATGTCGTTATTCATAGCAGAAATCTTCTCTTCCATGGCAGAAATCTTCTCGTCTATGTTAGCAGAAATATTAGCACTAATTTTACAGATAGTGAAATAGAATTTTTAAATAAAGGTTTAATGTACAGCATACCACCAAAATTTACGAATAATATTAAACAAATTATAGCTACAGAGTCAGAAATAGCTTTAAAATCTAATTCAAATAATTTTCTTTATGAGAAATTAAAATTTGCCAATTTAATCAAAATTATTGAACCTTCAAAAGTTAAACGTCAAATGAAAAATGACATTACTGTTTTAAATGCAATAAAAAAGAAAGTAGAAGATAATAAACTAACAGTTACAAAATCTGATAGGGGGAACACAACTGACATATTGACATCTGAAAATTATAAGTCAAAAATATATAACTTTATAGAATCTAGTGATGTAAAAGTTCTTAGAGCAGACCCAACAAAGAAGTTTTCTAATAATGTAAGGGATATTGTTAATAATTCAAATTATCTTTTAAGTGATTACGAAAAGAGGTCCATGATACATAAGAATCCTCATTGTCCACAATTATATGGAACCGTTAAATTACATAAAATAACGAAACCAATTAGACCTGTAGTTTCTTATGTTAATACTCCTAATAATATATTGGCAAAGAAGCTTAACAATATACTCAATAATTACGGATATGAATCTAAGTACTCAATTAAAAATTCAATAGAACTAATCAAAAAATTAAAAACATTCAAATTACAAGATAAAGCTAAGCTTATTTCATTTGACTAAACTAATATGTTCACTAAAATTCCTCCTTAAGAATGTCTAATACTTGTAAGAATAGTTATTTGTATACTAAGGCCGCAAAATGCTTTTTCGCGTTCCGAGAGAGAGATTATCGCCGAGGCCGCTCCGGCCGAGGCAAGATAATCTCGAGGTCGCGAAAACATTTCGCGGCCATAGTATACACTAGTTATTTGTATACTAAGGCCGCAAAATGCTTTTTCGCGTTCCGAGAGAGAGATTATCGCCGAGGCCGCTCCGACCGAGGCAAGATAATCTCGAGGTCGCGAAAACATATAGTATACACAATATTTTTCGTGCAACCGTGAAAATTACATAATTTCAATAAACATTATGTCTCTTTAGAAAAGTCAGCGTTTCAACGCGAATAGAGAAAATTACACGTCAATATCACAATGTTTCTATGGAGATGAAATATTTAGCAATACAAATCAATTTGACATTTCTCGTGAAGTCGTGAAGATGTCCGATAGCGATAGTGATATTTCAGTTACTTGCACTCCTCCTGAGCTGAGAGATCTCATAGACTCAGCACTTTCTGATTTGATACCCGAAAAATCTAAACGGAAATATGAAAAATGTTACAGCAACTTCAAAGATTGGTGTGTCAACCAAAATGTCAAGACGGTGTCAGAAAACATATTATTAGGATATTTGATGCAGCGATCAAAAGTTGTGAAGAGTTCAACTTTATGGAGCATTTATTCTTTGTTAAAGACTATGCTTAACGTACGAGATGGAATTGACGTAAAGAAGTTTTTAAAATTGGTACCGTTCCTCAAGAAAAAGTCAGTTGGTTATCGAGCAAAGAAATCAAAAGTTTTTACGCACGAGCAAATTGATTCATTCCTCAAACAAGCTAGTGATGCAAATCATCTACTGTGGAAGGTATATAAATATGGAAAAAAGTGAAGTATGATGTTTTATTCATAATAATTATTATTATAGGTAGTTTTGATAATGGGAATATCAGGAGCATTGCGACGAGATGAATTAGTGAGAATGACCCTCGAAGATATTCAGGAAGACAAAACTGTATTGATAGTAACTGTTCCTGATACTAAAACTGATCAAAAGCGTGTTTTTACCATTACTAATCAAGATTATATAAGAATTTACTATAAATATGTAACTCTTCGACCAAAATATACTGCTATTCGTCGTCTATTTCTGAGATATGAAAATGGAAAGTGCTCGGCACAGGTTGTTGGAGTGCATACGATTGGAAAAATACCTAGTATGATTGAAAAATATCTCGGCTTACCAAATAGTGAGGCATACACAGGCCACAGTTTTAGAAGAAGTTCCGCCACGCTGCTTGCCAATACAGGTGCTGATACATCAGTTCTTAAACGCCACGGTGGATGGAAGTCCACTACTGTAGCGGAAGGATATGTCGAGGAATCCATCCATAATAAGAACAAAATTTCCAATGCAATTTCTGGCACTGTAGCATCTAGTTCAAATGTAGTCAATCGCAAAATGTTAATGTCCAAAGAAAATAATACGTTTTTGTCTAATGTAAATAATGATTGTTCAGAAACAATAGATTTAGTTGCTTCATCTTCAGGGATGAATATCAGTAATAATATAAACAGTACAATCAATGTTAATATATATCAAAAATAAAGTATGTTGGTTGGTTCGAAATACATTGTTATTGTCATATTTCAGAAATGTTAAATGCTGTAGTGGCGTTCAGTTTGCCGGCAGTCACTATGGGAACGGCCGTAAAAATGTTTGTCGGCCGTCACTCTGGGTAACGGCCGCAAAATATCATTTTGCGGCCTCTGTTGCGGCTGCAAAATGCTTGTTTTGCGTCCGGTTGCACGAAAAATTACTAGAAGATAAAAATATTAATCCAGGAATAATATCAGATATACTTAATCTGTTTGATGTATGTATCAGTCAGAATTATTTCACTTTTGACAATAACATATATATTCAAAATGAAGGTTTACCAATGGGAAGCCCTATATCACCTATTTTGGCAAACATTTTTATGGACAGTTTAGAAAGAAAAATCTTTGAAAGTAATATTTCAAAAAATGTTTTATTTTGTAAGATATATGTAGATGACATATTAGCTTGTTTTATAGGTAGTGAACGATAAATAGATATATTTTTCAAGCACATTAGTAATTTACACCCAAAAATTAAATTTACATTAGAAGTTGAAGAGAATAACTCAATCAATTTTCTTGATTTGAAAATTCAAAGAGTTAATAATGTACTTGATTATTCAATTTACTGAAAACCAACACACACTGATGTGACAATTCCATATAGTTCCAATCAGCCCATGTCACTTAAACTAGTGGCATATAATTCAATGATACATAGAGCATTTTCAGTTCCTATGAACAAATGTAATTTTTATAAAGAGATTAATACAATTAGACAAATAGCAACATCCAACGGTTATCCATTACATATGATAAATAAGCTAATGAATAAAAAAGAGGAAAAAGTGACATTACAACTAATATTTCCTAAACAAACTGAAGAAATAAAAACTTATAAAACCATCACATATGCAGGAAATATTTTTAATAATATTTCAAAGATAATATCTTTAGCAATGAATACAACAATTGCTTTTAAAACAGAAAGTAACGTAAGTACAAAATTGTTAAATGTTATAACAAAAATACCAACATTAAAGAAATCAGGTATATATAAACTCATATGTCCAGAATGTAATGCTGTCTATTTGGGTCAGACCCTTAGAAATTTTCAAATCAGATACAGTGAACACTTACAAGCATACAGATTAAAACAACCAGATAAATCCCATTACGCAAAACATCTACTTGATACCAACCATTCATTGACACCAAACACAGAACTAGAAGTACTACAATTTGTGATGAGAAACAAGAACTGGATTTCCTTGGAGGGTTGGAAATTAGAAGACACTTAAGAAACCCACAATATGAAGTCGTCAATGAACAGATAAATCTAGGAAGCTATCCACTATTAAACTGTCTTCTTAAGTGATAATTGTAAAGATCAACAGATATAGTTTTCCTGGTTTTCTATATCATTGCACGGTTATATTGATCTTAATTGGAAAAATGATATCCAGGATATCATCATAGGGCTAATAATATCTAAGCTTCAATATTTGTAATATCACATCTTCTTTTTTCTATTAACATATATTAAGTCAATCACAAGGTAGGTCACTTCTTGGTCTAGCCAAAAATAACTACTAAACATCAGGTAGGCATAAAATGAAATGTAACTTCTGTCATTCTGACGATGATATTCAGTTATCGAAACAATTGTCAATTTTTCAGAATTTTTAATATTTTTCATTATATTGTGGAATTAGCTAGAAACGTTGAGTGTAATTTGAAACACTAATATGAGTAGATTCCACGAAGTAAGGGTCGAGACAGTTAATTTCATTATAAAATTGGTCATTTGTTGTAGTATATCTGGATTTATAGGTCCAGTTCTACTGGCATTGGTTAGCTGAAAATCAGTAGGCTTCATGTGTGAAACGCGCTTAACAATGTCCAATCATAAAATTGGTCAGTTGTGTACACTCCGGAGGCTGTATCGTGTTAACAAACTAAAATTTTCCCAAAAATATGGTACTTCAAGTACCGTAGCACCTGGTGCAATGGCTCTAGTGAGTTGAAAATCAATAGGGTTCATCTGTGTGATGCCCTGAACAATATCCAATCCATAAATTGGTCATTTGTATACACTCTGGAGGCTGTATCATGCTAACAAACTGAAATGTCTCCAAAAATGACAAAAATGTTGTAATTCAATACCATAGCACCCGTTGTACTGGCTCTGGTGAGCTAAAAATCAATAGGATTCAACTGTGAGACACTCTGAAAAATATCCAATTATAAAATTGATGACTTGTAGTACTCCGGAGACTGTATCATGCTAACGAGACAAGACCTGAAATGGGGTAAATCTTTTCTCGCATATTAGATAGGATTGGGCGGAAAAGTAAAACATGGGAAAATATTCAAGGGAGGACTTAAGTTTGTCAGGAATGGAAAAATTATTAGATGGAATCTCTACAAGAAACTCAAATTTATTGCTGTTCCATTGGAACTTAACACTATTTCTCCTTTTGGTCATTTTATCTTTATTGCAGGTGCTGAGGCCCCTTTTAGAACAATTAACTCTTTTTCTTCGAATTCAATCACCGAGTTAGAAGTTTGTAGTGTCTGTTCATTTCTAAACTTCGTCTTGTTTTTATTTTCGCAAAAAACAGATTTAGGGGTTTGAAACTGGGCAATCATTTTCTGAAGCAGTATCAGTATTAGACAACTCATCAAAAATTGCAGCAACGTTGGGTGGAAGACTAGGTGCTTAAGAACTCTCAAAATCAGAGTTACTGCAGTTGTTTTCCCCGTCATATAACTAACTCTTTTTCCATATCATCACTTGAATTGTCTGCAGTAGAAGTTGGTGGTGGCAATAAAGCCATAATTTTTTTGGACCTTGACGATCTTCGTGTTCCAAACTGAAAGAAAAAAATTAAATGTATCCTTAGATTATTTATTTTTTTAATCGCATCAACCACGTAGGTTTATTAGCGAATCGAATTGACGTAAGTTCACTTATTGTAGATTGGTTATAGTCTCTATATTTTGCTACTTAATTTGCAGTCATTTAGGTAGTTTATAAGTTTTTTACTAGGTGTTTCACGGTTAACTCACTATTACACATTTCGCACATTGATTTATTTTTTCCCGCTAATAAGTAGTCATGTGTGATACGCGTATGACCGATTCGAGGACGAGAAAGGATCACTTGCTCTCTTCTATTTATGTTTTTAGAGTTCCAGCCGTGAGAATTTGTAGTGACTTCGTAGGATTTGTGTTGGTTATGTCTTGCTTCTTCATGCCATTTGTCGTAGATTTTGCTCCTATAGAAAGCTTTCAAATCGGTGAAACCGTTCCTTTCTGATTGTTGATTGGTGCATGCATTTTTTGCTGTTTGATCTACTCATTCCCTTCTATTCCCACATGAATTTAATATTATGCTGCTGTTTCTACAATTCTGTAGCTCTTTCTTGATAAGTATGACTATAGGGTGATTAGAGCACAGTTGACAAAGTGCTGTTAGTGAACTTTGGGAGTCGGATTTTATAAGGACATTTTCATATTTGATTTTCTGGATGTTCTTGAGTGTTTCTAGGATGGCAAATAATTCAACTGAATGAATAGATGTGAACGGTGGGAGTATGTAGGATTTCGAAATGTCCTCGGATTAGAAGGCAGTCCCAATTTCGTGTTGGGTTTTTGAAGCATCTGAGTATACCTTATAAATGCTTCCATATTTGTTTAAGGCTCTTAGGAATTCTTGTTTTATTCTGGCTGTTGGAGTCTCTGGTTTATTAAGGTAAGCAAGGATTAGGTCTAGGATAGGGAGTGCTGTGCATGGAGAAGGATAATTTATTGATGGGACATCATAAATATTTGGGAATTGCGAATTTATTTTGTGTAAATATGTTTAGATTCAGTGATAGAAAGGAGGAGTAGTTGAGCTGGATACAAATTTAGCTTTGAAACGATCAGATAAGACGTTGCGGATTACTGGATTTCTTTTGTTTGATATTGTAGAGACAGCATAAGAGATGCTTAGATATTCTCTTCGGTAAAAAAGTGGTAAAATTCTCCAGTCTCCCAATATAAACTTTGAATAGGACTTGTACAATGGGCACCCAAACAGATGCAAAGAGCTATGTTTTGGACAACTTCCACTGACTGAGGAAGGCTTTTGTTGGCAGAGTTATAAACAACCGCTCCATAGACAAGTTTTGATCTGATCAATGATATATAGATGTGCAGTAAACTTAAGTAATCTGCGCCTCAGTTTTTGAATGCAAGTGATCTGAGTAAATTAATTCCAGGCTGAAATTTTTTCTTTAATGTCAGAATGTGTGATTTACATGTTAGTTTTTGGTCGAGTATCATTCCTAGAAAACTTATTTCTTTCACATATTCCATTTTCTGTCCATAAAGGCTCAAGTTTTTAAGTTATGGTTGAGTCCTTTTCGAAAAACATAAAGCTTTGGTTTTTGTCGTGTTGAAACGCAGTCCACTTGTTTTTGACCAATCCTCTATTGTAGCTATTGTTTGTTCGATAGTTTTATGTATTGTATTGATATTTTTCCCTCTGCAATAGACAACCAGGTCATCTGCATATAGTCTGCAGTTTACTGGTGATTTACAGTTTCTTATAATTGAATTTATTGCTATAAGAAATAACGTCGTACTGAGGTTTGACCCTTGTGGAATGTGGAATCCTGTTTTCTTGGGTGTTAGCTGTGAGTATACTCCATCTACTCGCACTTGATACTATCGTTGATCTAGAAAGTTCGATGTATATTTAAAATATGTTACCCCATATTGACCAGTCGTAAAGAGTTTTGATTGTTGAGTATTTCCAGACTGTATCGTGGGCTTTATGAATATCAAAAAATACTCCGATGCAGTGCTGTTTTATTGGATTTCAGATTCTAGATCGATAAGATTGTCTGACGTGGAGCGAGTTTTACTGAAACCACACTGTCCGGGTATAACTAGTTTTTCTGATTCTAGGTGCCATAAAAGTCTGTTGTTAATTATCTTCTCAAGAACTTTATTCCCATGTTACAGGTGAGTGAAATTGGTCTATATGTTTCTGGATCTGATTTCGGTTTACTTGGCTTAGGAATGGGAATTACCTATAATGAAAATTGTCCATTGTTCTTTGGTTTGTTTACTTAGATTTCTTAGAAAAATAAGAGGAATATTATCAGGACCTGGGCTGGAGTTTTTAGAGTTTTGGAGTGAATTTTCAAGTTCGTCAATGGTTATGCAATGTTCAAACTGTTCGTTTGCTGGTTATTATTATTATAGTCTATTTCTAGCTGTTCTATTTTGTTTTTATAATTCAAGAAATCGATGTGTTGTTTGAGCTTTTTTTATATTCAATAGAAGTATTGAGCACAAATCGTTTTTAAAATTTTAAACAAAACACTCTGTAACTCGGTAAGCAGATACATTTTATTTATGTGTTTTGGGTTAAATATTCATGATTTGAAGTCAGGATCCTACTGTTAAATTATTTCCAATAAGTAATGAATCATCCTGTATGATAAAATGATATAAACATATCAAGTATTGGTAACATAACATAACATAAAACGTGATATTTATATCTTAATCTCATGTTTGGTAATAATGTAGTATTTACATCTGCGTTTGCACAGTGAATTCATGAAGGTCATAAAAACGTTCAAGAACTAACTTTTACAAGTGTGATAAATATTCAGAACGTTTTGAAATGACGAAGAATGTATTATCACAATGATAACTGATAGTTCGACATATTAATTTACACATTTTGTTTAATTTGTAGGAATATACCAAGTACGGTCAGGTCTCCAAGATCAAACGGTATCCCTTCGATGTCCAAAACTACTCAACTTTATTCTCCTATGAAAAACAGAGTAATCCCACACAGTGCTACTGATACCACTTCAGCGACCCCAGAATATGGCGGATACCCAGATCAACCAATTTTTGGAAAATTCAAATTTAACAAAGGGTTTGTTTTCAATAAATGGTTACATCATCTTTTGCCATTAAATTGTGATCAAGTGAGTACATTAAACTGTGATATCATTATGACTGTTTTAAATAAGGGAAGCAACCTACTGATATTTTTGCTGTTTAAAATGGAAAGCAATAATGCTCTGCCGATTCCAACTGAAATTTGAAAATTATTAAAAAAAAACAAATGTAGTAAATGTCGTTCTGCACAATAGCATCTTAAGATTTTTCTGATTCTTTTAATCATTGAACAAACATTTTGACTATTTTCTATGATTAAACAAATGATCAATAATTTGTAGGGTGTTGAATGAAATTGTATTTTGTACTTATTAGAGCAGTCGTCAAAGTTATGTGGCCTTAGGTTTTAGCATACTGTTAAATTGAAGGAACGTGGTTTGAGTGCTTACTCTTTTCAAAATTATTGAATAACTACCGTAATACTAGGGAAATATTCTATAACATTGCAGTTCTTCTAATAATTCATTTAAGGGGGGTAGTAGAAGTTATTTTCAAAGTAACTGTCAGCGTACAGGATAGCCAAAGATTTGTCAGACTAAAAACTGTTACCAACGAAAATAAAACTCAATTGGTTACCAGTAATTGATTTTTCAAAAGGCCAGCTTGAAGGGATTTTCGAAATTATGTTGTCTCTAAGTTGGCACAAAGATTTGTCAGACCATAAACTGTTACCAACGAAAATTAAACTGTCAATTGCTTACCAGTAATTGATTTTTCAAAAGGCCATCTTGACGGGATTTTCCAAATTATTTTGTCTCTTAGTTGGCACAACTGTCTTCTATACGCATGAGAAGCGTGAACGTAATTTGTTATAGTTTGCTTAGCATTTGTCAGTTCATTTCAAGTATGTTTTATAATTTTTAAAATCAACGGAATAAAGAATCTGTCATAAAATTGGCGTTACAATTGGAATTTCGTAATCTGGATCTCTGGAAATATATCAGTTTTAAATAAATCGATAAAATAAACGGGTACATATGTAGTACATGCGGTAAATTCAAAACCAGGCTCACTTTGGCCAGTTATTAACGTCTTTAACTGATTTAACATCACTAAAGCAGTGGAAAATCGTTATTTAAGCCTGACAGATTTGTGCTGAAAGTTATGTGTCTTACAAAACAATTAGGTCAATTTTAAACAGTTGTTGATGCATCATCTGATAAGGTTAACATTGTGAATGAATAGCTTCAATAGCTGCAACTTTGCAAAAATGAAATTATCGTTTCGAGACAACCTTTTTAGTCAATAGAAGACAAAATAGTATTCATCCAACTTGAATTGATCGATTCCCAGTAATTTTTTGATGTGGTAGTCTATATTAAATGTATACTTATTGATACTCTCATTGCCTTCTTTCTTCAAACACTTTTGTGTCTTATTACTTTTTCATCTCAATCTTAATTTATACTGCATTTGTATTTTTCCATGGTTAATTTTCAGGCTTCCATTGTATTACCTCTTTTACACATAATTATTTGCAAAAAGTTATGAGCCAATATAATCATTTGTACTTACATTATTTTATATTCCCGATTTATTCTAGAGTGCGTAAGCTGTGATCTTGCATGGAATTTGCTGTTTGGGCTTATTTTTATAAATATTTACTTTAACCCTTAATTGCTGACATGGAGTCTGCTAAATTCCACACGTTATGTTTCAGCGTTTAACTACCACCCCATGTTATTGGTTGAGTTGCTGCGTTCAATACCTTCCTAGATTTCAGTCTACTTCTAGCACAAGATTGGGCTGCGACACGCCGTTTTTTATTTTTAACTTGCGAACTTTCCCCAGACTCCATCTCATCGTAAACGTTATAAAAGTGACTTTAGTCGTCATTTCCGGCGATGAAATATCTTTTGATGTTTTCGATAAAGACTTTAAATACTGCCTCGAATACACATTTCTATATCTCCTCCGATACCTACTCAGCTTTAGACTTAAGCATCTGCGATCCTAAATCCGCTCCCTTTTTAACTTGGAACACTCTGGATGATCTGCATTACGGCAACCACTTTCCCATTCTCATTTCCAGCCCATCAAACCAAGAACCCATTACCCGCAGATATTGGAATTTAAAAACTGCCAATTGTCGAGATTACACACTAGCCACTCAAAATACGCTCCTCTCATTACCTCTTTCAACGAATGCTCACAGTAACCTTCAAATGATAACTGATACCATTATCTCAGCAGCAGACGTGCACATAGGTAAAACTATCTTAGCCTCTACCCATAAAATTGTTCCTCGGTAGAATGCCGCCTGTGAAAATGCCGTGCGCCAATCCAAATCTGCCCTAAACAGACTGCGCAGAAATCAAACTCCTGCGAACCTTCTTTTACACAAGAAACTCGAAGCAAAAGCTAAATACATTATAAAACAAAGCAAAAAGTCTTCCTGGAAAAACTATGTCTCCTCCCTGACAACCGACACTAATCCTAGTCAAGTCTGGAATAAAATTCGACAAATACAAGTAACAAGACCAACCTCAAAATTCCTAGCCTTATTTATAACGACGCGCTTATAAGTGATAGCCAAGCTGTTGCAAACACTATCGCAGAATACTTTGAAGATAAATTCAAAAATAATATTTTGACATCTACCCCTATCTCTTGTCTCTGTACCCCTTCACTTACCGAGCAAATTGATCAGCAGGATGTGACATCTGCCAATGCCCCTTTCACTTTTATGAACTAAAATCCGTTTTATCCTCATCTAAAAATACTGCTGCTGCTCCCGACGATATCCCATATATCTTTAAAATATCTCCGATGTTTCCCTGTCCAAAATGCTCAACCTATATAACATTATTTGAAGTTCCCAACAATTTCCAGATAAATGACACGAATCCACTCTCATTCCAATTAAAAAGCAGAACAACAACCTTCTGTGTAAACCTCGGGCTAATCAATGATGATTGACCATATTCCTTGATAATACATTCATGTTTAATTTTTACATTGAAATTTATACATTAACAGAGGGATGTCAAATGTGACAATGATTCAACGAGAGCTTGAATAAACAGAGGGTGACAGGCAATTGCAGCGTTGTCACGTATAATTTATAAAATATTATGTATAAACACCATCCTTTATACCAAAGTCATTTCGTCCTTTCGCCTTAATTGCACCACTTTCAAATTTCTAGAGAAAATGATCAACAAAAGACTTTTATGGTGTCCTTGAAAAATACCAAATTATTCCAAGCTTCCAATCTGGTTTTCGACGTAATCGGTCAATCCGAGATAATCTTGCTCTTCTCCATTTCTTCAGCACGTAACAGTCAACAAGAAGTTGTTGCTGCTATCTTTGACATTGAAAGTGCTTTTGATACCATCCATATGAAAGCGGTTTTAAGCAAACTTTACCACTGCAACCGCAATGGAAATAATATCTACTAAATTGACTGTCTCGACCCTTACTTCGTGGAATATGCTCATATTAGTGTTTTTAAATGAAACTCAAGGTCTCTAGTTAATTCCACAATATAATACAAGTTATTGAAAATTCTAAAAAATTGAGAATTGTTTCGATAAATCAATATCATCGTCAGAATGACAGAAGTTACATTTCATTTTATGCCTACCTGATGTTTAGTAGTTATATTTTTGGCTAGACCAAGAAGTAACCTAACTTGTGATTGGCTTAATATATGTTTATGGAAAAAGAAGAAGATGTGATATTACAAATATTGAAGCTTGGATATTATTAGCCCTATGGTGATATCCTGGATATCATTTTTCCAATTAAGATCAGTATAACTGTGCAATGATATAGAAAACCAGGAAAACTATATCTGCTGATCATTACAATTATCACTTAAGAAGACAGTTTATTAGTGGAGAATTCCCTAGATTTAACTGTTCATTGACAACTGCATATTGTGGGTTTCTTAAATGTCTTCTAATTTCCAGCTCTTCGAGGAAATCCAGTTCTTGTTTCTTTTCACAAATATGCAGCACTTCTAGTTCTGTGTTAGGTGTCAATGAATGATTGGTGTCAAGTAGATGTTTTGCGTAGTGGGATTTATCTGGTTGTTTTAATCTGTAAGCTCGTAAGTGCTCACTGTATCGTATTTCAAAATTCCTAAGGGTCTGACCCAAATAGACAGCATTACATTCTGGACATTTGAGTTTATATATACCTGACTTCTTTAATAGTGGTATTTTTGTTTTTACATTTAACAATTTTGTACTAACGTTACTTTCTGTTTTAAAAGAAATTGTTGCATTCGTTGCTGAAGATATTATCTTTGAAATATTATTAGAAATATTTCCTGCATATGTGATGGTTTTATAAGTTTTAATTTCATCAGCTTGCTTAGGATATATTAGTTGTAATGCCACTTTTTTCTCTTTTTTACTAATTAGTTTATTTATCATATCTAATGGATAACCGTTAGATGTTGCTATTTGTCTAATTGTATTAATCTCTCTATCAAAATTACATTTGTTCATAGGAACTGAAAAAGCTCTATGTATCATTGAATTATATGCTGCTAGTCTGTGTGAGACAGGGTGGTTAGAATTGAATGGAATTGTCACATCAGTCTGTGTTGGTTTTCGGTAAATTGAATAATCAAGTACATTATTAACTCTTTGAATTTTTAAATCAAGAAAATTGATTGAGCTATTTTCTTCAATTTCTAATGTAAATTTAATTTTCGGGTGTAAATTATTGATGTGGTTGAAAAACACATCTAATTGTCGCTCACTACCCATAAAACAAGCTAATATGTCATCCACATATCTATACCAAAATAAAATATTTTTCGAAATATTACTTTCAAAGATCTTTCTTTCTAAATTGCCCATAAAAATGTTTGCTAAAATAGGTGATATAGGGCTTCCCATTGGTAAACCTTCATTTTGAATATATATCTTATTGTCAAAACTGAAATAATTCTGATTAATGCATACATCAAATAAATTAAGTATATCTGATATTATTCCTGGATTAATATTTTTATCTTCTAGTAATTTTCTTACAAGTATTAGACATTCTTTAGGAGGAATTTTAGTAAACATATTAGTTACATCGAACGATATGAGTTTATAGTTATCTTGCAAGTGGATTGATTTCAACTTTTTGATTAGTTCTATTGAATTTCTAATTGAGTACTGAGATTCATATCCGTAAGTATTGAGTATATTGTTGAGCTCAACAATATACTCAATACTTACGGATATGAATCTCAGTACTCAATTAGAAATTCAATAGAACTAATCAAAAAGTTGAAATCAATCCACTTGCAAGATAACTATAAACTCATATCGTTCGATGTAACTAATATGTTTACTAAAATTCCTCCTAAAGAATGTCTAATACTTGTAAGAAAATTACTAGAAGATAAAAATATTAATCCAGGAATAATATCAGATATACTTAATTTATTTGATGTATGCATTAATCAGAATTATTTCAGTTTTGACAATAAGATATATATTCAAAATGAAGGTTTACCAATGGGAAGCCCTATATCACCTATTTTAGCAAACATTTTTATGGGCAATTTAGAAAGAAAGATCTTTGAAAGTAATATTTCGAAAAATATTTTATTTTGGTATAGATATGTGGATGACATATTAGCTTGTTTTATGGGTAGTGAGCGACAATTAGATGTGTTTTTCAACCACATCAATAATTTACACCCGAAAATTAAATTTACATTAGAAATTGAAGAAAATAGCTCAATCAATTTTCTTGATTTAAAAATTCAAAGAGTTAATAATGTACTTGATTATTCAATTTACCGAAAACCAACACAGACTGATGTGACAATTCCATTCAATTCTAACCACCCTGTCTCACACAGACTAGCAGCATATAATTCAATGATACATAGAGCTTTTTCAGTTCCTATGAACAAATGTAATTTTGATAGAGAGATTAATACAATTAGACAAATAGCAACATCTAACGGTTATCCATTAGATATGATAAATAAACTAATTAGTAAAAAAGAGAAAAAAGTGGCATTACAACTAATATATCCTAAGCAAGCTGATGAAATTAAAACTTATAAAACCATCACATATGCAGGAAATATTTCTAATAATATTTCAAAGATAATATCTTCAGCAACGAATGCAACAATTTCTTTTAAAACAGAAAGTAACGTTAGTACAAAATTGTTAAATGTAAAAACAAAAATACCACTATTAAAGAAGTCAGGTATATATAAACTCAAATGTCCAGAATGTAATGCTGTCTATTTGGGTCAGACCCTTAGGAATTTTGAAATACGATACAGTGAGCACTTACGAGTTTACAGATTAAAACAACCAGATAAATCCCACTACGCAAAACATCTACTTGACACCAATCATTCATTGACACCTAACACAGAACTAGAAGTGCTGCATATTTGTGAAAAGAAACAAGAACTGGATTTCCTTGAAGAACTGGAAATTAGAAGACATTTAAGAAACCCACAATATGAAGTTGTCAATGAACAGTTAAATCTAGGGAATTCTCCACTAATAAACTGTCTTCTTAAGTGATAATTGTAAAGATCAGCAGATATAGTTTTCCTGGTTTTCTATATCATTGCACAGTTATACTGATCTTAATTGGAAAAATGATATCCAGGATATCACCATAGGGCTAATAATATCTAAGCTTCAATATTTGTAATATCACATCTTCTTCTTTTTCTATAAACATATATTAAGCCAATCACAAGTTAGGTTACTTCTTGGTCTAGCCAAAAATATAACTTTTAAACATCAGGTAGGCATAAAATGAAATGTAACTTCTGTCATTCTGACGATGATATTGATTTATCGAAACAATTGTCAATTTTTTAGAATTTTCAATAACTTGTATTATATTGTGGAATTAACTAGAGACCTTGAGTTTCATTTAAAAACACTAATATCTACTACTTCATCATCGAACATTTCTTATTCTCCAGGCGCTTCAGAGTCTCTGGTAACGGTAAACTTTCCGTCTCTCGTCTACAAACTGATGGAGTTCCCCAAGGTTCTGTCATAAGTCCCACATTGTTTCTATGGAGTTACGCAAGGTTCTATCATAAGTCCCACATTGTTTCTATAAACGACATATGCACCAACTTCCCGGCCCCCTTTCAATACTATGCTATGCTATTGCCATGGGAAATCCATCTTCTTTTCCTGCCAACTCCTACAAAATGCTGTAGATCAACTACAAAACAAAATTAATGACTTGGGTTTATCTTTATCTCTAAATATTCTGTATCATGCAACTCGTTTAATCCGGTTTTTGACATATGTACCTCTGTAGCTAATCTATCTACCAATGACTCTCCTCGCTCTATAAATTCTACACAAACATGCTTTTGATTTAGTCCTTTACACATACGCTTACAAAGCCCCCACCGGTGTCTGATGCTCCGTCATACTACACGCGATATTATAAGTACCACTTGGTTGCCTACTTCATGCAGCATACATACAGGAGAGATGTTTAGTATCCTTCAGGCTTTCAAATGTATTCCCTCTTCATCTAAATATGTTGCCACCTGCACTGCCTCCCTCCCTTAACTCGCAAATCTTGGCAAATTCATTGGACCAACAAGAATACAACTCTTCGTGAAATTCAACCCGTCCTTGGCCGCCTTTTACTTACCGAGTTTTCAAGACATGATGCAAGGATTGTTAGAAGACTGCGAATTGGCCACACGCGTTTGACTCATGGCCACTTAATGACCTCCGAAAATAGTTCAACATGCCACGCCTGCAACTGTCCTGGTACCGTTAAACACGTATTGATAGGCTGTCAACTGTACAACGATGTCAGGCTGAGAAACAACATGAAGCCTATACTAAAAAAAATATTAAGTTCTGCCAATGAATTATCCAAAACTATACAGTTTCTTAGACATTAATATTTTTTATAAATAATGATATTATGTAATGTACCGTGCCATAGCTGTCGAGGCACTTAAACTAGAATTAAAAAAATATTTAAACACCATTTTTGTCAAAAAGCCACTTTTATTATGGAGTTATTCAACAATACTGTCGAATACTTGAATTTTCATATTTTATATAGTGTCAACATATGTTTCATAATAATTAAATATTTTCTTATTCCTTAGGTAAGCATGAATGAAAGTGATATCATTGAACTGAATAAATGTATTTCAAATGGCAATGGAAGTGGTTTTTTAAGGATATTAGATCTATATAAAAGTCCCTCAACTATACAACATTTCGTTACTATGTGTGTAGCTGAAATAAAAACTTGTAAGAATCCATGCAACGACTTTTTGGACCTACTGGAAAATATAGGTAATATAATAGTATATATAAATAGGTCCCTGTAATCAACAAACAATTGCTATGCATGTCTTGAAAAATGTATTTTTCCTTCATTAATAACTCTGTTACTTTTCTTCAAATTTGTGACATGATCCTTTTTTGCCTCTATGAAAATTATTTAAATTTGTTGAAATTAACAAAATTAATCTGCAACAACGAGTTAGCTAATTATTTTCACTGTTTTTGTTGAATATTATTATTAGCTATTTGAATTAGATGCGATAAATCTGTAACATTTGGATTTGGAAGATATTTTTTTCCGAATAAATATTTATTGGTTACTACATTTTCCATTAAAGAAAAACTATAAGAATAATGTATTTTAGATAACGCATATCATAGGCAAAAATGAAGAAACTACATTATATTTAGAATATAATTATTAAAATTGCAAAACGGTTTCGACTTCCGTATTATCAGTGCTTCATGTCAGGTACAGAAAGTCTAATAATAAGATTGATCCTGTTACAATATTAAGCAACAATTTTATATCACAGACATCTTTATACAAATAAAATGAAATGTGGAAGAACCACATGGAAGAAATGTCTGAATCATAAATCAGTCTAGGCTGACGGAAGTCGAAAGCGCTTTGCAATTTTATTAATTATACACTAAATACAATGTAGTTCCTTCATTTTTGTAATTTACAAGTGTAGTCTTCAATTTGACAAATCATGTGGCTCTGTCACTTACAGCTTACATAGTTGCTCCTATTAAAAATTTCTATGTTTTTAAACATTTATTGCCATTTCACAATCTACTTCATCACAAGAGTATTTAGTAAATAAGTTGGGTGTTTTGAATTGAGATGCACATTGACATTTTCAATTATAGTACACTAAGCATTGTTAGAATTGTTGGAGAAGATCTTCAGGCCATTTTTTATTCAATCTTCGGTTAATTGGTCCATTCCTGTATACATGTTCTATTAGGTAGTTTGGGTGACCAGTCAGTCGCATCTGGTAATTAGTGGAAACTGTTCTTATTACATCTGTGACATAGGGGATTTGAAGGTCATCATGGAGAGTTTGGTTGATAAAATACCAGGGAGCATAAACAATGGATCGCAGTGTTTTCAACTGAAATATTTGTAATGTTTTTATTCTAGTGGGCTTTGCACAGGCACACAGATGCATGCCCTATGTCCATATAGGTTTTAGCATTAGTTTGTATAGCAGCAGCTTGTTTTTAGTTGATAGTGCTGTACAGTACATTAGTTTTAATTTGATGTCTAACTGTCTTCGTTTTGTTTGTATATGTTTTTCCCAGGTTAATCATCGATCTAGGTGCAAGCCTAGATATCTCACATCGTTTTTTACTGGTTTTGGGACTCAGTCAATCGTGACTGGTGGGCAGGTAGTGAACGTCACCTGGACGGATTTGGATTGGTTGATTTCAATTCTCCATTTTTTATGCCAGGTGTTTAATTGGTTTAGATGAGTTTGCATATTTATTGAAGAGGTTTGAAGTAATTTCTTCTGTTTCATACAATGATTTGCAGAAACGTGGCAAAGGAATTCCACTTGTTTCGTGTACAAACCTCCATCGTCACCGCCCGGGATCGAACGTTCAAGCTCTCCGTTCGTAGTTTTCGACTTCGCTCGCATGCCAACATGGCTGTGAGGCCGTTTATTGAAGAGGTAACTGAATCACTATCTACAGGGAGAATGGCGACATCATCCGCAAAGGCAGCTATCGTTGTGTTGCCTGTTCCAGGCAGATCATTAGTGTACAGTATGTAGAGGAATGGTCCATTTCTTTGGGACATGCCTGAGTTTTTCTCGCAGTTGTCTGATATTGAATCATCGTGTTTAACTGAGAAGTGTCTTTCAGCTAGGTAGGAATTTAAATGGAGGTAAAAGTTGTTGTTGAAAGTGTTTTTTGTCTTGTAGAGTAGACCTGTATACCATACTTTATCGAAGGCCTGAGAGACGTCTAGGAATGCTCCACTGCAATACTCTTTTCTTTCTAGGGTTTTGCTGATGGTGTTCACAATTATGTGTGTTTGATGGGTGGTAGACATGTTCTCTCGATAGTTGGATAAGATATTGGTTAGATCATATTCGTCTTGGATTCTCTTGAGTAGTAGGTGTTTGAATATTTTGCTAAGGATGGAAAATAGGCTGATTGGTTTGTATGCGAGTGTTTCCTGCGGGGGTTTGCCGCATTTGTGGATCATTATTATGTGGGCGTGTATTTCCTTATAATAGGAAAGTAGTACATGCGATTGTAAATTGTTGTAAGGATGACAATGGTTTTCCTGGGCATTTTCTTGAGAACTTGTGCAGTTATCAGGTCATAGCCTGGTGTTTTCCTGATGTTGATTTCCCCTGGGCTAATGGGTTTTATGTGTGGTGACATTTGGCACGGAGCATCCAGGAATTCGTCAACGTTGTTAGCGTGACCAGGTGCTGCTTCTGGTGGTTCGAAAACATGCGAAAGATGGTCAGCAAAATTGTCAGCTTTTTTTTAATTTGAGCGTGCCCATCCGTTGTTGGAGGTTCGTATAGGAGACACTGGCGGTGTGAGTCTTTTGAACTTTTTTGTTACTTTCCATAAGCCGTAGTTGTCTACAGATAGGCTTTAGGTAAAATACTCGAACATTGAGTTTTGGGGATCTCTGAGTGTTTTAGAGAGTTCTGTATTGGTGAATATCATTGTTATTGCGTGATCTTTACCACTTTGCTCTGGCTCTTTTTTTCTCAGTTATGAGTTGTCGAATATGCAGTGGGGTATTGATACATCTGGTGCATTGTATTTCATCCCAAGCAGCTTGCTGTATTGTCTTAGTAAAATATTGCACAGCTTTGTCTATTTCGTCTGGATTCGGATTTATATTGTCGATAATGTGCGCTTCGAAGAGGTCCCACTTGATCAGTTTGGCCAGTATCTGGGTTCTCCATTGGTTAGGCAGTTGTAGTTTCTATCATTCATAACACGGAGGAGGTTACAGCCTTTACTAGTGATGAGACTTGTTCCCTAGTGTGTGTGTGTGTGTTTCGCATTCCAGTCCTCTCCAACAATAAATTTGTTTAAAAGGGTGTCAAAGAATTGTTTGTACATATCTGTAGTGATAATGTGGCGTGGTGGGGGAGTATACAGATGTGATGTTGAGATTACGTTTGTTGCTAATGCGAGTGTGGTGATTTTGACAGTTCCATTGGCTAGTGCTTTTATGATTTTGGTCAAATTTTCAGTCATGGCCTTGAAATATTTCACACCATAGATGAATATTGGTGGGGCAGTCTCGTTTGATTGGTCCTTTGTGAGGTTTCCTCTGTGCTGGATTCCCAGAAGCGAGAATCGGTTTCTCGTATTTATTGGGATTGTGCTAGGTTTTAGGGTTGAAGTTTTTGGTGAGTGCGTTCTTTTTCGTTTTTTGACTGACTGCCGTGTATGTCTGGCGGTTTCTGTGGTCTCTTCGTCTTCAAACGAGCTACCTGTGTACCGAGAAAACTTTGTTGGTTTTGAAGGTTGAATGAGGAAGGCTTAAGCCCGAGTGTTGACTTCTGCTGGGTTTGGTTTGGAAACATGGAAACTTATTTATTATTCACTATCTGTATTTTTGTGTGTCCATATAGATTGTTTTATACTATTTATGTTTTTTTTATCACTTATCGCTTATTTCTTTCACTGCAAACTTGATAACTGAGCTATCGGTAAAAACACGTCCTTATGCTATGAAAGTCGAGAAGGAACTGTACTTCCATTTTTGCAAACATTTTTATTTTCTTTGTTACTTTGTCATTACGGCTTTCAAATAAACTGCTTTTTTATTTCAATTTTGATTATATTGAATGACTTTCTTGACTTGCTACGGCAAATCAACTTATCGCAATCTCGCCTCAGGTGGTACTAGATTACAGTATATATGAGACATCAATGCTCGTCTGGTAATTTATTATCATATAATAGGACTCCAGTAAGAATCAGCTTTGATGAAATTGAAATCTATCAATCACTTACTAATTTTTAATTGATCCACAACCTTTCACTGTTACAGTATTAACGATTCAGTTATACATAAACTTTATTCGTTTTTAGGAACTATAGAGCCAAATTTTAGAACGAAAACTCTGTTCAATGGGGTATTCGAAGTGATCACTTTTAATATGTTATTAGTTTTTGAAAGAAAATGCCAATGGGAGGATGCAAAAAGACTTGTTGAAGTTTTCAATGACTGGGATAGCTTAATATCGTCAAAGGTTAGTGTTCTAAATTAACCCTTTTTACTTCGGATAATTAGAGGGAATGTAGGTTATCTGGTTATTCGAAGGACCACTACGGTTGTTTTTCACTGATGTAATGCTGAACCGTAGAATGAAATTAAAACACTTATATCACGTTATGATTTATATTGTCATGAACTTATAAGTTTATTTAATTTTGCGTCGACAATTAAGAATTCACTTGTTATTTACGCGATGAATGAAAGTACTTTGCACATACTATGACGATTTATGAGATGACTAAACCTCAAGGACACATGTTTGTTCCCGGTATGAAAACGCCGGGTGCTCTTCTAAACTGAGTACCTTTGTGTACCCAAGTTCAATGATGAAAGTGAGCGAATGTAGGGTATATGGCGTATTTATACGTCGGAGGACGTAGGGTCCACTTGTTCGGGTCTAACCAATGGGATACGAGTATTTTAAAATGTAATGTTCAAACACAAGTGAAATTGCCAGTTGGAGATATGTTTTTTTTGGGCTTGAAACGGTTTCGTAGAAACAGATAACAGGGTTTGGACGAGCGTTTTTATGAAGAGATAAGATGTCGGGGACTTTGATATATTCAGTGGAATTTCAGAAAACGATATTTATCTGTTTTCCTTAGGTGTTAGTAAATTTAAATGACTTTTTTAGTGAAGTAAAGAAATATTAAATGTTGAAAATAAGGATATATTTAGTTATATGTTTTGAGCATAATATTCGACTTGTAGTATACAGGGGAAATTGAAATAGAATCACGGGAGAATTTGGTAATCTAAAACCAAATTCGAACATATTGGGGGCGCGGGAAGAATGGAAGAGATGTGAGAGATGGCTGCTCTCAGACATCGAATGCTGATGTTAGTGAAAAGGTAGATAGCGTTAGTGTGTGTAAAGTTTTGATGCAGGATTGCGAATGAAAGTGAATAATTGTGAGAGTAATTATGTAAATAGGTGTATAGGGGTTGTAAGGTAGCCTAATGTGTGTCAGAGTGTTGTAAGGACTCTGACGTCATGAAAGTAAACGAACGGTTAGGGTTGATGTTAGAGTTGTGAGGAATCTAACGTCATCAGTCAACGAATGAACAAAAGTTGATGTTAGAGTGTTGTAAGGACTCTAACGTCATGTATGCAACGAATGAATAAGATTTGAGGTTAGAGTGTTGTAAGGACTCTAACGTCATGTATGTAGCGAATGAATAAGACTTGAGGTTAGAGTGTTGTAAGGACTCTAACGTCATGGATGTAACGAATGAATAAGAGTTGAGGTTAGAGTGTTGTAAGGACTCTACCGTCGTGAATGTCACGAATGAATAAGACTTGGGGTTAGAGTGTTGTAAGGACTCTACCATCATGAATGTAACGAATGAATAAGAGTTGAGGTTAGAGAGTTGTAAGGACTCTAACGTCATGAATGTAACGAATGAATAAGATTTGAGGTTAGAGTGTTGTAGGGACTCTAACGTCATGAATGTAACGAATGAATAAGATTTGAGGTTAGAGTGTTGTAAGGACTCTAACGTCATGAATGTAACGAATGAATAAGAGTTCAGGTTAGAGTGTTGTAAGGACTCTAATGTCATGAATGTAACGAATGAATAAGATTTGAGGTTAGAGTGTTGTAGGGACTCTAACGTCATGAATGTAACGAATGAATAAGATTTGAGGTTAGAGTGTTGTGAGGACTCTAACGTCATGAATGTAACGAATGAATAAGATTTGAGGTTAGAGTGTTGTAAGGACTCTAACGTCATGAATGTTTGAAATGATAAGGGTTTGATGTTAGTGTTGTAAGGACTCTAACGTCATGAATGAATGAAATGATAAAGACTTGATGTTAGAGTGTTGTAGGGACTCTAACATCATGAAGATAAGAAATGATAAGGATTTGATGTTAGAGTGTTGTAAGGACTCTAACGTCATGAATGAATGAATGAACAAGAGGCCTAGATGCATGCTAGTTCTTGTTTGGTAAGGGCACGAATGTATGCAATGTACTCTAGAAATGGACTAGAGTTGTAAACGATAAGAAGATAAGCAATATACTCTAGAAATGGACTAGAGTTGTAAACGATAAGAAGTAATAATACCTTTGTCCAGGTATTCTCATAAAAGACTAATACCTTTGTCCAGGTATTCACATGAAAGTATATGTAAATGAAGTAAAAGAACGAGAATGTTTAAGTCGATTCTATTTCGACAAGTGTGGTACCAGTTTGTTTTACGAGTAACGGTCCAGGAACCTCGGACTTCCCAGTGTTTAATGAGAGATAATAAAGAGAGTGTGTAAGTCGATTCTTGTTCGACAAGTGTGGTACCAGTTTGTTTTACGAGTAACGGTCCAGGAACCTCGGGCATATATAAACAAAAAGGGAGGCCAAGTTGTGAAGGGGTGTGAAATTCCATGAGAGAGCATGGAAAGCTCATGTGGGTGTTTTTTCCGGGTTTTTATTGTATCAGAATGAATGGTGCTGGGTAAGAAAGTGAACGTTTATCGTCGGAGAACGTGAAAACTCCAATGTAGCTTGCGCTACTCCCTTTCTACGCGGAGGAGTGAAGTGTATAGTGAGGGTGATTGTAAGAGAGTATGCTCATGAGACTAGAGCAAGTACGAATGCGTGCAACAACAAGTGAGTAAGAGTAAGTATGAATGAATGTGAATGCAAATGTAAATACGAGTATGTACGAATAAGTGTAAAAGTATTATGAATGTGAGCTTTGAGAGCCAATATGAGTATGAGTATAAGTATGATTAAGGTGCAATTGTATGCGAGTGCAAGTAATAATGTAAGTGTGAGTTAGCATAAAGTTAATGTAAGGTAGTGACCACGAGTGTATAAGTATGATGAGAGAGTTTTTTCTAACTCTTTTGAGATTTGTATATGTTTTTATGATTATAGATGTTTGTGTCAAGGGGACCCGACTCTTTTGCGGGTAAGAATGAGTTTTTAAAATGTTTTAATTAATGTAAAGGAGAGTTATTTCTGTTCTCGTCAAAAAAAGGAGGGTAATATATGTATATTGTTTTTGTCAAGTTGTTTTAAATTCAAAGTGTCGTCAATGTAATATTTTTTTTTAAGTGATAAATGAGTAAGGGGAGTGACTTTTTCTTCTAAACGTCACCCACATGTTTTAAAGAATATTACCTTTGTCCAGGTATTCACATAAAAGAATAATACCTTTGTCCAGGTATTCACATGAAGGAATAATACCTTTGTCCAGGTATTCACATGAAAGAATAATACCTTTGTCCAGGTATTCACATGAAGAATAATACCTTTGTCCAGGTATTCACATGAAGAATAATACCTTTGTCCAGGTATTCACATAAAAGAATAATACCTTTGTCCAGGTATTCACATGAAGGAATAATACCTTTGTCCAGGTATTCACATGAAGAATAATACCTTTGTCCAGGTATTCACATGAAGGAATAATACCTTTGTCCAGGTATTCACATGAAGAATAATACCTTTGTCCAGGTATTCACATAAAAAAATAATACCTTTGTCCAGGTATTCACATGAAAGACTAATGCCTTTGTCCAGGTATTCACACTAAAGTATGTTTCATCTCAAAGTGTCAAAGTTTTTGTTCGTTCAGGGTTTTAAATGTTTATATGCTTTTCAATGTCCAAGCATATGTCTAAGTTTTTCATAAAGTTTTACGTTCTTGACGAGAAAGAGTTTAAGTAGTGAGTGAGTGCTATTCTGCACTAAAGAGCGTTGAGTATGAAAGTGAATCGTTTATTAGATGTAAGTGTTGGTTTGATAATGAATTATGAGCAAGAATGTTTTAATGTGAGAGTAAGTTCTGATTTTATAAGTGTTTTGTGATTTCAGAATGTGTGTGACGGTAAGTTTTTATTTTGAGGGTAAGTTTGTATTGAAAGTGGTTTGGTCACACCGGAAGAATGTATGTAATGAGTAAGAGAGGGGTTATCCGTAAGGTATTGTGAATGAGTTGTCCAGAACACTATGTTTCTTGACGATAATATTCTGGAGATTGTTGCATTGATGGTGAATGGTTAGGGTTTGAGATCTTGGGTTAACAGGTTTTCCAAGGCCGTACATTTTTTTTCAAGAAAACAAAAAAGGTATCACTAGCAATTAAATTTTGATCAGTCTCTTTTTCTTCAAGAGATCTTTTTGTATTATAATCTAACTTTGTTTTTAATATGTGAATGATTAGTGCATCAAATAACTCTTCCTTATTGATATTTAGATTTAACAATGACTTTACTATAGATCTAGCTTCGGACGTGAATGTTCTTAATTGTTGGGCAGTACATTTTGAGATGTTATTACAATCTGTCAAACGGTTAAAATGGGCAGTAACAATCTGCCGTGTATTATTATATTTAACATGAAATGTAAATTAATGGATATGTTTGAACAATGCTTATTTTGTCTCAGCGTAATATCTTATTTTATTTTTGCTACCAGCCATGCCTTATTTCAGTGTTTTACGGCTCGTTGCAAATCATGGTTCCATGACAATCTTAGTGTGTAATTATTTAAATTACCCTGTATAATATTTTATTTTTCACAAACAATATCAACGAATGTTATTATAAATCCCAATTAATTTTAAGGTGAAGTCATTTAAATCACCCTATATACTATTTTATTTTACACAAACAATGTCAAAGAATGTTATTATAAATCCAAATTAATATGAAGGTGAAATCATTTAAATCACCCTGTATACTATTTTATTTTACACAAACAATGTCATTTTGTTAGATTACTGAATTTCGTATCACACTATATTCTGTGTTTACAAAATTCTACGTTTGTTGATAAGCAAATATACAAAATCTTTTATTATCGATAAATACCTTTTCTAATGACTGTTATCTGCCGACTGAAACTCTCGAAGAGTTCTCGGGAACGCTGAGGGTCTATATTCTCTGGACTCCAAGGGCTGTTTCACTGCTCTCTCCTGGTCGCTTTGACTATGCTTCACTATTTTATGGTTCTATACGTTCTCGACAGGACCATGTTCTAAATTAACCCTTTTTACTTGGGCTAATTAGTGGGAATGTAGGTTATCTGGTTATTCGAAGGACCACTACGGTTGTTTTTCACTGATGTAATGCTGAACCGTAGAATGAAATTAAAACACTTATATCACGTTATGATTTATATTGTCATGAACTTATAAGTTTATTTAATTTTGCGTCGACAATTAAGAATTCACTTGTTATTTACGCGATGAATGAAAGTACTTTGCACATACTATGACGATTTATGAGATGACTAAACCTTAAGGACACATGTTTGTTCCCGGTATGAAAACGCCGGGTGCTCTTCTAAACTGAGTACCTTTGTGTACCAAGTTCAATGATGAAAGAGAGCGAAAGTAGGGTATATGGCGTATTTATACGTCGGATGACGTAGGGTCCACTTGTTAGCGTCTAACCAATGGGATACGAGTATTTTAGAATGTAATGTTCAAACACAAGTGAACTTGCCAGTTAGAGATATGTGTTTTTTTGGGCTTGAAACGGTTTCGTAGAAACAGATAACAGGGTTTGGACGAGCGTTTTTATGAAGAGATAAGATGTCGGGGACTTGGATATATTCAGTGGAATTTCAGAAAACGATATTTATCTGTTTTTCTTAGGTGTTAGTAAATTTAAATGACTTTTTTGGTGATGTAAAGAAATATAAAATGTTGAAAATAAGGATATATTTAGTTATATGTTTTGAGCATAATATTCGACTTGTAGTATACAGGGGAAATTGAAATAAAATCACGGGAGAATTTGGAAATTAAAAACCAAATTCGAACAGTTAATACAATCTATTTTTACTTATACATATACAAACTTTTCAATTAAAGGAATTTGTTGGCGCAGCTATTTTGTATGGTCAGTTGTTGTTTGACTATCACTTGATTAAGTAGTTCTTAGGGTTTTCACAAAAATTAAAAACATTTAGTAGCGAGCGGTAATTAAATATTTATTTTTGGATGCTGTTTATAAAGACTGTACTATCATTTACGACCGTGAAATTTTGGGTAGCTGAATTTAAACATGGTCAAACCAGCGTTCAGGAAGGCCAAAACCTGCGACAACCAGCGAAAAAGTTCACCCAGAGGCTATGCGCATATCTAAAGAACACTTTTGTCATATATTGATTACAGATTTAGGCATGTGCTGGGATCAAAAACTAATTAGAATAAACAATTCTAAAGCTCCTTTTTATCGGTTTAAACGGAAAATGCAAAGGCAGTTCCGTCAGACGGGAAGATGATGATGAATGTTTTTCGGGACAGCCGCGGAATTTTGCATATAGATTATCTTTAAAAAGGTAAAACAGTAACTGCAGTCTATTACGCATCATTACTTGATAAGCTAAAGATGGAAATTTCAAATTAGACCATGGTCGATAATTTTTGAAACCAAAAAAAAATAATAGTGGCATGAAACCCATTGGAAAAGGAGGAGAATATTGTGAAAATGAAAGGAAAAATAACTAACGGGCGATCTGAGGTCGGGAAGGGGAAGGGGGCGAGTGTTTAAGGTTAAAAACCGGTTTATCTCGATTTCCGGCAAAATAAAAAGTCCTATGGAATAAAGTTGAATAGTAAAGCTGTAGGTAATAAACAGATCTACAACTTTTGTATTAACACTTTTTTCGCATAACCTCAAAATTTATGTGAAAAATTCAAAAAAACAACTCCTTGGTTTTTTATCTTTTACAAAAAAATTTTTTCACAAAATTTGGTGAAAACTTATGTTTTCATGTCCCAAATACACTGTAATTTATTTGATTTGAAAAATGTATTTTTTCACCTTATTTTGACTGAAAAAAGCACCCTCATTTTGAATCGAAACTTCACCAGTCAAAATATCAGCTTTTTTCAAAGAGCTTCCAGATTTCTGTTTGTTGAAATCTCTACTTTCCGATTATGTAAAAAAAAATATATTACTATAGTTAATCTCAGTAAATGCTAAAAATGTTTATTATTTACAATTTCATCTAAAAAATGTTACTGCTGCAATTTTTTTCAATTAAAAATTTGATTTATTAAATTATTTGTCATAGAAAATCTCATAAATTATAAGAATAAATGTAAATCGTACTGTTGAATTTAGATACTTTATTCTGATTGCGTTATTCATTACAATATTTTTAAATACGTTAATCTTGCTCTGTTTCGATTGCAAAAATGTGGGCAAAGTTGACCGAGAGTCTGCAGAACAGCTGTTGTTTTGCGTTTAACAATATGCTGCAATATGTTTTTTGGGGTAACAGCAATACAAGAAAGTTGGCGGGGTTACGAATGAATTTACCAAAAGAATCTGACGCAAGGAAGAAGGCTATGAATTACATTCTCTCTGCGTGCAGCTTCAATTGCCTCCCTGTTAACCATATAGAAATTGTAGAAGAAAAGGAGAACAGAGACAATGTTCAAATTATACAAAAGTGTTACATTAAAGCTGGAGAGACTTACTTTTCTAGGTCTACTATACCGGAGGATATTGACATACATGACGCTGGACTAATCTCTACAGATAATTTAGTTGCACGTGTTTTAAGGAAGAGAACCAATAGAACAAACAAACCTTTTCTTTATATTATTGAAGAAATCAACCCTCTGTCACAAGCTTACACTACATCGACAAGGAAACGACAACAGGAAATGGATGATGTAGATATCAAGAGGCGAAAGATGGATTTTCTCGAAAAGACTACTGCAATAAAGGAAGAATATAGAAGTCTACTGGAGAAAGAAGATAAATAACACAATTGATGGAGAGATTAGAAAACTATTTTTATAGCCATTGGGTAAACCTAGACCCAGTAGGTGTGTTACCCAAGAAGATATGACTCAAATTGAAAACATTACTATGCAGAAGATAAAAGATCGTATTGATTTTAGATATTGCCAACGCTTAGAATAAGTTGCCGAAGGAACAGAACGGTAATTGCCGCTATAAAGGAAGTTAAATACAGGGAGAGACTTCGTTACATATCACAGGTTGAAAATTCGGAAATCTTGTATTTTAGAAATATTCAAAATAAAGTTATGAAAAAAATAACGTATCTAAAATTCAGCATATACATATTGATAAGATAAGATATTAATTGATACGTAATGATAGAATCCATCGTTGGGCACTGCTGTTACAAGAATATGATTTTTCAATAAAATATGTCCCTGGAAAGTTGAACGTAGTATCAGAATGTGAGAAAAATCCAGGAATATAAGTAGACAGATTAAAATCGGTGTAAATATGTTAAAAGGATTAGAGGGTTTATTTTCAACAAAAAGAATATTAGAAGACCAGAGATAGTTAACACAGGAGGCAAGAAGTTCATGTGAAAACAATATTTTTCATGAAATAGTATAGAATTATACTTAATCACAGAAGAATTGGCAGATAAAATTTTAAAGGAATTGCATGAAAGATATGGATATACTGAAAATCGGAAAACTTGGCTAACTATTAGAGAGAATGATATAGCAAAAGGTGATTTAGCAATGATAGAAAATGTGTCAAGAATTTATAAAATTTGTCAAATAACAAAGGTGAAAAACCTACAGAATCAAAACATGCCAAATTCAATAGCAGTCACAAAACCTCTGGAAATATTGGCAATTGATTTCATGTCAAATTAAGTTCCAAGCGAAAGCAATGGAAATGTAAGTATTCAAATAGTTTTAGATAATTTTACAAAATATATTAAATTATATCCGACAAAAAAGCAAACATAGAAGTAGTCCAAGAACGTTTAACAAATTATTCCCTAAAAATTGTTATACCAGAGATCTGTATAAATTATATCCAAATCAAGAAATTCGCAGGAGTGTATAAAATGACACCTAGCTACATCTTCATACACCCACTTTAGCCGATGAATCCTATTTTGTCGTACGTTCACGATCTAAAGTCTAAAGACCAGGGATCTGAAACTTGGATCAGATTTTGAACTAAGATGCTTTACAACTTCGTTTGGATAGTCAACATTAGTACCCTTGGAGTAATAATAAGCATAGAGAGGGTTAATCATTCATAAACACGTTTATTTTTGAGGCCAACAATTGTAAACGCCAGTAGTGAAATAATGAATGAATTACAAAAAGTGGGGATGGTATTGTAGCTACATGGCCTTGGTAATTCCTGACAAACTTGGCACCGACGAACCATGATAATCGAAAAACATTGAATTAGTTAACTTGAAAGTTTATTTTGTCACTAAAAGTTGTTATAAACACATCAAAACAAAAGAACTAAATGTTTCTACTCTCTAGTCGTAATGGCGCTGGTATAAACAAACCACGTTTGACATTATTTACTACGACCTATTCAAAATGATTGTCGATCACAGTTTGACGATAATAGCATCTCTCTTCATATGGTAATTAAACAAGGAAAAAACTACGAAATAGATTATTATTGACACAATAAACAGGTCCTGAAATTTTGAGCAATGTTGTCACTTAAGTTATAACCATAAAGGTATCTAAGGATACAACAAAACTTGTTTAAAATTTATATAAGAATATGCCTTTATTAAATAAAATTCAAGTATTATTAATTAATTTTAAAAATAGCGACTCAATGCATAAATTAGTATGACTTCTTTTCTTTGCATAACTTTATAACACATTTTCAAATAAACTTCTAGTTTAATTTTTCCTGCAACTAAATATGGCAAAGCGGTGGAAGTGTCCGCAAGTGAGCTTTTAATGTGACTCAATGTTTGTGGCAAAAAAAGATCAAAACAAACATATCTATTTTATTGGTTATTCTGAGTTAGTACCCCATTTCTCCAATTCCAAAATATAAAGAACCAGAACAACGTGGTTCATGTTCCATGTATCAATGTTTTAATAGAGATTTTAGAAATAAAAGCACAATAAGAATCATAAGAAAAGTAACTATTTCATTTAGTTTTAATTTAACATTTCTTCATCATAAAATTCCATTGTTATAAAAAAAGGTATAAAGAACCAGAACGAAATATATATAACGAAAACGAAATCGACATAATATATCTCTGGTTCTGGCACACACCACAGGGGTAGCAGAAGGTTAGCAGACACTCACACACCACAGAAGACAAGAAGGTAGATAGGTGACCCAGAACACAAGTTTTCTTAGGGTTTGCTATACAGATCTTAGACTAGGCAAGAGAGGGCACGCGTAACTCTCTATGCAAGCTGTGTTGTCAGCTTGAACACCTATTTTAAAACCGACGCCATTTTTTGGTGGTCAACGCTATAGTGAACACCAGAGAGTTTTTTGCTATTATTGAGCGATCAAAGTGATTTTAAAGCGGACTTTTGATTTTGTTAAGATGGTTAATTGTTCTGCTTACCAGTGTAAGAGTTCTAGCAGAAAGAAAGAACTTGAAATTTCGTTTCATAGGTAAGTTATCTCTAACTAATTTTTTTGGTATCTACTTTTTTCTTTATATCTAAAAAAATAAGCTTTTAATCATAAAACCCCACAAGTGAATTAAAACGTATATCATAATAAATTCAATTATGTTAGTAGAAAAGACGTTACGAAACTTTTTCATTAAAAATTACCGAATTTATTGTGCAGTTTCTCGGAATTCCTAACCCCAAAAGATCATAATTGCGATTACTAATGCCTACAAGTTTGATATAAGTCAAATAAATCAATATAGTTTTATTTTTAAATTTCCCATGTATGAAGATTTAATTTATAAAATCAAAATTTTAGTCCTTCAGTATAATCATATGGGACGACAGTTAAGTTTATGACTTGGTGGGCATTGGTATCACTATAGTTGACAGCGTTACGAGCTTAGAATATAAAGTAGTAAGGAAGGATCGTTTCATTAAGAAACGTTGACCTAAATGGTTATCCAAAATGGCTACTTGTCAGCAGTGGCGTTCCATATGAATTTGGTTAATAAAAAATAAAACAACTTTTTAAAATTAAGAAATTTATATTTTACAATATTCACAAATAATATAATATAAAAATATGTGTTATTGCCCTTTAAATTGGATTTGTATAAACCTGTCTTATTTTATCGCCTTTATTCGTTTTTGACTTACAATTATAATGAATCCTTACATCTAAAAAGGTTTGGCATACACTCTTGATTAGTAATGTTTTGTGAGTTTCTAAAGGATTGTGGTCATGAAAAATCATTTTTATAAATATATCCTTATTGATGAAATATTTTAAAACCTGATACAATTTTATCTTTATTAATTATCTTATTTTCGTTTTGATCTATTACTAAATATTTTTCACATGTAGAACAAATTTTCATCACATTCTCAGCAGGATAAGTCAGCCAACCAATCATTGAAGATGACCTATCGAATGAGTTTTCTGTGAAGTGTTTTGAGCATAAAAAACTGTTTTTTCCAGGACACCAATTATCCTTGTCAACAACATTGAGACACATTTTTCTCATATTTTCATCACGTGGAAACCTGAAATGAAATGATCAATAATTCCTATTTTAATATTGAATTTTATAATGTTACATTCCATAATTTTAGATGAAATTATATACACCAATATGATACGCCAATGTCAATTAAAAATTTGGTTAGGAATCATGATAATTAATTTCTTTGTTTTGAATATAAAAACATCTTATTGTACGAATGTAATGTGTGATTATTTAAAAAATAGGTACCTACCGATGAAAAGTAATTTTCAATACGTCGTTTTTACGAGTCTTTGAACATCCACAAGCACTACAACCAACCATTGTCTTAATAACTATATATATATCACAAATTTAATTTATTGTCTAAATATTCTTAATATGAACTAAATAATCAATAAAAAGTTACGTAAAATGTTCAATGTAACACAGAAATCAATTTTTCAACACGAAACCACAACAAACATCACAGGATTCAAAACCTTTGACGTCACAAATGGTTATCCAAGATGGCCGACTCGGTCCCCTACTTCTATTGTAGTGGAAATAGCGCACGCTCCTTCCTTACTACTTTATATTCTAAGGTTACGAGTCCCATCTCTTTCCTAGTCTAAGATACAGATGAAACATGGCAGTTGACACACGTGACAGATGACGCACCCCCCAACACAAGAATGAACCTGAAATTTCGATTCATAGGTAAGTTATTTCTAACTAATTTTTTTGGTATTTACTTTTTCTTTATATCGAAAAAAATAAGCTTTTAATGATAAAACCCTACTAGTGAATTAAAACGTATATCCTAATAAATTCAATTATGTTAGTAGAAAAGACATTACGAAACTTTTTCATTAAAAATTCACGAATTTATTGCTCAGTTTCTCGGAATTCCTAACCCCAAAAGATCATAATTGCGATTGCTAATGCCTACAATTTTGATATAAGTTAAATAAATCAATATAGTTTTATTTTTAAATTTCCCATGTATAAAGATTAATTTATAAAATCAAAATTTCAGTCCTTTAGAATAATCATATGGGACGACAGTTAAGTTTATAACTTGGTGGGCATTGGTATCACAATAGTTGACAGCGTTACGAGTCTCATCTCTTTCCTAGTCTAAGATACAGATGAAACATGGCAGTTGACACACGTGACAGAGGACGCACCCCACAACACAAGTTTTGTAGGGTTTGCTGATAGGTTAGCCCCATTGCTCGCAAGTGGAAATGACACACCACTCATGACGTCACAGAACACAAGTTTTCGTAGGGTTTGTTGATAGGTTAGCCCCATTGCTCGCAAGTGGAGTAAACTAACATAGCAAACCCCACCAAAATATGTGGTCTGTGACGTCATGAGTGGTGTGTCAACTCCACGTATCATCTATATAGCAAACCCCAAGAAATACTAATAAATATAGAATTAAAGACATTATAAATCTACTTTTAATCAACCAGAAAAATAAATCCAAGACATTTATTGATACTTATAATAGTAAAACAAAGTTACAATTCAAAAAATGTTTAAAGGCTGACAAAAAGAAAATTAAGGATTAAACATGGGAGGAATCTCAGATTAACAAATAAAATTGGAATGTTTGTTTTGATTTTTTTCTGCCCCAAATATTGAATCACATTCTAAGCTTGCGGATACTTCAGCTGCTTTGCCATATTTACAAATTCTCTGTAGTTTCAGGAAAAATGAGATTAGAAGTTTAATTGAAAATTTGTTAGAGTTATGCAAATAAAAAAATTCATACTAATTTATGCATTTGAGTGGCTGCTTTTAAAATTAATTAATGATACTTGAATTTTATTTGATAAAGGCACTCTTTATTTCCTCTTTTGTGCTCCTTATATATTCTCTTGTACTTCTTATGTCTTCTTTTGTGCTATTTATGTCTTCTTCTGTACTTTTTAAGTCTTCTTTTGTGCATTTCATATCAGACATTATTCTCCTCATCATATTCATCAATTCTTCATTTTCGTTAGGTTTTTGTTTAGTATAACGGTGTACTTCTTTTATTAAGCTGCCTCATCTTTCTTATTATGTTGCTTCCAAGCGAAATCAATGATAATGTAAATATCTCAATAGTTTCAGATAATTTTACAAAATAGATAAAATTATATAATGGACGATGATATTGATTTCTCGAAACAATTGTCAATTTTTTAGAATTTTCAATAACTTTTATTATATTGTGGAACTAACCAGAGACCAAGAGTTTCATTTAAAAACACTGTTATTATTATTCTTTTATGGGCGCCAGAACTCATATGGTTTGCTTATTACAAGGAGGATGATCCTATAGCAAAAAACAAGTTCGATAAAATATTATGTTAATAGTTTTATGTTCTCACTTTGGATCTCAGGGTATGCAAAATCGGCACAGGCATAGTAACAGCAAACTAATAGATTTGAGGACACTTGGAAGAAACAAGGAAGCCTAAATGTAATTATTTAATTGATTAATATATTTTTTACTTACAAATTCCTCTTCTTCAACAATATATAAATATATATGTCTAAAAAAATCGCATATTCATTATCTTAAGGAGAAATTTACTTCACTCAAGACATTACTAAATTTAAAAATTCAAAGAGTTAATAATGTTCTTGATTATTCAATTTACCGAAAACCAACACAGACTGATGTGACAATTCCATTCAATTCCAAACACCCTATGTCACACAGACTAGCGGCATATGATTCAATGATACATAATGGCATATGATTAAATGATACATAAAGCTTTTTCAGTTCCTATGAACAAATGTAATTTTGATAGAGAGATTAATACAATTAGACAAAAAACAACATCCAACGGTTATCCATTAGATATGATAAATAAGCTAATTAGTAAAAAAGAGGAAAAATTGGCATTACAACTAATATTTCCTAAACAAGCTGATGAAATAAAAACTTATAAAACCATCACATATGCAGGAAATATTTCTAATAATATTGCAAAGATAATATCTTCAGCAATGAATACAACAATTTCTTTTAAAACAGAAAGTAACATTAGTACAAAATTGTTAAATGTAAAAACAAAAATACCACTATTAAAGAAGTCAGGTATATATAAACTCAAATGTCCAGAATGTAATGCTGTCTATTTGGGTCAGACCCTTAGGAATTTTGAAATACGATACAGTGAGCACTTACGAGCTTACAGATTAAAACAACCAGATAAATCCCACTACGCAAAACATCTACTTGACACCAATCATTCATTGACACCTAACACAGAACTAGAAGTGCTGCATATTTGTGAAAAGAAACAAGAACTGGATTTCCTCGAAGAATTGGAAATTAGGAGACATTTAAGAAACCCACAATATGAAGTAAATCACAAGTTGGTCACTTCTTGGTCTAGCCAAAAATAACTACCAAACATCAGGTAGGCATAAAATGAAATGTAACTTCTGTCATTCTGACGATGATATTTATTTATCGAAACAATTGTCAATTTTTTAGAATTTTCAATAACTTTTATTATATTGTGGAATTAACTAGAAACCGTGAGTTTCATTTAAAACACTAATATGAGCAGATTCCACGAAGTAAGGGTTGAGAGAGTTAATTACATATAATTAAGTTTTCTTCTATTTCATTTACAGCAGATCAACAATACAATCTTGGCTAATTTACTAATAATTAATTAAAATAAAGGTTATAGTTCATGAAATGAGGACTTTCATGGGATGTAGGACTCAGGGTAGTGCCCACTTATCTTTCCGTCTCGTAACGTTAAAATAAGTAGGATTACCTGATAACCGGTAAGACCTACTCCTTGAATCTCTACTAGTATATAACCCACGCCTGATTAGCTCTTCGGCGAAGTGGCCGTTGCATCTTCTCCAGTTCCTTATAATCTTAAATGGACCTTATCAGTTAACCTATCATAATTGTCTATATTTTCAGGTATACATGGACGATTTGACAATATCTGCTTGAATAGATATAAGAGAGCAACTTCTGTTACTGTATTCGGTATTCCATTTAAATAATCTTCAATGATTGCAAGTTGTTCGCATTGTTCATGGTGATTATTTGTTGAAATTCGAAGATATTTAACTTCTCAGATATATCTTTCGGACGGAATTGAACAAGGATGTCTTACACTGGTGTATATTCTCAGCCAAGTTAGGATTCTTTTATTATTCAGGTATGTAGCATTATCCATTAAACAGCTCTCTGGTATACCAATTTCTAGGAAATAATTTGTTAAACGTTCTTAGACTACCTTTATGTTTGTTCTTTTTGTCGGATATATATACAAAATTTATTAGCATTTAAAAATTTTCCAAAAACTTTAGGACTATACGTTATAGTGAACACCAGAGTTTCTTGCGATTATTGAGCGATTAAAGTGATTTTAAAGACTTTTGATTTTGTTAAGATGGTTAATTGTTATGCTTACCAGTGTAAGAGTTCTAGCAGAAAGAAAGAACATGACATTTCGATTCATAGATAAGTTATTTCTAACTAATTTTTTTGGTATCTACTTTTTTTATATCTAAAAAATAAGCTTTTAATCATAAAACCCCACTAGAGAATTTAAACGTATATCATAATAAATTCAATTATGTTAGTAGAAAAGACATTACGAAACTTTTTCGTTGAAAATTAACGAATTTATTGTTCAGTTTCTCGGAATTCCTAACCCCAAAAGATCATAATTGCGATTACTAATGCCTACAATTTTGATATAAGTTAAATAAATCAATATAGTTTTATTTTTAAATTTCCCATGTATAAAGATTAATTTATAAAATCAAAATTTTAGTCCTTTAGAATAATCATATGGGACGACAGTTAAGTTTATGACTCGTTTGAACGAATTGCCTATTGGCGATCCTCAATGGAGTCATTACTCGATGAAGGGATATTTGTATTTACTTGATCATTCATCTTAAAAGTTTGTTTGCCTAAATGCAATAAAGAATTGTGCTTATTTTTACAATCTCGACTGGAATGTCCTAGTCGTAAACAGTTTGTACAAGCCTTTAGCTTCCGTATTTCTTGTATTATTGAAAATACTGACAAATTTTGGAATGTTTTACAAAAAAAATATAAGATGATCATTGTCCTTGCAAAATATACAAATTTTATTAACTGCAATTTTCGATTGTACTGTATTTACAACGTATTTGCGATTATTAGCCGGTAGATGCGTTTGAATGTCAGGTTTGTTACTTATTGATTCCAGAACTTGACATCTTTCCGTTAAATAGCTAATAAATGTTTCAATTTGTGGGGAAGTGACGTCTTTTGTTCTAATTTCCCATTCCCCTTTAGTATTAATGTCTAATTTAGTAAGCAGCAAATGTATTAAAATCGTACTCCATAATTCCACTGGTTCGTTAAAGTTTTTAAGAGCTCGAAAGTGTTTTTGAAAGTTATCTAAAAATGACCTTAAAGATTTGAAAGAATCTTTGTTCTCGTTAGGTAGCTCAAAAATTTGCTTTGTGTGATTTTTTATATATTGTTGAAGAAGAGGAATTTGTAACTCTAAAAAATATATTAATCAATTAAAAAATTACATTTAGGCTTCCTTGTTTCTTACAGGGGTCCTCAAACTCATTAGTTTGCTGTAACTATCGAACGCTTGTGCCGATCTTGCATACCCTGAGATCAAAAGTGAGAAAATAATAAAACTATTAACATCATATTTTATCGAACTTGTATTTGGGTATAGGATCATTCTCCTTGTAATAAGCAAACCATATGAGATCTGGCGCCCATAAAAAAATAATAATAACAATAAATTTGAACATAATAAAATAAATATTCATTAAACTTTATTTAATAATAATAAAAAATTATAAAATTCATCAAAAATATAAAAATTATAACAAATTTGGTATTCGAAAACATAGCATAAGCTCTAATAAAAAAAATTATTATAACAATTTGGGTCAACCAACGTGGAACGTTCGAAGTAGTGACAGGAACAGGTTGTGTTTGAGACATCTGAGGAACTTTGGTAAAATTTTACAATGACTGACAAAAAATATAGACATTGACAATTTAACTGTAGAAGAACTGAAAGTATAACTAAAATCAATGAACATGGATACACAGAGAAACAAACAAACACTAAAGAAAGTTTTAACAGTTTAATAGACAACAAGTATTAACAATTTAATGAACAACTTCCAGAATATATTCCAAAAACACTAAAAGTAAAAACTTTCGCTTTTGTGATGAGCTAGCTTAATTTTTCTTCAGTTCCTTTTAATCTTAAATTGACCTTATCAGTTAACCTATCATATATTGAACCGAATTTGGAAACTCGATTAAATTTCCTTAAGATTGGCACACAAAATCCGGAATATAAACACATTTATAGTTTTCGTAGACATATTTACATCTCTCCTCCTGGTCAAACCATAATACCTGAATTTCTGGACTTCGATTATGATAATACATCTTACCGAATATTCCTATCTTTAGACAATATCTGTTTCACTTGTAAACAACCTGGTCACACAGCAAATAATTGTTCTCACTCTAAAGTACTTCCAAATATGGTATTACTGGACTCAACTCCCAAATCTCCAGAATCCACAAATAAAGTTGAACCAACAAATATCCCCACTCTTGCACATTCACAATCAAGCTGCATTTCTAATCAAGATAACCTTATGGTTTCTAACGTAATGGAATGCTCTAACAATCATATAAGTATAACAAATCTAGATATGAAGCCAATTTGAATCCAGTAGATAAACCGTCAAACACATCACTTGAAATTACCAAATCACCAGAGCAATCGCAAAGGCAATCAAATTTAACACTTGACATTCCAAACGAATCTGAACAAACTAAGACGATTTCTGCGGCTTGTAAACGTCAAATCTCTACTTCACCTGATTTAGAAAACCAAAAACGTGATGAAGAATCTTTTAGACGTCCGAAATCCTCAAAAAAATGTAAAACTAACGAAAACGCAGAAGAATTAACTCACCTTTTAGAACCTATAAAAGATCTAGTTACTTTCAAACCACCAAATTTTATTAACTTTACCGAATTATGTGATTTTATAGTTAATGCACTTGGGTCTAAGCATGCTGCAAGCATAGCAAAAAACCACACCAACGACTTACACAATTTGAAAAATCTACTAACATTCGTTCATAAAAACATAGATAACACATCTGTAAAAAATAATATAACAAGCATTAAGAAAAAATTGACGGAAGATGCTGACCTAACATCAACGGACGAAGAAAGCGATATCTCTTCTCACTCTGGTTTTTCAAGATAAAAGAATGGCTCACTCAAATTTTATTCTTCAGTGGAACCTCAATGGTTTTTACACCCGCCTACCGAACATACAACTCTTAATCATTGTGAATCGTCACCGTTACTACTAAGCCTGCAAGAAACTCACCTCAAAGGAAATAAACTTTCCAAAATTAAAACTACACCAATTTTTGTAAAAATAGACCAGTTCAAACAATTGCTAGTGGAGGAGTTGCTATGCTAATCAACAATTCAATTGAAGCTGCACACATTCCTCTCAACACTAATTTGGAGGTAATAGCCGTATCTGTAATCCATCATGTTAAGTTAAACATACGTAATTTTTATCTGCCTCATCCAGACAAACAGTCACTCAACGAACTTCAAAACATAATCGAATCAATTCCAGCTCCAAAGATTATACTCGGGGATTTCAATTGTCACAATTTTGCCTGGGGTTCTCTATTAAATTTTATTAATAACAACAACTTAATACTGTTAAACTCCGGCAAACCTACGAGGTTTAACGCCTATAATGGTACCATAGCAGCCTTAGATTTATCTCTCTGCAGTCCATCAATATTATCTTCTCTAACATGGGATAGTCTAGATGATCTGCATGACAGCGACCACTTCCCTATAATAATAAACCATACTTCAGATATAATTCCTGAAGCAATACCTCCAGAAATATGGAAAATAAAATCAGCAAACTGGAATAAATATGCAGATTTGATAGACCTCTACACGTCAAACTACATAGTGACATCTAACATAACAAGTAGCCATTATGTTCTTTAACGAAATTATCACAAAAGCGGCTATTGAAGCAGTAGGAAAAACAAAAATAATCAAAAAGCGTCCTGTCCCATGGTGGAATCTAGAGGTAGCAGAAGCAATAAAAATCACTAAGTTTTCAATGTTGTCAGCTGATGATATAAAATTTATAATTTTTGTCTTAATTTGATGAAATTAAATATTTTGACGTGTATAAAATTCGCATCCGAAAATCCTGATGTAATAACAGGAAAAGAAATTCCATACTGCGGTCATAACCTACAAATACATAAGTTTATTGGGGAAATCTGGCAATGACAATGGAATCAATCAAGTTCAAAATTGCTAACATCATACCAATCTAGAAGAAATCAGGTCAAAATAAACTGACTTAGAATTGGGCATACAGCATTAACACATTAGAGAAAGAACTGGTTACTCAGTGTGATCATTGTGCGTCAGTGCAACATATACTTGTTAATTGTTCTCTGAAGAAAGAATAATTTAAAAATATTTTGGAACATACAGGGTGCTCCAAGGAAGCGTGATTCTTTGAATGCATCATGATGATAACATAGACGTAGAATCTGGAAAACCAGAGATTATTCTGAATTACAATGCAACAAAGGGCGGCGTGGACACTGTCCATAGAATTTGCGCCAATTACAATGTTGTTCGCAACACTAAAAGATGGCCAATGGTTATATTTTATTCTATCCTCAACCTAGCTGGAATAAATTCATTTGTGGTTTACACCTCAAATTTACCCAATAGAAATCTGAAAAGACGCAAGTTTTTGCAAAGTCTGGCTGTTGACCTGGTACGTCCGCACCACAGATTAACAAATAAAATAGATATGTTTGTTTAGGTTTTTATAACCCCAAACATCGAGTCACATTCTGAGCTCACTTGCAGACACTTCCACTTCTTCTTACAGTGCCATATACGTGATCGGACGTAGGCGACCTCTCACTTCTACCTGTGTTGTGCTCTCCAGTTACCACAGATAGAAGGGACCTACGATTTAACGACGGATCCGAACGTCTATGTTGAGAGGCTGTACTAGGCAGAATACTGTCGGTGGTTTGCCATTGCCTCCGACAAGTGGCTCTCCGAATTTTTAATTATGATGTTAACAAGGCCCGGGTTCGATCCCGGGGCTTCTCGGTTAGCAGACAGAGCACCATTCCACTAGACTACGGAGACCACTGCTTTGCCATATTTACAAAGTCTGTTTAGTTGCATGAAAAATGAAATTAGAAGATTAATTGGAAATGTGTTAAAACGTTATGCAAATAAAAAAAAGTGATACTAATTTATGCATTTGAGTCGCGGCTTGTAAAATGAATTAATAATACTTGAATTTTATTTAATAAAGGCATATTCTTATATAAATTTTAAACAATTATTTGTTATATGCTTAGATACCTTTATGGTTATAACTAAAAATGGCAACATTGCTCGAAATGTCACTACCTATTTAATGTGTCAATAGTAATCTATTTAGTAGTTTTTTCCTGGTTACCATATAAATGCAAATATCGTCAGAGTGTGATAAACGACATTTCAAATATACCGTAGTATGTAGTAAATAATGTCAAACTTGGTTTGTTTATACGAGCCATTACAACTAGAGAGTAAACATTTAGTTCTTTCGTTTTGATGTGTTTTTCAAGAATTTTAGTGACAAAATATAGTTTTAAGTTAATTATTTTATTGTTTATGGATTATCATGGTTCGTCGGTGCCAAGTTTGTCAGAAAAACAGCAGAAATTACCAAGGCCATCTATGTACAATACCATCCCCACTTTTTGTAATTCATTCATTATTTCACTACTGGCGTTTAGAATTGTTGGCCGCAAAAATAAACGTGTTTATGAATGAATACCCCTCTCTATGTTTATTATTACTCTAAGGTCCGCACTTACGAGTCAGAGCGACCATTCTCAATATTCCACTTACCTTGAGAGATAGATTACAAGAAATTTCTGGAAACAATACTGCCCCTGAAAACATTGGCATCCCACCAGAAGGTCAAACAGGAAGGTGTATGGTATGTAGGTCAAAGAAAAGCAGAAAAACCCGTTTCTACTGCCGCAAAGGTTTTAAATGTTTATGCTTAGAACACATAGGAGTTATTTGTGGTGACTGTTTTGAAAATCACTGAAATGAAGTTTATAGCTTAGTTATGTAAATCTTATTCACTTGTGTGAACAGTTCTTATCATCACGATATCTTATCATAATATAATATTTATAAAAAAATAGGGTGGGTTAAGTTTATAGTTTCTAGTGTTTCCAGTGTTCTAAACTGTGTTTATTATCATGAATTCTTTAAATCAGTCTTAGTAAAAATACTTATATGTTCAATATCTTCCACCCCGTGCATGCACGTAACAGGAGGTCAACCTTTTCTGATTTTGGTCTACGAGACGGGCGTGCCTTCTGAATCCCAATTCTCTCCTGTGCCCGCTCTTGGGTTAATATAAGATTTTCAAATAGAGGAAGATAAATTATTGTCAATAATATTCAAGTTTATAATGTATTCCTTCAGGGTGATACAATATTACAGCCTAAATTGTTATGAGTAATCCATAGGGATGAAATGCATCCTACTAGGTAGTCCTATAACGTGTGTATTATAATTAATTTAGTAAATAACAAAGATGAGTTAAATTATGTATGGACAATCCTGATTACTCTTTGTTAGGAAGTATTATATCAAAAATGACTGAAACTTTGATTTAATATTGAAATATTATAATTTATTGTAAATCTAAGAGGTTAAAATAAGATGGAAATATTTCCTTGAAAATTTGTATTTAACACAAAGTGCGAGACACCAGAAGGAAGCAGTACTAAATAGTTGTCAAGTGTTTCACTATAAAGAGTTATATAGGGTGGAAAAAGTGTTAGTAAGAAAAACTCAAATTTGAAATTCAATACCATGAACTGTGAAAATCAAATTTATTTTTAAAATTTCGGACTTAATAACAATTTTGGGGAAAAAGGACACACTTTGGATACTATAGTAGATCGTACTCTTTAATTACAATATGTTTAAAATTAGTCTTTAGAAACATTCATATTTTTTAATATAATAAGTGAGGTTATGTTAATTAAACGTGTCCTGGCAGTCGGTATTTGAACGTGGTAGACGGAGCTGTGTTTCATTTTTGCTCTACAGTCATTTATTTTCGTGATGTAGCTTACCAAAGGCAACTATTTTAAAGAAAGTTTATAGTTAATGTAGAAAGTTAACTAATTTCAACTTTATACAATGGAAATAGTTATCAGAGGAGAGTATAGTTATTCTTCAATAATACATTTTCGTGGCCGCTCTTGGGTTAATATAAGATTTTCAAATAGAGGAAGATAAATTATTGTCAATATTCAAGTTTATAATGTATTCCTTCAGGGTGATACAATATTACAGCCTAAATTGTTATGAGTAATCCATAGGGATGAAATGCATCCTACTAGGTAGTCCTATAACGTGTGTATTATAATTAATTTAGTAAATAACAAAGATGAGTTAAATTATGTATGGACAATCCTGATTACTCTTTGTTAGGAAGTATTATATCAAAAATGACTGAAACTTTGATTTAATATTGAAATATTATAATTTATTGTAAATCTAAGAGGTTAAAATAAGATGGAAATATTTTCTTGAAAATTTGTATTTAACACAAAGTGCGAGACACCAGAAGGAAGCAGTACTAAATAGTTGTCAAGTGTTTCACTATAAAGAGTTATATAGGGTGGAAAAAGTGTTAGTAAGAAAAACTCAAATTTGAAATTCAATACCATGAACTGTGAAAATCAAATTTATTTTTGAAATTTCGGACTTAATAACAATTTTGGGGAAAAAGGACACACTTTGGATACTATAGTAGATCGTACTCTTTAATTACAATATGTTTAAAATTAGTTTTTAGAAACATTCATATTTTTTAATATAATAAGTGAGGTTATGTTAATTAAAAGTGTCCTGGCAGTCGGTATTTGAACGTGGTAGACGGAGCTGTGTTTCATTTTTGCTCTACAGTCATTTATTTTCGTGATGTAGCTTACCAAAGGCAACTATTTTAAAGAAAGTTTATAGTTAATGTAGAAAGTTAACTAATTTCAACTTTATACAATGGAAATAGTTATCAGAGGAGAGTATAGTTATTCTTCAATAATACATTTTCGTGGTTTACCTGTTATCCGAAAGAGTGTTCCTAGCAAATTAATTCACACTCCCACTGTGAATTACTTGATGCCTTGGTGATTTGCATTTCAATTACAGGTGGACACCTAAAAAAAACGAATAAATACATTATCTCGTGGTAAGTTTATCCATAATTTAAGTACATACCCTAAATTCAATCTATAATATTGATTCGAACAAAACGACAGTCAAGATATGAAACAAAAATCACCCACCTTTTATATCAAAATGAATACAATTACAAGGCTTAGTTTGATGTATCGAACTCTCACTAGTTAAATATTTCATTTCGTAAAATTCCCATTTATTAAATTATTTTTGGATATTTTTAAGCGATCATCGTTTCTATTTTAAACATGTATATGTAAATAAATATATTTGTTTACTTTTTTTGATGTTTTAATGAACAGTTTGTTCTTTCTTTAATTGCACAGTTATACAGTACAGTCGAGGAAATAGCTATTTGTGTACCTAGGAGTGATACTGTTAGTTTTAGAGGCCGGCAGAAGAAATGGCCAGGCTAGGTGTAGCCGAGCCTGACCATTTATGGAGGCCTGGAAAACCACTTTCGCGACCTGGAACACACAATTGGGATTTTTGGATGATCTAGAGGATCAGAGTCCTCATTTCGTGGACTAATGCCTTTATTTTAATTAATTATTGGTAAATTAGCTAAGATTGTATTGTCGATCTACTGTAAATGAAATACAAAAACAAACTTAATTATATTTATTAGTTAATTTATAACCAAATAACAATAACTTTGTTTTTCTTATAATTATTAAAACGATATTCATCAACTTATTAAACAGTAATAATTTGAATTGATAAAATAAATCATCTACATGTTCATAAATCGCCTTAACAGAATTCATTATCTGTACAGCCTGAGCAAATCTATCCAAATAAGTTCTAAACATATAGAGGTTCATTATTATTATGTACATGAATATGTGGAAGAAGGAATAAACATTATTAAGAGAGATACAGATGATAATACTGCAGATATTCTCACAGAGGCCCTTTGGAAATTTGAAAAATTTCGAGGTTTGTTAAATCTAAAGTAATGAAAGTCCAATATAAACGTAAGGAGACGTGTTGACTAGTAATACATTTATATCGTGTGCCATTGTTTTATAGCACACAGACAGCGGGCATGTGCCCCCATATGTAGATTATAACTGGACTCTCTCATCAGAGACACAGTTGATGATAGATAAGCGGAGTAGGAGTATCATGTTATTTTTGTTGTTATTCGGAATAAAGCTTTTTCCATTTGAATCAGTACCGTTGAATTTCTTACCTCGAACCTTAACAATTCTATTCCTAATACAAGTTCGATGAAATATGATATTATTAGTTTCATTATTATCTCACTTCAGATCTCAGGGTGTGTAAGATCGGCACAAGCGTTCGATTGTATCAGCAAACTAAATGTAATTATTTAATTGATGAATACATTTTTTATAGTTATGAATCTGTTGGATTGAAATTCATTCCTCCTTTTAGATTTTTCTCTTTGCTAATGTTCATCGTAGAATAACAAACAACTTCCAGAATATATTCCAAAAACACTGAAAGTAAAAACTTTCGCTTTTGTAATGAGCTAGCTTAACTCTTCTCCAGTTCCTTTTAATCTTAAATAGACCTTTTCAGTTTACCTATCATAATTGTCTATATTTTCAGGTATCCATGGACGATTTGATAATATCTGCTTCATTAGATATATGAGAGCAACTTATGTTACCGTATTCGGAATTCCATTTAAATAATCTTCAATGATTGCAAGTTGTTCGCGTTGTCCATGATGATTATTTGTTGAAATTCGAAGATATTTCATAACTTCTCGGATATATCTTTCGGATGGATTTGAACAAGGATGTCTTACACTGGTGTATATTCTCAGCCAAGTTTGGATTCTCTTATTATTCAGGTATGTAGCATTATCCATTATACAGCTCTCTGATATACCAATTACTAGGAAATTATTTGTTAAACGTTCTTAGACTACCTTTATGTTTGTTCTGTTTGTCGGATATACTCTTATCTATTTTGTAAAGTTATCTGAAACTATCAAGATATTTACATTTTCATTGATACATAACAAGAAAGAGGAGGTAGCTTGATAAAAGTACACCATTATACTAAACAAAAACCTAATGAAAATGAAGAATTGATGCATATGACGAGGACAATAATGTCTGATATAAAAAGTACAAAAGAAGACATAAAGAGGACAAAAGAAGAGATAAATAGCACGAAAGAAGATATAAGAAGTACAAAAGAATATATAAGAAGCACAAAAGAAGATATGAAAAGTACAAAAGAGGAGATAAAAAGTGCCTTTATTAAATAAAATTCAAGTATTATTAATTAATTTTAAAGCAGCGACTCAAATGCATAAATTAGATTTGCATAACTTCTTAACAAATTTTCAATTAAACTTCTAATCTCATTTTTCGTGAAACTAAAGAGAATTTGTAAATATGGCAAAGCAGTGGAAGTGTCCGCAAGTGAACTTAGAATGTGACTCAATGTTTGGGATAGGAAAAAATCAAAACAAACATTCCTATTTTATTTGTTAATCTGAGATGCCTCCTATTTCAATCCTTAATTTTCTTTTTTCAGCTTTTAAACATTTTTTAAATTGTAACTTTGTTTTACTATTATAGGTATTCATAAATATCTTGGATTTATTTTTATAGTTGATTAACAGTAGATTTATAATGTGTTTAATTCTATATTTATTAGTATAATGGATAGAACTGCCGGTGCCACTATTTATTCGGATTAGTTCGTGAAATCGATTGCTAAATTTTCACTGCCAAGTTCACACCGGTGATAATGTTAGGTATTTCCTTACCTCATCTAACTTTAGGAAATGCTTGGAGAAAAGGGGGGATAACTCAGATTAACAAATAAAATAGATATGTTTGTTTTGATCTTTTCTTGCCACAAACACTGAGTCACATTCTAAGCTCACTTGCGGACACTTCCACTGCTTTGCCATATTTACAAAGTCTCTTTAGTTGCAGGAAACATTAAATTAGAAGTATAATTGAAAATGTGTTGAAAAGTTATGCATTTAAGAAAAAGTTATACTAATTTATGCATTTGAGTCGCTATTTTTAGAAATAATTAATAATACTTGAATTTTATTTAATAAAGGCATATTCTTATGTAGATTTTAAACAAGTATTTGTTGTATCCTTAGATGCCTTCATGGTTATAACTAAAGTGACAACATTCCTCAAAATTTCAGTACCTGTTTCATGTGTCAATAGTAATCTATTTAGTAGTGTTGTCCTTGTTTAATTACCATATAAAGAGAAATGCAAATATCGTCCAACTGTGATCGACGATCATTTCGAATAGGTCGTAGTATTGTAGTAAATAATGTTAAACGTGGTTTGTGTATACCAGCGCCATTACGACTAGGGAGTAAAAACATTTAGTTCTTTCGTTTTGATGTGTTTCCCAAAACTTTTAGTGACAAAATAAACATTTAAGTTAATTAATTTAATGTTTTTGGATTATCATGGTTCGTCGGTGCCAAGTTTGTCAGAAGATCACCCGAAATTACCAAGGCCATGCGGCTACAATACCATCCCCACTTATGCATTCATTCTATTATTTCACTACTGGCGTTTAGAATTGTTGGCCGCAAAAATGAACGTGTTATTTATGAATGAATACCCCTCTCTATTCTTATTATTACTCTGAGGGTACTAATATTGACTTTACAGACCTAAACAAAGCTTTCTTTTCTTTGTAGCCAATTAAGAAATTTTGGAATCGGTTGATATTGATGAAATAATCCGCACTGGAGCTGATCTAGCAAAGAAGTGTGAAATCTTAGACATTAATGATATTTTCGGAGAAAGTAGCAAATCTGAGAGTGCTAAGGTGGTTGCTGAAGGTATAAGTGAATATTAGCTATGAAGCAGTGTTACGGTTTAAAAAAAAACATTGGTACAAAATTTATTGGGAATGTAATCATGCACTTATATACAAATGGTTGACATAATAATTTCTTTCAAAAATATATTGAAACTCACCTTTTCAATGATTAGAGTAAAATCAATAACTTCAACATTCAACATTAACCAAAAATCAATGGTTTATTTACATTTACAACAGAGCTTTATTTAACTAAATCATAATAAGATATCGTATCCTTTATCATTATAAGTTGAAAACTCTAATTTACCTGGTTATAAAAATATAATTAAAACTCGAAGCACTTTTGTTTACTCCAATTTATTGTTTTAATCTCTTCATTCCAAATTGAATTGCCATTTTATATTTTGATATTTGATATCTATCATATGCATGGAAAACAATCTATTCTTCTTTTTTTACTATTTCATACCAATCCAACTTACTATTTCGCTGAATGTTCTGTGTTCTGTAACTTCACCTGAGTTCTGTGGATGGCCAACAAAACCTACTTGATTGGACTTTGACCCTTCCTTCTTTTTATATCAGCTTTGAATCGGAGCACATGGTTCCTTAATTTTCGATTGTAAATCGGATCTTATAAGCTGGAAAAAAAGTAAACTTTATTAGATTTTATTGGTCATAATTGTCAGTGTAGACAAAATTATCTATATTGGATCTGGACCAAAATCTAAAAACCTCTTTAAGGCCACCCTACAACTTGGGTAAGTAAAAAATCATCCACCATTCACTTTTATTAAATTCATAGCTAATATTTCACATATTTCTTACTTTTTTTTAGGCCTTCTCCTTCTCTTCTAATTTTCTTCTGTCTGTTTCTATCTCGCTTACTATATGTGCTGAACTTCGCTGTATCACTCACCGCTTTTCATAAGTATCGCTTCCTCTAAGCTGTCTAACCATTTCCACATTACATCATTCATCCGTAGCAGAATAGTAGATGTAACTAGTAACCCCGTACTGCATGAATTTTGATGCATGCCAGGCGATTCATCTCATTAGATTTTAAACCTAGGAGGATCCAGGTCGAGTCAACCCAACTACCGCAAGTATTGACGTTGAACTTACGGCCAATCAGACAAGTAAGAACTTTCCGATTTATATTTACATTCACCATTTACAAAGGGTTGCTATCTGAAGGACAAGCATCTGAACCTGAAATTTTAACATAATTCCGACAAGTTATACATTACTAACTAACCTCTACTTCAAACATTATTATCGATTTATCTTTAAACTTACCTGTAAACACCAAGGGGTACCACTCGGTCGTGCAAGGATCATATGTGTGATTTACAAATTAAAATTTCAATGGTTTCAATCTAACAATGTTTAATTTATGAATCCATCCCTACTCTACCGTTGAATAACCTTTTCGATTCTTTTGAGCTAGCTGGAATCGAGGTTCTTCACCATCAGTGAAAAACATTTAAGATAAAAACGTAAGCCAAAGGACACCTGAGAGACAAGTTGTTAAATTGCCCAAAGGTAACTGAATTCAATAACAAACCTTGAATAGTTTGTAGTAATGTCTTGAGGGAAGTAAATTTCTCATTAAGATAATAAATATACGAGTTTTTTAGACATATATCTTTATATATTGTTGAAGGAGAGGAATTTGTAACTCTAAAAAATATATTAAACAATTCTTTCAGGGGTCCTCAAACTCATTAGTTTGCTGTTACTATCGAACGCTTGTGCCGACCTTGCATACCCTGAGATCAAAAGTGAGAAAATAATAAAACTAATAACATCATATTTTATCGAACTTGTATTTGGGTATAAGATCATCCTCCTTGTAATAAGCAAACCATATGAGATCTGGCGCCCATGAAAAAATAATAATAACAATAAATTTAAACATAATAAAATAAATATTCATTGAACTTCAATTAATAATCATAAAAAATTATAAAATTCATCAAAAATATAAAAATTATAACAAATTTGGTATTCGAAAACATAGCATAAGCTCTAATAAAAAAAATTATTATAACAATTTGGGTCAACCAACGTGGAGCGTTCGAATTAGTGACAGGAACAGGTTGTGTTTGAGACATCTGAGGAACTTTGGTAAAATTTTACAATGACTGACAAAAAATATAGACATTGACAATTTAACTGTAGAAGAACTGAAAGTATAACTAAAATCAATGAACGTGGATACACAGAGAAACAAACAAACAATAAAGGAAGTATTAACAGTTTAATATACAACAAGTATTAACAGTTTAACAAACAACTTCCAGAATATATTCCAAAAACAATAAAAGTAAAAACTTTCGCTTTTGTGATGAGCTAGCTTAATTTTTCTTCAGTTCCTTTTAATCTTAAATTGACCTTATCAGTTATTCTATCATAATTGTCTATATTTTCAGGTATCCATGGACGATTTGACAATATATGTTTCATTAGATATATGAGAGCCACTTCTGTTACTGTATTCGCTATTCCATTTAAATAATCTTCAATGATTGCAAGTTGTTCGCATTGTTCATGGTGATTATTTGTTGAAATTCGAAGATATTTTATAACTTCTCAGATATATCTTTCGGATGGATTTGAACAAGGATGTCTTTCACTGGTGTATATTCTTAACCAGGTTTGGATTCTTTTATTATTCAGGTATGTAGCATTATCCATTATACAGCTCTCTGATATACCAATTTCTAGGAAATAATTTGTTAAACTTTCTCAGACTACCTTTATGTTTGTTATTTTTGTCGTATATAATTTTATCTATTTTGTAAAATTATCTCAAACTATTAAGATATTCACATTTTCATTGATTTCGCTTGGAAGCAACATAACAAGAATGAGGAGGTAGGTAGCTTAATAAAAGAAGTACACCATTATACTAAACAAAAACCTAACGAAAATGAAGAATCTATGTATATGATGGGGACAATAATGTCTGATATAAAAAGCACAAAAGAAGACTTAAAAAGTACAAAAGAAGACGTAAATAGCACAGAAGAAAACATAAGCAGTACAAAAGAATATATAAGAAGCACAAAAGAAGATATGGAAAGTACAAAAGAGGAGATAAAAAGTGACTGTATTAAATAAAATTCAAGTATCATTAATTATTTTAAAAGCAGCGACTCAAATGCATAAATATTTGCATAACTTTTTAACAAATTTTCAATTAATAATACATTTAGTAATACATTTATATTGTGTGCCATTTTTTATATCACGCAGACAGTGCGCATGTGCGCCCATATGTAGATTATAACTGGACTCCGTCAGAGACACAGCTGATGATAGATAAGCGGAGTCTAAATAAATTGCAGAATTCATTATGTTATATTCAAAAGATAATAATTTTCATAATCAATGATTAATATTGTGATTGTTATGAAAGAAATTAAAAATAACAGGTGAATTCTATATAACCTGTTATTTATAACCAATCCCAACTTTAGCTTTCTACCAAGGTTTAGTTTCGATGTATGAATTGTATGATTTGTATAGATCACGATATGGGAAAATTTATGGATGACGGTTCAAGAGTTACTGATATATTGTTTGTTCTTATGACGAATTGGTAAGTCATTTGTTTATTGAATAATGTTAAATGAGAAGCTACTGAGTCAGTGGAATTGATTATGTATAAATAGAAAAAAATATTAAAGGACCAGAGAAAGTTGACATAGGAGGAAAAGGCAAGCAAATATCTAATTTTGAACTAGTGTTCTCATTAAAGAGTGTGCATTTAATAAATGAGAAAATAGACTGACTGCCAATTCTTCTGTGATTAAGTATAATTCTATACTATTCACTATTTCATGAAAAATATTGTTTTCACATAAACTTCTTGCCTCCTATGTTAACCTTCTCTGGTCTTCTAATATTCACATTTTCATTGATTTCGCTTGAAAGCAACATAACAAGAAAGATGAGGTAGCTTAATAAAAGAAGTACACCATTTTACCGTCCGCCAATTCTACTTTGTATGGAATGCACACAGGCTCTTTAGTTTCCTTTTAATAATCATCTGCATGTTCATAAATCGCGTTAACAGAATTCATTATCTGTACAGCCTGAACAAATCTATCCAAATAAATGATAAACATATAGAGTTTCATTATCATTATGTACATGAATGTGTGAATGGTAAAATATATACAAAATGTAATAAAATAACAATATTTCAGTGTTTGTGTAGGACATTTATCTTGGATTTCCTGTTCTACTATAAAATTCTCGCGTTTCTTGATTTCTTTGGTAGAATTACTCCATGAATCTTGAAAAGATGGAAGTTTGGCTAAATTGTCGAAAAGTAAGGTGATTAACAGAATAAATATATTTCATTTGAATATTTTATTTTCTGTGCTCAAATTCAAAAAAAGGAAACCTTACTCTTAAAGTACTTCCTCGATTAACACATACAAATAAGGTTTAAACTTGAAATATCTTCGTAGATATCCAAATTATAAGGCATTCGCCACTGCAAAATGATACTATTGTCAGTTTTTCGTTTATTTAAATGAGGTTTAGGAAGTAATGGTTTCAATGACGAATTTACAACGGTAGGCGGGAAGAGGTAACGGCGCGGGGTGTTTTCTAGTCATTGTAGGTATGGTTTCTAGCTGAATGGTTGACGATTTTGATGGCATCATCGAAACTGTGGAATCGTTTAAAGCTGAAACTGCAACAAAAAAAATGTGTTACAAAATGTTCTTAATCTTAAAAGTAGATAATTAAAATGTTTGTAACTCTTGGTAAATATTGTAATTTGGTTTGGTAAATTCAGGTCGCTCTGTTTTTTTATATATCTTTGGGAACATTATTTTCTTCTTTCTTCTAGGTGTATATTAAAAAGAGTGTTGATTGTTCTATAATGTGGATTTGTTGCTTACTATGCTCCTTATGTTAAGATATTGATATTTCACACTATTGGAAATAAAACACGGGGTTCACTTATAAGAGAGTTCCTTGATTGTTCAGTTCAGCGTGTTACAACCTATATTTCTAGTTATGACCACGCTACTTAAAGCGGGTTTATACAGGCAATTAAAAATAAGAATTGAACTAAAAATAAAAGTTGACCTTATGGGTAACGATGTATGCGTTTATACAGCTCAAATAAAAATAAAATAATAGATCACCAACTTTCAACTTTTATTTTTATCTAAGAACAGAAGTTCACATGTTGAAATGTGCCAATCACAGCGATTCGCACGTTTCACCTAACCTCTTTTGGACTGGTTTTGGTAATAGCTTTTAGTGTTGTTTTTAAGCTTTTTATCTTTGCTTAGTGCTGTTTCAGGCGTCTCAACAAAAAAAGAAGTACAAAAACTCTGCACATTAATCGGAGTCTGTTTTGCAACTGGCAAGTGAAGTGTAACGTTTCCTAATCAGCATGGGCAATAATTATTCTAATTTTTATTATATTTCTAGATAAACATCAAATTATTATTATTTTTATTCTTATTTTTTCTTTTATGTTTATTTGTCTGTATAAACCCGCTTTTATTATTACCAGGTTAGGTATCTCTCTTGTCATCTGTTATTCGACAAGGGACAGACAGGATACCAACCATGTTATGTAAGACGTGTGGTGTATTGCCTACCTTCAAGTTCTCCGCACACCAAACAGTATGTACTTTACTTTACAGGCTTGGGATGCATTCAAGGAAGTTATTCATGATTTTTTAGGGAAAACAAAAAAAAGGATGATAACTATATTCAATTGGTGACGAAAATTATGTCAACCTGGATCTAACATGTCACTTAAAACTAATTCTCTGCCCTGTCATCTAGAGAACAATTCCATCAGGATATTTCTCTAATGTAAACCAAGATCAGGGCCATTGGAATAAAGCGATGATCGTGTTGATCTTTGTATGAGGATATTCGAGGCCTCACAAGAGACAAGCCAAAATACAACTCAAGAAACCACTACATGCTGCTTTTCAGATCCAACCAACTTTGAACTTTTTGAAGAATGTAACTATTTTTAAGAAAATCTAAATGGATTTTCAATGTTGTCAGCTGATGATATAAAATTTCTAATTTTTGTCTCAATTTGATGAAATTAAATATTTTGACGTGGATAAAATTCGCATCCAAAAATCCTGATCTAATAACAGGGAAAGACATTCCATACTGCGGTCATAACCTACAAATACATAAGTTTATTGAGGAAATCTGGCAACGACAATGGAATCAATCAAGTTCAAAATTGCTAACATCATACCAATCTAGAAGAAAACGGGTCAAAATAAGCCGACTTAGAATTGGGCATACAGCGTTAACACATTAGAGAAAGAACTGGTTCCTCAGTGTGATCATTGTGCATCAGGGCAACATATACTTGTTGATTGTTCTCTGAAGAAAGAAGAGCATCAATGTATGCATTTTGTAGTAAATAAACCAATCTAGAAAAAGCAGGCTCAATCGCCGAACGCATGGAAACAATCACGATTTCGGATTCGTGATTATTTCCATGCGTTCGGCAGATGGGCCTGCTAGATCGCTCGTAGATATGGCGGATGAAGTCGACTGAGCTTGGATTATTGTCTCTAACAACGATACGAAATTACTATGCACCGGCAGGTTGGGCGATTCCCAAGCAGTGATTGTTTCCATGCGTTCGGCGGTTGAGCTTGCTGTTGCTAGACCACTGGCAGATATGATGGTTGAAGTTGAACAAGCTTGATATTTCATCTCTAAAATCGATCCGAAATTACTTTTAACTGGCAGGCACGACGACTCCGAATCCGTGATATTTTTGGCTAGACCAAGAAGTGACCTACCTTGTGATTGACTTAATATATGTTTATAGAAAAAAGAAGAAGATGTGATATTACAAATATTGAAGCTTAGATATTATTAGCCCTATGGTGATATCCTGGATATCATTTTTCCAATTAAGATCAGTATAACTGTGCAATGATATAGAAAACCAGGAAAACTGTATCTGCTGATCTTTACAATTATCACTTAAGAAGACAGTTTATTAGTGGAGAACTCCCTAGATTCAACTGTTCATTGACAACTTCATATTGTGGGTTTCTTAAATGTCATCTAATTTCCAGTTCTTCAAGGAAATCCAGTTCTTGTTTCTTTTCACAAATATGCAGCACTTCTAGTTCTGTGTTAGGTGTCAATGAATGATTGGTGTCAAGTAGATGTTTTGCGTAGTGGGATTTATCTGGTTGTTTTAATTTGTATGCTCGTAAGTGCTCAGTGTATCGTATTTCAAAATTCCTAAGGGTCTGACCCAAATAGACAGCATTACATTCTGGATATTTGAGTTTATATATACCTGATATCACCATAGGGCTAATAATATCTAAGCTTCAATATTTGTAATATCACATCTTTTTTTTTCTATAAACATATATTAAGCCAATCACAAGTTAGGTTACTTCTTGGTCTAGCCAAAAATATAACTACTAAACATCAGGTAGGCATAAAATGAAATGTAACTTCTATCATTCTGACGATGATATTGATTTATCGAAACAATTGTCAATTTTTTAGAATTTTCAATAACTTTCATTATATTGTGGAATTAACTAGAGACCGTGAGTTTCATTTAAAAACACTAGTATATGGAATTAGTTTTCAGTTGTACATATTTTATTGATTTTTAGTTAGCAGTCAAGATACATGTTACTATTAAATAAACAAATCTAACCAACAAGCTCTTTTTATGTTCTAATATAGTACTACCAACGGCAATTACAAAACTTTTATTTATATAAATTTTGAGTACGAATAAGATTTTAAAATTTAGTTATTATTATTATCAACGGTTAGTAAGTAATAATAAATATCACTTACTCTTTTTGTTAATAGTATTAGGTTATTGAAATATATGAGCCATTTCTAAGAAAAGTATTTTTTGGTATTTCGTTGTATTTCTAAAATACTAACCGATTCTAAAACAATAAAGTGGTCTTTATCAATTACTTATTCAGCTAATGCACATATTTTAGGATATAACCTACAATCACTCTTATGTAGTCTTAAACGGTTTTTTTAATTTTTGGCTAGTTTGACCAATATATTTATTATTACAACTTTTAAATGGAATACAATATATTACATTTGAAAGTTTAAGAATTGAAGTTTTGTCTTTTAAATTAGTGAAAATAGATAGATTGTGAGACATGTTTTATTGACAATTTTAATGTTGTTTATTGGTTTGAAAATCCTCAACTTTGGTGTTATTTCTTCAATGTATGGTATATATATATATATACATATATATATATATATATATATATATATATATATAGGCATCACTTAGGAAGCCCGAAACTTTACAAATCGCAGTTCGTCCGAAGCCCTAGCTGGTTTTACGAAGCCCAAAACGGGCTTCGCAAAAACTACATGTATAATTTCTTAGTTGTCACTATTGGTTCCATATAATGCTTTTTACAAAAATAGGTAGGGACTCATAAATCTTGATTTTATCGCAATTTATACAAGCTTAGTGCGCGACCTTTCACTGCAGATGGCGTAATCAGCTCCTATGTATATACGCTACGTATATTTTACGGTTGTTGGGAGGCCAAGAGATTTTACTATAAATACGAGGCCTCAGATTTGGCAACAACGAATACGAAATATAGCCATTTAAGGTTTTCTTGACTCTTTAAAGTTTAATTTCGGTTTTTAGTGAAAGAAAAAATTCGTTCCCTAGGCCTGGATAAATTTTGAATCTATGTTCCTATGGAGGAGCTATTTTTATAAAATTTTAATAAGTTTTTGTGGAGAAAAATTTAGTTTCTTAACAATTTTCTTAATATTGATAAAAATACCACATAAATGTAATAATACCTAATATGATATTATAAAAATAACATAATTTTAAAAAAGTTTGCTTACTAGTTACATATAGGCAATTATTGCCAAAGTAAATTTCCCTCTTATCTGAAATTGTTACTTCTTTATCGAAATTAGAAAAATAAGTTTTAAATATAAATTTTAATATGTTCAAGGTAATAAAAAGTAAAGATGTTATGAACTGAAGTTTTAATGTATTAAAAATAACAAATATTCAACTTATTCAGAGAGTTATATAGCAGGTTGCAAGATAGATCATTGAATTTGATGGTCTCCAAAGATGTTTAAACTGAGATTATATTGAAGTTTACGTCATTTAGGCAAAATATATTGTAAAGATCTATTGACCCATATATTTTAATGACATTTTTGCAATTTTTTGCTTTGATGCTTTTAAAATGATGAAAACTTATCCTAACCTAAGAGAATTATAAACCAAAGTTTCAACTTTGACCAAATCCTTATTTTTTGACAATTGATTACCAAATTCTTTGAGAAACTGTTCGCATTCGTGTTTTTTTGTAGTTACTCTATTTTCAAAATGGTTACGAAAATAATTTAAAACAACCTTTTTTTCCTGATTGTTCCAAGAAGCCCGATTATATATTGCTTTGGGTTTCTGTTTTGGTGCGTTTGAAATTTTCTTTATCTTAGATTACAACTTTGCTACATCATTTAAGCATTCATTAAAATTACTTTCTCCTTCTGTATCATTTACAACACTTTTTCTTTTCTTTGATTTTGCTTCGATGATTTCAATGTCCTCCGAAATGTGTGTGTTTCCTTTTGCCCTTTAGTGTGAACATCCCCTTTAAGTCCGTCTTCTTGTACTTCTGAGCAATTTGGTTTTTGAATTTCTGTAGCTTCAAGAAACACATTTTTTTTTAATTTGCTTTCTCAAAACTTTCTCTGCAAGTGGGTTCTTCTTATCGTCATCAATTTCTGATTCGTCAGTACTTTCGGAGCTGTAGTATATGCTTTGTTCAAGTTCAAAATCATTTAGATTTTTGCCTTTAAATTCTTTTCTTCTTCCCTTTTCCAATAAAAGCAAGACCTTGGCAACCTTAGCTGTTTGGTAAATGTTTTGGGGCAATCTAAAATAAGTGCACAATGAATGAGAAAACTCAACAGATAGGAGATTTCAAGAACAATAAAAATATTTACCTATAAAACTCAGCATGGGCTTTCATAGTATGCCCCATAAACGTAGCAATTTGCTCCATTTCGTATGGTTCCATATTCATTAACTGCAAAGTCGTAGCAATATGCTTCCTAAATTTCGTCGACGTCAATGAACTTGGTTGTTCAGCTCCACAATTTTTAGCCAAACGTCCGATGATATTTGTTTCTGCCATCCATCTATTTACAGAACCTGAGTTCGCAAATAGATAAGGGTTGGAATTAGGTACTACACAATAAGTTTCTATGATCTTCAAGATGCAATCTATGTATTTTTGAGTACGTTTTGTAAAAAGGATCGGAACTGGCCGAGAACCTTTTCCATCTGTGATAACTCGCTTAAAACGTTTAGATACTATTTTTTCAACAGATGTTAATGATTTTGCAAATGCATTTAAGTTATTTTCAGAATCTTCTTTTTTATATGTAATAATTTGCAAATATTGAACATCGCCAACTCTTTTACGATTGAATATGACGGTTTGAGCTAATATGCATTCAGTTAAAACTTTATAGTTAAATGTAATTTTAATACCACTATTTAGAAAATTTTACGCTTTTTCGGCTTGTTCGTTGAGATACGTCTGGAATTTTAATATATCTTCAGAACCTCAGTAGGTTTTTTCCATTTTTTTCTTTAAGGCTTTTCAATGCTAAACTCGATAATTCGTTACACCAATGTCCCTCTATGCGTTTTTTCAAATCTTTTATTTCAGATTTTTTTTTATCTCTGTCATCCCATGTCAAATTAGGAAGCTTTCTTTTTTCAATAACAAGTTTATATGCAACATCACATAAAGTTTTTAAATGTGTGCCCATATGTAATGCTAATGAAGGTGATTTAAACATTTTGTCATTCTCGCTATACCCACTTACGATCTTTGCTGCCAATATTAAAGTATTAAACTTTTCGGGTTTGAACAACTCAAACATTCCACGAACAGCACTATCCATTGTCCACTTGAATCAGAAGTTGAAATAGACGTATTAGATGGAACATACTGAGAAGAACCTTCGTAGCCGTTTTGTTCTGACTCAGAACTGGATGAAATTACAGTAGATTCCGAATTTTTCGTTACAAAACAAAACTGCGAAGGTTCTTCATTTGAATTATTAGTAATCAAGAAACTGTCAGATATTTTTTAACATGGATTTACTTTTGAAACTGGATACATATATATATTTCAAAGCTAACTGTATCAAGAGTAGTATTTTTTTTCAGACAATCACTAATTTCTTTATTTTCTAGTTGATTGTTAAACTGCTTTAATAAATTTGGATCCACAGGTTCCAAAGGAGTTAAATTAAGTATGTCCAATCGATTATCCTCTACTGAAGACTGGTATATTTCTTTCTGAAGCTCAGTAGGCAGTATTGGAAGACAAACAATGCTTAGATATTTGCGAGCTAACTGAATCATGAGAAGTAGTTTTTCCTGTAAAAATTTCCGGTTCATAAGTAAACTGCGTTAACAAATTGGGATCTAATGGTTCCAGATTTGTTATGTTATGTATGACCAATCTGTTATCATCTACTGAATATTGGTATATTACTTCTTTTGGTAGCTCAGCAGATGTAGACGTATTGATAGACATACATTCCTCATATATTTCTGAGCCATCTGGATAAAGAGTAGTTTTTTCTGGAAAATCACAATTTTCTTTATTTTCCAGTTGATAAGTAAACTGCGTTAATACATTTGAATCTACTGGTTCAAGGGGATTATCTTCAATTAAATATGGATAGATTTCTTTATTTTGACGCGTAGCAGATATAGGCGCCTGGCGAGACATGATATCCTTAGATATCTCCGAGCTAACTGGATTAATAGGAATACTGTTTTTCAGACAATCATTTTCTTTATCTTCAAGTTGCAAAAGTACTGTTGGATCCGCTGGTTCCCGAGGAGTTAAATTATATGATCCATTCTTTTCTACAGATTGGTAAGGCACATTCTCATGAGATATAGAACTATCATAGTCTGAACTTGAATCAAAACTGGAATCCAAAGGCACATTTATCACTTCAATATTTTCGGAAACATAAGCGAGTTTATTCTGTAGAGAAAGTCTACACAAAAATTCGGAGCGCTTCATCTTATTTTTCTTTAGATGATATAAAAAGCAAAATAACTGCTTCAACACTAAATTTATAATATTTTAACGGCAACACTGTAGGGACTCGTAAGTACCGTAGAGTTCGAATATACTAAGACGACTGGAGAATTAAAATAATTCAGTAAAATGTGGAAAACACCTTCCTCACCCCTCTCGGTAAGGCTTCAGTAGACCAGGAGTTTGTATCGGGCTTCGCATGACTAGTAAGGTATGTATATATATATATATATATATATATATATATATATATATATATATATATATATATAAATCTCTCAATGTATATATTAAATAGGATTACTACTTTATTTTATTTAATGCCCTACGTTGGGGAGCAAGTTAAATATGTATGGATTTTTATTTATATGATAATATGTTTGATTTATTTATGTATGATATGTTGTTTGAATACTATAATTTATTCATTCCACGTTTGGGAGATAAATTGTATATGAAATTTATATATATGAGAATTATTATTTTAGTTGTGAATTTAACTTGAATATTTAATGTATTAATGTTTTGTTACAATTGAAATATTACACTCTTGGGCTAGCTAATTTATATATATTTTACCTTTAATTCCTCCTATTCATTATGCTATTCATTAGCATGTGGTTTCATTTAATTCCTAAAATATTACCTCGGCTGCACTTATTTATACACTACTCTATAACTCATTAGGGTACTGGGACTATCATAATAAAATCAACATTACTCATCAATGTAATTTATTATGTTGTTTATGAAAAAATAGAAAAAAAATTTGAAACATTGAAATATTACTTATATACAAAATATAGTTGGTGCTTTATTTTATTGTTGTAGTCATATACCTATTATGTATAAAAATAAATGATTATCCTTTCTTACTTATTAAAATTCTTATGCTATAAAATAAAAAAATGGATTTCTCTATATACATCCAAATTTCTACATCAAAACAAACTTTCTGTATATTATAAAAAAAGTATTCATTCTTTTTGAGATGGCTTTTGCAGACTCATTTGCATAAACTTGGGTAAACGTTTGTAAACATTATATTTCTTTGAAAAAAATATGAATACCTGTGTTTAACGTTGTTCGACTATTTGTAACTTTTTTTCTACTTGTTCTCATAAATAGGATTATTGAAAATATTTTAAACACTACTTTAGTTTTATTCGGTTCGTGAAATGGAAAGGATATCTGAAATATTTATCTACTTTAGTTTCGATCTTTTTTAAAAAAAATTATTTTAACGTATTATAACAATTGTGCATGTGATAAAAACTGAAATTAGTTGTGGTTTGTTGTTTTGTGGAAAGTTTTATATATATGTGATCGGATAAAATTCAACATGACAGAAATTTATACATCTATCTACAAATTTGATAATGGTAAGTTCTTTTTATTACGTTTCCTGGTACATTATATTCATTTTAAAACTTTTACTACCAGGTGTTTATGATTTCAAATTTCACTTTTTTATTATTTGGTACCAAATATTACTAATTAAAACACACCACAGACCTTGTTCTTTTAGCCAAAACGACGCCTTCAGTTGGATCCATCCATGACGCTTTCCCGCTTCAGGTGGCAATCTTCCTTCTTATAACTATCGGATGATAATTATTATTTGGCTTGACTTTGTTTCAAACAGATTTGTCTTTGCACTTATTTTAATTATTAGTTACTTTTTATATTTATGATTTATACATATTCACACTTATTACTTAAAATTTTTATAACAATTTACTTCCTGCTTCTTCAGTTACCAACGCCTAACTAACTATCGCGGGTCTTTTATCCGCCAAAACCCTTTCTATTGTTTATAACCGGAAGCTGGCAATATTCTAGAAAAATCTTTGATTATTGTTCACCTGTCACTTTGTTTATTAATGTTTTTATTGTTTTTCGACTTAAACTTGTTATAAAATATTGTTTTTTATTCACTTTCACCTTATCGTCATTGATTTAATTCACTAACATCTTCATATTATTGTTTTTTTATGTTATTGATTATTTGAAATCTTCCGATTGGTCAATGCAAATATATCATTTTTATATTTCCTACAACCTAAATATTTACATAATATACATGGATACAGTTCATTTCTTATTTTGTTTGATATTATTACATTTATACATATAAATTAGGTCGGTAATCAATTATTTTTATTCTTATGTTTCATATTCAAATACATTTTACGTTGGTATACTTGTCGTTAACTGTTATATTTCGTATAGGTTTTGACATTTCCTGTAATTACAGTTTTCTACTTACATTATTATATTTCCTATATACTTGTATGATTAAATATTAACTAACATATCTTATATATGTTTTTACTAATTCTAAATGACATTTATTGATCAATCATTGTAGCATTGCTGATTTTATTATTGCCATCCTATTTATTCTTTAAATATAAGTAGATGCTTTGGGTGTCTAAAATTCCTTGTAGCGTTACGTTATTTTATTGATCTCCGTTTGCTTGTTAGGTTCTGTCTAAGGTTGTTTTTTAAAATACAGAATTATTTTAAAACTGTTTTACGAATAATTGTTTATGAATTCTTTTTATATTTATTTATTTTTCTTTATGATTATGCCCGTTGATTGTAATTGATCATGTCGTTATATAGATATTTTATTAATTTTGGTACTTTATTTAGAAATTATTTTTATTGATAGATATTATTACTTTATCCTTTATCGGGATTCTATGAATGTTATATGGTCGTTCTATCTACAACAATATATAGTAATTTATATTATATTATCTGATTGATTGTTTGTAATATTAGTTTGTATCCCTAACTTTTATATTAGACGGATTTCAATTATTTTTTTGGGGAAGATCAAAACTTGTTGTTCTTGTAGGTGATTTTCTATGGTGTGACATCTTGGAACTCGAGTCAGACGATGTACCTAATCTATTGCGATATTTGAGTGCCCGAAAACAAAAAATTGGGTTAACTAATATACCAAATAGATGTTGATATATGAACGCTGGATTTTGTCTCAGAAGGAGAATATGGAAATCTAACAAATGTTTTTTCTGTAGGATTTGTTGTTACTATAATAATTGTTAGGTTAGGTTAATATAAAATATATAGGTAACGATAAGTTGTACAGAAAAAATAATCTTCTGTATTCGAATTCACCTTCCTAAACTTTTTCATTGTGATGCTCCAAAAAAAATTTGTTTGAAAGACTTTCAATTTAGTAAAATACATTTTTACGTTTTTGTGCTCCCTGTACAAAAAATACGAATTAAAGTATAAGTCTATCCGTAGGTATTTATGAATAAAAATTTTGCCAGAATACATACATTTTTCATATCTTTGATGGAACAATACAATATTTGAATCTTTCAAACCAATTATAAGAATTTTATTTATTTTAAGAAGTTGAATGAACTCTTAATGATTTAGAACTTAATGCTAGAAATAAATACCTTAACGGAAATATGTTGTAATCGAAATAATTATAAACACGATTGCAAAAACCTTATTGCACCAAAATTAGAAATACCTTTCGAATTATAATACAAGTAAATTTCAAATCAATTTGGGTATAATGTTAATTTAATTTATTATATTCATGATTTGGTTGTATGTTAGTGAAAAACTTAGTTGTTGGTACATATTTGAATTTTGAAATAAAAAGTTTCGCTCTTTAAAGGACAAGTAATAAAAATTTGATATTTGGCATGCATGTAAGCTACTACTAATCGACCTGTCCGTGCCTTTTTTCAAACAAAAAACAGTCTTTGATTTACTGAATTTATTCTAATTCATATTCTAGACTCTAGAGCTTGTTGCTCGATACTCAGCGTTGTTGGTTTGGTGTAATAAATCATATTGATCATTATTTAATGACCAACCATTCTCTATTCGATTTAAAGATGTTGGTGTCTCCATACTCCATATACTAGCAATATGTATATTATGCTACCGTAGCCATTTTACATAGCATCCTACGGACCAGGCTAATAATTTGTTGCTAATTTGTAACGCTGAGCTTGATTTTGTTGCTAATGCCGTTTCCAAGAAAACGCAAACTATGCTAGCGTAATATTAAGCTAGCGTAGCCACACGCTATAACTATAAAAATAAGTAATATTGAAAAAAACCAAACACACAGGAATTTTTTGCTAAAAGATGATACTAACCGATCTTGAAAAAATCATCCCTTACCCCGATTTCCCCGCCCTTTGATATTAAGCTAGCGTAGCCACACGCTATAACTATAAAAATAAGTAATATTGAAAAAAACTAAATACATAGCAATTGTTAAAAAATGACACTAATCCATACTGCAATAAAACCATCCCTTACCCCGATTTCCCCACCCCTCACCAATAATTGATATTAAGCTAGCGTAGCCACACGCTATAACTATAAAAATAAGTAATATTGAAAAAAACTAAATGCGCAGGAATTTGTTGTTAAAAGATGACACTAACCGATCCTGCAAAAAATCATCCCTTATCTCATATTAATCGAAATTCATCGTGTTTTAGACGCCATGGCCTGGCAACAAATTGCCAGACTGATTTTAAAGCGAAATAGCCCATATTTGGGCCATAATCGCCCAGCAACAAATTCCCCGAGTGTTTTCTAATTGAAATTCGGCGTGTTTTAGTAGCCACAGCCGAGCAACAAGTTGTCCTGCCGATTTTAAAGTGGTATAGTCCATATTTGGACAGTAATGCATCAGCAACATATTTCCCGAGTATTTTTTAATTGAAATTCGTCGTGTTTTAGTAGCCATTGTCTAGCAACAAATTGTCCGATGAGGTATTAAGTAACAGAGTAGATATTATCTACGCACGAGCACGAATCCCCGCGATTTTGCTGATTTTTTACGCAAAGCTTAAAGCCGAAAAGTTTTTTTTTAATAATATTTAGCCAGTTTACCAATTACATAAGTTTCTAGAGGTGAAAAACGATTTTTGCCAGTATCGAGGACAACTACCAAGATATTTCCGCCCGGTCAGAGTATCAGTAAATGGTTTTTAAGGACTATTTTGGACCACCTTCGCAATGGCTATCCTTTTTCTTGACGAGCACTACTGGAGACATCCATGGACTAGTAGATGGTTCTATTACTTTTTCTTCTGCCATCTCTCGAATTATTCTTTCAGCTTCCTCTCTCTTCGCTCGTGGAAATCTTCGAGCGGATTGTCTAATTGGCTTAGCATTACCAGTATCGATTTTGTGTTTGACGGCTGATGTTCTGCCAGTCTTTCCTCCTTTTGGTACGAATAAGTCTCGATACTGCAAGAGAAATTCTCTCATTCTCTTTTTTTCAGCTCGATCCAAATATTGACCAGCTACTGATAACATTTGTTCGAATCTGGCATTGGAATTATCAGTGGTCGTTGTTTGACGAACTATAGACGTCGCTGGTACGCAAGATCCAATCTTAGTTTCCTTCTTGATGGTAATTGGGTAATCATTCACGTTTATCACACGTACTGGGATCTCTTTCGCCGATGTAACCAATCCTTTTCCAATTAGTACTCCTTTGCCAACTTCTTCGTCGTGGTTCCTTGGCTCCATCATAACCGGTGTACCTTCCTCCACGATTCCCTGTAGCCGTGCTACTATCATGGTTTCGCTTCGTGCAGGTAGAACGGTATCTTCCTGTACAGCTGCCAACACCGCGCTGCCTTCATATGGATGCAGGAATACCTCCTCGGAACCCACTTTAATGGTTCTGTTTCTGAAGTCTAATTGGAAACCATGTACATTCATTACGTCCATTCCCAGAATCACGCCTTCTTCAATGTCAGCTACGATTACCGTACGCGTGAACTTTTCTGCTCCAATTCCCAATTGGATTTGTGTTTCCCCGTGAACGTTGGCACTCTCGCCTGTGGCGGTCCGCAGTCGCAGTCTCGTTGGTAGAAGCTTCTTCTTGGGGTTTATTATCTCTGGTCGTATAATGGTTCTAGTTGCTCCAGTGTCAACCGGCAGAGCATATTTCTTGCCATTTACTTCGCCATCCACATATACACTGTCATTGCGACATCTGAGCGAAGCTATCAGTATGAGAGGGTCTTTGGAACGATCATGGGTCGGTGCTGCCCCCTCGTAGCCGACCCTTTCTAGTTTTCCTGTGACTGGGGTCTTGGGGCGCTTACACGAACTACGTACATGCCCTAGCTCGCCACAATTCCAGCATCTGATTTTTCTCGGTTTCTTGTCCATCATACCTTTTATGAAACTGACGTACTGGTCAAATCTGTCTTCGTCACCTTCTTCTTGGATGGTCCTATTTTTGTTATATCCTGAAGCCTTCGTTGCTGCTTCATATTCAAGAGTAGCTGTCTATGCGTCGACCAATGTTTTCGGATGGGCTAAACGAAGTGTTCTCTGCATATCGGGGTCACGTAAGCCATCAATAAAGGCCTGAATGCCCAGACATTCCATCATGTTCTCTGGTGCTGACGGATAAGCAAATCGAACTAGTCGATCGATGTCCACTTCATATTCTTGAAGGGATTCATCACGTTTCTGCCTTCGGTTCTTCAGCTGAGATTGGTACAAATGTTCTAGGTGTTCATGACCATACCGATGTGCAACCTCTTCTCCAGCTGCTCAAAGTCGTCCGTTTCTTCCAAAGGTATCGTCTGAAGTACATCTAAGGCATCTCCGCGAAGCGCGATGGTTAAATTCACTGCCTTCTCTCTATCGGACCAATTATTCACTCTATCGGCTGCTTCAAATTGTTTCACATAATTGGTCCACGACATTTTTCCATTGAACGTTGGGGCCTTGACTCGGGTAAAACTGCCAATGTCTTCAAACTTAGGTAGTGTTTCTGGCTTGCAAGGTTCTTCTTTTCTTCCACTGGCGTGCCTCGCGTTCTTGAATCGGCAATCTTTTCCTCTAACTCCTTGAATTTCTCGTCTATCGTTGTAATCTTATTCTCGATTTTCTCATCCATCGTTGACATCTTATTCTCGATTTCAGATTTTAGAGACGAAATTTCATGTTCAACGTCAGCGCCAATGTCGTTTTTTATTAATAAGATATCGGCAGATATATCGTTCTTCAAAATATAAATATCGTTCTTTATAGCCGAAATCTTCTCGTCCATGTTCTCTTCCATGGCAGAAATCTTCTCGTCCATGTTAGCAGAAATATCTTGCTTCATAGCAGAAATCTTCTCTTCCATAGCAGAAATCTTCTCGCCCATGTTCTCTTCCATGGCAGAAATCTTCTCGTCCATGTTAGCAGAAATTGGCGAGATTAAGGTGGAAGCCTCGTCATTAAATAAAACTGTTTCTGGATCAAAGCCGTCATTTTCCAGTGCCACTTTAAGTCTTTCTACTAATTCACTTTTCTTACCGGACGTTTCCAACTCACGATCTTCCAATTCTGCCCTTAATTCCGCCACTTTCAGATCCCTTAATCTCTTGGCCATTTTTACGTAGATATTTATTTATATTATCCCACTTCTGACACCAATGTAATGTTTTTCTAATTTATTTAAACAATAAACGGGTGGGATAAATTTCAAACACTCGGTATGGCTACTTACTAATTTATTTAAACAATAACTCACTAACACTTAATTTATATCTACTAAACTAATCACTTATATTTAATTTATATGCACACAAACTGGATTATTAATTAGCACTTTACTGTTCGGTGTATTTTTTGTTTATATCTCGAGATCACTTTATCAACTCCCACAACTCTTCCTGATCAGTCCCTTATATATTAAAGCCTTTTTTACTAGTAAATTCCGGACTGCACAAAAACAATTGGTTCTGGCCTTTTCTAGATAACTCTGGTCACAAAAACAATGTTTACATAAGATAGTCGTAAACAGTTTTTTATAACTGCGTATCCGCCATAATTTTAACTTTTATACCTGGCTTAGACAGAGTCGGTTTTAGGGACTATACCAGGGTGCTGTTTCATAACAGTATAATTCGCTTTCTTTACATTCAAAAAGTGCCCCAAATTCTTGTGTTTCCATGGGCCCCAGCTAGTGAAGCGTTAATATACTTCAATTCAGGAATATCGAAAAATATAATCAAAATCAATTGACTGTCTCGACCCTTACTTCGTGGAATATGCTCATATTAGTGTTTTTAAATGAAACTCAAGGTCTCTAGTTAATTCCACAATATAATACAAGCTATTGAAAATTCTAAAAAATTGACAATTGTTTCGATAAATCAATATCATCGTCAGAATGACAGAAGTTACATTTCATTTTATGCCTACCTGATGTTTAGTAGTTATATTTTTGGCTAGACCAAGAAGTAACCTAACTTGTGATTGGTTTAATATATGTTTATAGAAAAAGAAGAAGATGCGATATTACAAATATTGAAGCTTAGATATTGTTAGCCCTATGGTGATATCCTGGATATCATTTTTCCAATTAAGATCAGTATAACTGTGCAATGATATAGAAAACCAGGAAAACTATATCTGCTGATCTTTACAATTATCACTTAAGAAGACAGTTTATTAGTGGAGAATTCCCTTGATTTAACTGTTCATTGACAACTTCATATTGTGGGTTTCTTAAATGTCTTCTAATTTCCAGCTCTTCTAGGAAATCCAGTTCTTGTTTCTTAACACAAATATGCAGCACTTCTAGTTCTGTGTTAGGTGTCAATGAATGATTGGTGTCAAGTAGATGTTTTGCGTAGTGGGATTTATCTGGTTGTTTTAATCTGTAAGCTCGTAAGTGCTCACTGTATCGTATTTCAAAATTCCTAAGGGTCTGACCCAAATAGACAGCATTACATTCTGGACATTTGAGTTTATATATACCTGACTTCTTTAATAGTGGTATTTTTGTTTTTACATTTAACAATTTTGTACTAACGTTACTTTCTGTTTTAAAAGAAATTGTTGCATTCGTTGCTGAAGATATTATCTTTGAAATATTATTAGAAATATTTCCTGCATATGTGATGGTTTTATAAGTTTTAATTTCATCAGCTTGCTTAGGATATATTAGTTGTAATGCCACTTTTTTCTCTTTTTTACTAATTAGTTTATTTATCATATCTAATGGATAACCGTTAGATGTTGCTATTTGTCTAATTGTATTAATCTCTCTATCAAAATTACATTTGTTCATAGAGCTTTTTCAGTTCCTATGAACAAATGTAATTTTGATAGAGAGATTAATACAATTAGACAAATAGCAACATCTAACGGTTATCCATTAGATATGATAAATAAACTAATTAGTAAAAAAGAAAAAAGTGGCATTACAACTAATATATCCTAAGCAAGCTGATGAAATTAAAACTTATAAAACCATCACATATGCTGGAAATATTTCTAATAATATTTCAAAGATAATATCTTCAGCAACGAATGCAACAATTTCTTTTAAAACAGAAAGTAACGTTAGTACAAAATTGTTAAATGTAAAAACAAAAATACCACTATTAAAGAAGTCAGGTATATATAAACTCAAATGTCCAGAATGTAATGCTGTCTATTTGGGTCAGACCCTTAGGAATTTTGAAATACGATACAGTGAGCACTTACGAGCTTACAGATTGAAACAACCAGATAAATCCCACTACGCAAAACATCTACTTGACACCAATCATTCATTGACACCTAACACAGAACTAGAAGTGCTGCATATTTGTGAAAAGAAACAAGAACTGGATTTCCTTGAAGAACTGGAAATTAGAAGACATTTAAGAAACCCACAATATGAAGTTGTCAATGAACAGTTAAATCTAGGGAATTCTCCACTAATAAACTGTCTTCTTAAGTGATAATTGTAAAGATCAGCAGATATAGTTTTCCTGGTTTTCTATATCATTGCACAGTTATACTGATCTTAATTGGAAAAATGATATCCAGGATATCACCATAGGGCTAATAATATCTAAGCTTCAATATTTGTAATATCACATCTTCTTCTTTTTCTATAAACATATATTAAGCCAATCACAAGTTAGGTTACTTCTTGGTCTAGCCAAAAATATAACTACTAAACATCAGGTAGGCATAAAATGAAATGTAACTTCTGTCATTCTGACGATGATATTGATTTATCGAAACAATTGTCAATTTTTTAGAATTTTCAATAACTTGTATTATATTGTGGAATTAACTAGAGACCTTGAGTTTCATTTAAAAACACTAATATAATCAAAATCCATTAGTTTTAAATTTATTTAAAAGAAGCGTAACTTTTTTATTCATCTTTCTGGCAATCAAAAACGTATACATATTAGATATACTCTGACAATCAAAGAACTATTTCATTTGAATGATCATTAACAAATTTATCTTGAAAAATGTGCCTCTGCTGTAAACAGCGTATTGAAACATCAAGGAATTTCTACAACTACCTTCGAGGCTTTTGTAAATTTCTTTTTTCAACCTCTACTTTCCGTCGGAGATTGTTCAGTTTTGACTGAATTTCTTTGAAGTTTTGGTTACGTGCATGATTCAATTTGTTTATAGAAATTCTAGTGCATTCGCTATAAATTTAGAAAAATAAAATTTGACATTATATCTGAAAAATTATGTACATTGTGCTAGCAAATGCTAAATTAGCCGAATGAATCACATCATAAATATACAGAATTATTTTTAAATCGCCTGCAAATGCCACAAGCCTTTTGGATAGTAATAATAATCCATAAAAACGTTATTTTCAACGTAATTACATTAATAAACTATCGAGGTCATCGGTATAAGTATAAAGTTGATTTAATCTGTTTAAGAAACATTTCCGACCCGGTCATATCACCAACCTATACACTTTTTAATGATCTCAAAATTTCTTTGCAAAACCTCATTATGTCCGCTTTGCTAACCTAAATTAGTCATTGCGAGAATTCACTGACAACGGATCGCAAATTGATTGCTTTATTCAACTTTATCTTGTAAATAATAAATAATAATAATAAATAGTGTGTCGGATTATCTACAGAGATCACTCTCAAAAGTTTGACAAATATTGCAAAAATGCTTTTTTAGATTTTCCAAACAATTTGATTTAATATTTTTTTTGTCTCATTATAAATCTCACTTGGATGAAAAATCCAATTATATTTTCCTCTCGTATTTAAAAAATACCTTCTAAATTCGACACATGTTGATATGGCAATTTTGCATCGTTAGTTTGTTTTTGTCTTAGAGTAATAATATACGTAGAGAGGGCTATTCATTCATAAACACGTTTATTTTTGCGGCCAACAATTCTAAACGCCAGTAGTAAAATCATGAATGAATTACAAAAAGTGGGGATTGTATTGTGGATACATCGCCTTCGCGTCATCGTCAAAGCATACACCAAGGCGTACCAAATCTATTTAAAAACAACAAATATAAAATTATATTAGTGGAATTTTGGTGTTTATAAATATTTCATTTGATGAAATTAAAGTTTGTTGATTTTAATTAATATATTTTTTCACGGAGACGATTTTTACACTATTCTCTTTGTTGTAATTTCTCACCAGGTAGCGCTGCAGCATATAAAATTCTACACCATTCAACCGATTACCCTCAAAATGGGCATATTTATGTATTTTTCTATGCAGAATTTGTATTTTCTATCCTTTTTGTTGTAACTTCTCACCAGGAGACGTTGCAGCATATCAACTTCTATATCGTTTACTTTTTCCAGGAGCACAAATGTTTGTGCCACGAGCCGTAAGGCGAGTGCTGCAGATCAAGAGAGAGCAAAAAATGCCTTGCATACGAATTGTATACAATATTTTTTCTACGACCAAGTTTCTTGATGAAAGCAAAAAGTAACTTATATACGTATTTTATTTAAACGTTGAACTGCAAGGATTTAAAACATGAAAAACAGTTAAATCTAGGTATAGTTAATTTTGAAATTTTAACAATTTTGAATTGTTATGCCTGGTGTATCTTTTTTTAATAATAAGTTTTAATTACTTCTAATATTAATATCTGTCACCGAAATTTATTATAAATATAATATTAGATTGTCAAAACGGGTTTAGACATTGAGATTTCCTTCCCACCAGATCAGCATATCAACTTCTATATCGTTTACTTTTTCCACAAGCGCAGAAGTTTGTGGCACAACCCGTAAGGCGAGAGCTGAAAATCAATGGAGCGAGAGAAGAGATTTGCGTACGAGTTGTGCACAATACTTTTTCTACGATCACGTTTATTAATCTAAGAAAAAGTAACTTATATAGGTTTTATTAAAATTTTGAACAGAAATAATTTAAAAAATGAATATTGAAAAATTAGTTAAGCGTAGGTACAGTTAATAATGAAATTTGAATAATTTTGAATTGTTTAGCCTGGTCTATCTTTTTTGATAATAAGTTAGAATTAATTGTAATATTAGTGTTTGTCAACGAAATTCATTACAATGATAAGTTTAGATTGTCAAAATAAAATTTGACATTGACATTTCCATTCCAACAGGTAGCGCTGCAGCTTATCAACTTCTATATCGTTCACTTTTTCCACCAGTGCTGAAGTTTGTGGCACGAGCCGTAAGGCGAGCGCCTCAAATCAAGCGACAAACTTAACCCGGGAACGGTCGCGTTAATAACCATAACTTAAGAGGTCGCGTGTTAGATTTGAAAGTCTATATATTTTTGATTTAAATAGAAAATAGTAAAGGCATATATTGCCCACAGTATTCATTCAATTATCCGTCAGAATTCTCACCATGGGCTGCACAGTTGGTACATGTAGCTAATGTAGTTATGGTACTTATGTTCTTTACATATCGGGGAGGCATACGTTCCACATTGTTGTATCGTAAATCTGATTTTCTGTCAAGACAGTATCTGCATATCATTTTAGATTGATTACCTTGTAATTTTATGCACACTGGACCAACTTTCTTCCCATATACACACACGTAAAATTTGGAATAAATAAACGATTGCGTGATATATTTACAGTAACAAGTGCCTTCATTTCTCGTAACAGTTATCTGTACACCTTCCTTGTTGCAAGCGTTGGTATGTGTTACTTAGTGAGTTATTATAAGAGAAAACCTAAAAACGTTAGACAAAATCTAACAACGTGACTGTTCCCGGGTTAATTTTACCTTTTTGTTATTTTCACCATTTTCAATGCACCTCAAAATCAGATAAAGGGCCTACAGCATCTTCGGACAGCTTACTTGGGTTTTCTTTTGGGATTCCCAAAAGTTGTTTTTCAGTTGAAGAAGCAGTGCTGGTAGTAGGAGATAAGGACTCAGCTGGCGTATTATATTTAAAAAGTCCTGAAGGACCAGGTTCCGTAAACCTAAAATACATAAATCAGAATAGGTTGTTGATTCTAGTCACTGGAACAAACTGTAAATAAATTTTATTGTCTATTACAAAAACCTTTAAACATTTATGAGAAAACATATACTACAACGAACCTAACTAAAAATCTAACCTATATGCAAGTATTCGAGAATCTGAAGTAAGCAATGATACACCACTCATAAATGAATGATTCTCAGTTACTGTTACTAGATCATCAACAACTTCTTCTACTGGTAAACTAAAAATAAAACACAATTAACAATTTTTTGTTTTAATAACAAACTTTTAAAAAGCATTACTTTTTTAAATGAAACTAATTTTTAATTTCTTAGAATTTTTAACATATTTTCAATATATTGTGCAATTATCTAGAAACAGCTAGTTTCATTTAAAAAAGTAATATGAGTTGATTCCACAGAGTAAAGGTGGAAACAGTAAATTTTATTAAAAAGTAGTTTAAAAAAATATACTCCCTAACTTCAACATAAATTACTTAAATATTTACCTTTCGACATCACTTAGAGTAGCACTAGAAGCTTGCTCAGACACATTTTGTGCTGATAAATCTTTTTGATGGCAATTTGAGTTATTTGTTGAAGACCTAAAATAGACATATTCTTTTAACAAATTAATGTAAGTCAACTAACTCAGTCATCATTGCTAACTGAATAAAATGGATCATATGTGGCCAAATGACCTCTTAAAAAAATTAAATTAATAATTTAATTTTTAAATACAGTTCAGTTCGAAAATAGTAGGCACTAAATTCTCAGAAATATTGCATTAAACCAAGAACAATTGTAGTTTAGTTTAGTGTCTACTATATTGGAACTGAACTATAGTTATCTAGACAGCCCAGAGTGTCACTAGTCGCCCAATAAAGTAATGACTTATAATTAATAAACAGTTTAAAAATTGTCTTTTATGGCCGCTTCATCAGCTGTAATAAAAAGAACTTATTATATTGAAAGGAAATTTTGTTTATCAGGACAGCGACTTTTTTATTTTGGGAATTACTTTAAGGGCTCATTGTATCAAGAAAATGTGTAGGTACTTACATTACATCTGGTGGATTAAATTCAAAAACTGACATGGGAAGAGCATCTTTGTTTGGAAACTTACGGCCACTACTCTTATATATAAAATCAGATTGTTTAAAATGCTCCGATCAAATTTCAGGTCGTTTTGGTAGATCATGAGTCTCCCTTAGACCCAGTAAAGCAAACCAAATTCTTCTTGTTTCCAAATTGGTGGGAAAACTAGAATAAAACAACGCCAAATAGAAATTTGCTTTTTATAATTAAAAAACTTTTAAGCATTTTAAATATTATTGAAATGAATAATTAAAGTCGCCGCCACTGGAGAGCCGTTCAAATATTTACATACCTGTGGAATGAGAGTTGACAGTTCGGGGTAATTTCAGCCATTTTTCCGACAGACTTGGCACTGACGAACCATGATAATAAAAAACACTAAATTAATTAACTTAAAACCAAAGTTTGTCACTAAAAGTCTTGAAAAACACACATAACATCGAAAGAACTCAATTTTCACGTGCTAGTCCTAATGGCGCTCGTAATAAACAAACCAAGTTTGACAGTATTTACTATAATACTACAATCCAATACAAATGTTAGTCGAGAACGCTCTGACGATATTTGCATCTCTCTTTATATCGTAACTGAACAAAGACAAAACTACTAAATAGTTTATACTATACAAACAAAGCAGGTACTGAAATTTTTAACAATGTTGCCAGTTTTAGTTACAACAAATACTTGTTTAAAATTTATATAAGAATATGCCTTTATTATATAAAATTCAAGTATTATTAATCAATTTTAAAAGCAGCGACTCGAATGTTTTTCGGGATAGCCGCGGAATTTTGCATATAGATTATCTTTAAAAAGGTAAAACAGTAACTGCAGTCTATTACGCATCATTACTTGATAAGCTAAAGATGGAAATTTCAAATTAGACCATGGTCGATAATTTTTGAAACCAAAAAAAAATAATAGCATGAAACCCATTGGAAAAGGAGGAGAATATTGTGAAAATGAAAGGAAAAATAACTAACGGGAGATCTGAGTTCGGGGAGGGGAAGGGGGCGAGTATTTAAGGTTAAAAACCGGTTTATCTCGATTTCCGGCAAAATAACAAGTCCTATGGAAAAAAGTTGAATAGTAAAGCTGTAGGTAATAAACAGATCTACAACTTTTGTATTAACACTTTTTTCGCATAACCTCAAAATTTATGTGAAAAATTCAAAAAAACAACTCCTTGGTTTTTTATCTTTTACAAAAAAAATTTTTCACAAAATTTGGTGAAAACTTATGTTTTCATGTCCCAAATACACTGTAATTTATTTGATTTGAAAAATGTATTTTTTCACCTTATTTTGACTGAAAAAAGCACCCTCATTTTGAATCGAAACTTCACCCGTCAAAATATCAGCTTTTTTCAAAGAGCTTCCAGATTTCTGTTTGCTGAAATCTCTACTTTCCGATTATGTAAAAAAATATATTACTATAGTTAATCTCAGAAAATGCTAAAAATGTTTATTATTTACAATTTCATCTAAAAAATGTTACTGCTGCAATTTTTTTCAATTAAAAATTTGATTTATTAAATTATTTGTCATAGAAAATCTCATAAATTATAAGAATAAATGTAAATCGTACTGTTGAATTTAGATACTTTATTCTGATTGCGTTATTCATTACAATATTTTTAAATACGTTAATCTTGCTCTGTTTCGATAGCAAAAATGTGGGCAAAGTTGACCGAGAGTCTGCAGAACAGCTGTTGCCTTGCGTTTAACATTATGCAGCAATATGTTTTTTGGGGTAACAGCAATACAAGAAAGTTGGCGGGGTTACGAATGAATTTACCAAAAGAATCTGACGCAAGGAAGAAGGCTATGAATTACATTCTCTATGCATGCAGCTTCAATTGCCTCCCTGTTAACCATATAGAAATTGTAGAAGGAAAGGAGAACAGAGACAATGTTCAAATTATACAAAAGTGTTACATTAAAGCTGGAGAGACTTACTTTTCTAGGTCTACTATACCGGAGGATATTGACATACATGACGCTGGACTAATCTCTACAGATAATTTAGTTGCACGTGTTTTAAGGAAGAGAACCAATAGAACAAACAAACTTTCTCTTTATATTATTGAAGAAATCAACCCTCTGTCACAAGCTTACATTACATCGTCAAGGAAACGACAACAGGAAATGGATGATGTAGATATCAAGAGGCGAAAGCTGGATTTTCTCGAAAAGACTACTGCAATAAAGGAAGAATATAGAAGTCTACTGGAGAAAGAAGATAAATAACACAATTGATGGAGAGATTAGAAAACTATTTTTATAGCCATTGGGTAAACCTAGACCCAGCAGGTGTGTTACCCAAGAAGATATGACTCAAATTGAAAACATTACTATGCAGAAGATAAAAGATCGTATTGATTTTAGATATTGCCAACGCTTAGAATAAGTTGCCGAAGGAACAGAATGGTAATTGCCGCTATAAAGGAAGTTAAATACAGGGAGAGACTTCGTTACATATCACAGGTTGAAAATTCGGAAATCTTGTATTTTTGAAATGTTCTGAATAAAGTAATGAAAAAAATAACGTATCTAAAATTCAGCATATACATATTGATAAGATAATTTTTATCTGCCTCATCCAGAGAAACAGTCACTCAACGAACTTCAAAACATAATCGAATCAATTCCAGCTCCAAAGATTATACTCGGGGATTTCAATTGTCACAATTTTGCCTGGGGTTCTCTATTAAATTTTATTAATAACAACAACTTAATACTGTTAAACTCCGGCAAACCTACGAGGTTTAACGCCTATAATGGTACCATAGCAGCCTTAGATTTATCTCTCTGCAGTCCATCAATATTATCTTCTCTAACATGGGATAGTCTAGATGATCTGCATGACAGCGACCACTTCCCTATAATAATAAACCATACTTCAGATATAATTCCTGAAGCAATACCTCCAGAAATATGGAAAATAAAATCAGCAAACTGGAATAAATATGCAGATTTGATAGACCTCTACACGTCAAACTACATAGTGGCATCTAACGTAACAAGTAGCCATTATGTTCTTTAACGAAATTATCACAAAAGCGGCTATTGAAGCAGTAGGAAAAACAAAAATAATCAAAAAGCGTCCTGTCCCATGGTGGAATATAGAGGTAGCAGAAGCAATAAAAATCACTAAATTTTCAATGTTGACAGCTGATGATATAAAATTTATAATTTTTGTCTTAATTTGATGAAATTAAATATTTTGACGTGTATAAAATTCGCATCCGAAAATCCTGATGTAATAACAGGAAAAGAAATTCCATACTGCGGTCATAACCTACAAATACATAAGTTTATTGGGGAAATCTGGCAACGACAATGGAATCAATCAAGTTCAAAATTGCTAACATCATACCAATCTAGAAGAAATCAGGTCAAAATAAACTGACTTAGAATTGGGCATACAGCATTAACACATTAGAGAAAGAACTGGCTACTCAGTGTGATCATTGTGCGTCAGTGCAACATATACTTGTTAATTGTTCTCTGAAGAAAGAATAATTTAAAAATATTTTGGAACATACAGGGTGCTCCAAGAAAGCGTGATTCTTTGAATGCATCATGATGATAACATAGACGTAGAATCTGGAAAACCAGAGTTTATTCTGAATTAGAATGCAACAAAGGGCGGCGTGGACACTGTCCATAGAATTTGCGCCAATTACAATGTTGTGCGCAACACTAAAATATGGCCAATTGTTATATTTTATTCTATCCTCAACCTAGCTGGAATAAATTCATTTGTGGTTTACACCTCAAATTTACCCAATAGAAATCTGAAAAGACGCAAGTTTTTGCAAAGTCTGGCTGTTGACCTGGTACGTCCGCACCACAGATTAACAAATAAAATAGATATGTTTGTTTAGGTTTTTCTAACCCCAAACATCGAGTCACATTCTGAGCTCACTTGCAGACACTTCCACTTCTTCTTACAGTGCCATATACGTGATCGGACGTAGGCGACCTCTCACTTCTACCTGTGCTGTGCTCTCCAGTTACCACAGATAGAAGGGACCTACGATTTAACGACGGATCCGAACGTCTATGTTGAGAGGCTGTACTAGGCAGAATACTGTCGGTGGTTTGCCATTGCCTCCGACAAGTGGCTCTCCGAATTTTTAATTATGATGTTAACAAGGCCCGGGTTCGATCCCGGGGCTTCTCGGTTAGCAGACAGAGCACCATTCCACTAGACTACGGAGACCACTGCTTTGCCATATTTACAAAGTCTGTTTAGTTGCATGAAAAATGAAATTAGAAGATTAATTGGAAATGTGTTAAAACGTTATGCAAATAAAAAAAAGTGATACTAATTTATGCATTTGAGTCGCTGCTTGTAAAATGAATTAATAATGCTTGAATTTTATTTAATAAAGGCATATTCTTATATAAATTTTAAACAATTATTTGTTATATGCTTAGATACCTTTATGGTTATAACTAAAAATGGCAACATTGCTCGAAATGTCACTACCTATTTAATGTGTCAATAGTAATCTAATCTATTTAGTAGTTTTTTCCTTGTTACCATATAAATGCAAATATCGTCAGAGTGTGATAAACGACATTTCAAATATACCGTAGTATGTAGTAAATAATGTCAAACTTGGTTTGTTGATACGAGCCATTACAACTAGAGAGTAAACATTTAGTTCTTTCGTTTTGATGTGTTTTTCAAGAATTTTAGTGACAAAATAAAGTTTTAAGTTAATTATTTTATTGTTTTTGGATTATCATGGTTCGTCGGTGCCAAGTTTGTCAGAAAAACAGCAGAAATTACCAAGGCCATCTATGTACAATACCATCCCCACTTTTTGTAATTCATTCATTATTTCACTACTGGCGTTTAGAATTGTTGGCCGCAAAAATAAACGTGTTTATGAATGAATACCCCTCTCTATGTTTATTATTACTCTAAGGTCCGCACTTACGAGTCAGAGCGACCATTCTCAATATTTCACTTACCTTGAGAGATATATAGATTACAAGAAATTTCTGGAAACAATACTGCCCCTGAAAACATTGGCACCCCACCAGAAGGTCAAACAGGAAGGTGTATGGTATGTAGGTCAAAGAAAAGCAGAAAAACCCGTTTCTACTGCCGCAAAGGTTTTAAATGTTTATGTTTAGAACACATAGGAGTTATTTGTGGTGACTGTTTTGAAAATCACTGAAATGAAGTTTATAGCTTAGTTATGTAAATCTTATTTACTTGTGTGAACAGTTCTTATAATCACGATATCTTATCATAATATAATATTTATAAAAAAATAGGGTGGGTTAAGTTTATAGTTTCTAGTGTTTCCAGTGTTCTAAACTGTGTTTATTATCATGAATTCTTTAAATCAGTCTTAGTAAAAATACTTATATGTTCAATATCTTCCACCCCGTGCATGCACGTAACAGGAGGTCAACCTTTTCTGATTTTGGTCTACGAGACGGGCGTGCCTTCTGAATCCCAATTCTCTCCTGTGCCCGCTCTTGGGTTAATATAAGATTTTCAAATAGAGGAAGATAAATTATTGTCAATAATATTCAAGTTTATAATGTATTCCTTCAAGGTGATACAATATTACAGCCTAAATTGTTATGAGTAATCCATAGGGATGAAATGCATCCTACTAGGTAGTCCTATAACATGTGTATTATAATTAATTTAGTAAATAACAAAGATGAGTTAAATTATGTATGGACAATCCTGATTACTCTTTGTTAGGAAGTATTATATCAAAAATGACTGAAACTTTGATTTAATATTGAAATATTATAATGAATTTATTGTAAATCTAAGAGGTTAAAATAAGATGGAAATATTTCCTTGAAAATTTGTATTTAACACAAAGTGCGAGACACCAGAAAGAAGCAGTACTAAATAGTTGTCAAGTGTTTCACTATAAAGAGTTATATAGGGTGGAAAAAGTGTTTTTAGTAAGAAAAACTCAAATTTGAAATTCAATACCAAGAACTGTCAAAATCAAATTTATTTTTAAAATTTCGGACTTAATAACAATTTTGGGGAAAAAAGACACACTTTGGATACTATAGTAGATCGTACTCTTTAATTACAATATGTTTAAAATTAGTTTTTAGAAACATTCATATTTTTCAATATAATAAGTGAGGTTATGTTAATTAAAATTTTCCTGGCAGTCGGTATTTGAACGTGGTAGACGGAGCTGTGTTTCATTTTTGCTCTACAGTCATTTATTTTCGTGATGTAGCTTACCAAAGGCAACTATTTTAAAGAAAGTTTATAGTTAATGTAGAAAGTTAACTAATTTCAACTTTATACAATGGAAATAGTTATCAGAGGAGAGTATAGTTATTCTTCAATAATACATTTTCGTGGTTTACCTGTTATCCGAAAGAGTGTTCCTAGCAAATTAATTCACACACCCACTGTGAGTTACTTAATGCCCTGGTGATTTGCATTTCAATTACAGGTGGACACCTAAAAAAAACGAATAAATACATTATCTCGTGGTAAGTTTATCCATAATTTAAGTACATACCCTAAATTCAATCTATAATATTGATTTGAACAAAACGACAGTCAAGATATGAAACAAAAATCACCCACCTTTTATATCAAAATGAATACAATTACAAGGCTTAGTTTGATGTATCGAACTCTCACTTGTTAAATATTCCATTTCGTAAAATTCCCATTTATTAAATTATTTTTGGATATTTTTATGCGATCATCGTTTCTATTTTAAACATGTATTTGACAATATCTGTTTCATTAGTTATATGAGAGCCACTTCTGTTACTGTATTCGCTATTCCATTTAAATAATCTTCAATGATTGCAAGTCGTTCGCATTGTTCATGGTGATTATTTGTTGAAATTCGAAGATATTTTATAACTTCTCAGATATATCTTTCGGATGGATTTGAACAAGGATGTCTTTCACTGGTGTATATTCTTAACCAGGTTTGGATTCTTTTATTATTCAGGTATGTAGCATTATCCATTATACAGCTCTGTATATACCAATTTCTAGGAAATAATTTGTTAAACTTTCTCAGACTACCGTTATGTTTGTTATTTTTGTCGGATATAGTTTTATCTATTTTGTAAAATTATCTCAAACTAATAAGATATTCACATTTTCATTGATTTCGCTTGGAAGCAACATAACAAGAAAGAGGAGGTAGGTAGCTTAATAAAAGAAGTACACCATTATACTAAACAAAAACCTAACGAAAATGAAGAATCTATGTATATGATGGGGACAATAATGTCTGATATAAAAAGCACAAAAGAAGACTTAAAAAGTACAAAAGAAGACATAAATAGCACAGAAGAAGACAAGCAGTACAAAAGAATTTATAAGAAGCACAAAAGAAGATATGGAAAGTACAAAAGAGGAGATAAAAAGTGACTGTATTAAATAAAATTCAAGTATCATTAATTCATTTTAAAAGCAGCGACTCAAATGCATAAATATTTGCATAACTTTTTAACAAATTTTCAATTAATAATACATCTGTAAAAATACATTTATATTGTGTGCCATTGTTTATATCACCCAGACAGTGCGCATGTGCGCCCATATGTAGATTATAACTGGACTCCGTCAGAGACACAGCTGATGATAGATAAGCGGAGTCTAAATAAATTGCAGAATTCATTATGTTATATTCAAAAGATAATAATTTTCATAATCAATGATTAATATTGTGATTGTTATGAAAGAAATTAAAAATAACAGGTGAATTGTATATAACCTGTTATTTATAACCAATCCCAACTTTAGCTTTCTACCAAGGTTTAGTTTCGATGTATGAATTGTATGATTTGTATAGATCACGATATGGGAAAATTTATGGATAACGGTTTAAGAGTTACTGATATATTGTTTGTTCTTATGACGAATTGGTAAGTCATTTGTTTATTGAATAATGTTAAATGAGAAGCTACTGAGTCAGTGGAATTGATTATGTATAAATAGAAAAAAATATTAAAGGACCAGAGAAAGTTGACATAGGAGGAAAAGGCAAGCAAATATCTAATTTTGAACTAGTGTTCTCATTAAAGAGTGTGCATTGAATAAATGAGAAAATAGACTGACTGCCAATTCTTCTGTGATTAAGTATAATTCTATACTATTCACTATTTCATGAAAAATATTGTTTTCACATAAACTTCTTGCCTCCTACGTTAACCTTCTCTGGTCTTCTAATATTCACATTTTCATTGATTTCGCTTGAAAGCAACATAACAAGAAATATGAGATAGCTTAATAAAAGAAGTACACCATTTTACCGTCCGCCAATTCTACTTTGTATGGAATGCACACAGGACTTTAGTTTCCTTTTAATAATCATCTGCATGTTCATAAATCGCGTTAACAGAATTCATTATCTGTACAGCCTGAACAAATCTATCCAAATAAATGCTAAACATATAGAGTTTCATTATCATTATGTACATGAATGTGTGAATGATAAAATATATACAAAATGTGAAAATGTAATAAAATAACAATATTTCAGTGTTTGTGTAGGACATTTATCTTGGATTTCCTGTTCTACTATAAAATTCTCGCGTTTCTTGATTTCTTTGGTAGAATTATTCCATGAATCTTGAAAAGATGGAAGTTTGGCTAAATTGTCGAAAAGTAAGGTGATTAACAGAATAAATATATTTTATTTTCTGTGCTTAAATTCAAAAAAAGGAAACCTTACTCTTAAAGTACTTCCTCGATTAACACATACAAATAAGGTTTAAACTTGAAATATCTTCGTAGATATCCAAATTATAAGGCACCTGTATTTTATCACATTTTTGAATTATACTATTGAAAATAATGTAAGTTCATGAACATTTCCCTATACATATCTAGTTCAGTTTCGAGGATAAATCGATTTTACTTAATTTGTAGACCCTCCGAAAAAATACTATAACTTCAAAATAAAAACGAATAACCTCATTTGCTTTACACTATCTCACTAAAAGCTTTTAACATTCTGTTTCCAGTATTTACTGGTATGCTATAATATACAGGGTGTATTTAATATGACAGTATAACACTAACCACATTTAATATTTAATAGTGCATGGCAGCATTTTGATATGTAGTAATGATATACTAATCTTTGAATTATATAAACTAGCAATATGAAAACACCATTGCAAGATAGACGATGGACGTTGTTTGTACAATCATTGCTAGTTTCCACTGTTGGTGCATGATTGATTTGCTTCATAGTGGCTGACCATATATAAAGGTTATTCACCGATGGTTTGAGCTGACAATAAGAACAAAAATTTGATACTGATGGTAGAATTCACTTTTATAGAAGAAATTGATAAAAACTTAACACGAACAGTTTGTTTACATTCTATATCATAACTTATGACAAACATGTAAAATGACATTTGCAACATGAATTGCGCTGTTGTCAAGTGTCAGTGATTTTCTTACCGATATATCGCACAACACAAGCCAAAGCCAAAGGTTTAAACAGTCAAAATACAAATAAGGTTTAAACTTGAAATATCTTCGTAGATATCCAAATTATAAGGCATTTCCCACTGCAAAATGATACTATTGTCAGTTTTTCGTATATTTAAATGAGGTTTAGGAAGTAATGACGAATTTACAACGGCAGAAGGTGGAAGAGGTGACGGCGCGGGGTGTTTTTTAGTCATTGTAGGTATGGTTTCTAGCTGAATGGTTGACGATTTTGATGGTATGGTCGATACTGTGGAATCGTTTAAAGCTGAAGCTGCAATAAAAAAAAAGTGTTACAAAATGTTCTTAATCTGAAAAGTAGATATTTAAAATGTTTGTAACTCTTGGTAAATATAGTAATTTGGGTTGGTAAATTCAGGTTCGGTTGATTTGTCGCTATGTTTTTTATATATCTTTGGGAGAATTATTTTCTTCTTTCTTCTAGGTGTATATTAAAAAGAGTGTTCTATAATGCTACTTTTGTTAAGATATTGATATTTAACACTATTGGAAATAAAACACGGTGTTCACTTATAAGATAGTTCTTTGATTGTTCAGTTCAGCGTGTTACAACCTATATTTCTAGTTACGACCACGCTACTTAAAGCGGGTTTATACAGGCAAATAAAAATAAGAATTAAAATAAAAATAAAAGTTGACCTTATGGGTAACGATGTATGCGTTTATACAGCTCAAATACAAATAAAATAATAGATCACCAACTTTCAAGTTTTATTTTTATCTAAGGACAGAAGTGCACATGCTGAATTGTGCCAACCACCGCGATTCGCACGTTTCACTTAACCTCTTTTGGACTGGTTCTGGTAATAGCTTTTAGTGTTGTTTCTAAGCTTTTTATCTTTGCGTAGTGTTGTTTCTGGGGTCTCAACAAAAAAAGAAGTACAAAAACTCTGCATATTAATAGGAGTCTGTTTTGCAACTCGCAAGTGACGTGTAACGTTTCCTAATCAGCATGGGCATAATTATTCTAATTTTTATTATATTTCTAGATAAACATCAAATTATTGATTATTTTTATTCTTATTTTTTCTTTTATGTTTATTTGTCTGTATAAACCCGCTTTTATTATGCCCAGGTTAGGTATCACTCCTGTCATCTGTTATTCGACAAGGGACAGACAGGATACCAACCAAGTTATGTAAGACGTGTGGTGTATTGCCTACCTTTAAGTTCTCCGCACACCAAACAGTATGTACTTTACTTAACAGGCTTGGGATGCATTCAAGGAAGTTATTCATGATTTTTTAGGGAAAACAAAAAAAGGATGATAACTATATTCAATTGGTGACGAAAATGCCGTCAACCTGGATCTAACATGTCACTTAAAACTAATTCTCTGCCTTGTCATCTAGAGAACAATTCCATCAGGATATTTCTCTAATGTAAACCAAGATCAGGGCCATTCGAATAAAGCGATGATCGTGTTGATCTTTGTATAAGGATATTCGAGGCCTCACAAGAGACAAGCCAAAATACAACTCAAGAAACCACCACATGCTGCTTTTCAGATCCAACCAACTTTGAACTTTTTGAAGAATGTAACTATTTTTAAAAAAATCTAAATGGATTTTCAATGTTTTCAGCTGATGATATAAAATTTATAATTTTTGTCTTAATTTGATGAAAATAAAATGTTGACGTGGATAAAATTCGCATCCAAAAATCCTGATGTAATAACAGGGAAAGAAATTCCATACTGCGGTCATAACCTACAAATACATAAGTTTATTGAGGAAATCTGGCAACGACAATGGAATCAATCAAGTTCAAAATTGCTAACATCATACCAATCTAGAAGAAATCGGGTCAAAATAAGCCGACTTAGAATTGGGCTTACAGCGTTAACACATTAGAGAAAGAACTGGTTCCTCAGTGTGATCATTGTGCATCAGTGCAACATATACTTGTTGATTGTTCTCTGAAGAAAGAAGAGCATCAAAGATTACCGGTATGGACATAAAGACTATATATTTACAAACAATTTGGACAAAGTTATACAATTTCTAAATTTGACATTGTTATATAATCGGATGTAGACACACATTTTGTAAGCGTTAAAACTATTGTTTATACTAGTGTTTTTAAATGAAACTCAAGGTCTCTAGTTAATTCCACAATATAATACAAGTTATTGAAAATTCTAAAAAAATGACAATTGTTTCGATAAATCAATATCATCGTCAGAATGACAGAAGTTACATTTCATTTTATAAAAAGAAATGTAACTTCTGTCATTCTGACGATGATATTGATTTATCGAAACAATTGTCAATTTTTTAGAATTTTCAATAACTTGTATTATATTGTGGAATTAACAAGAGACCTTGAGTTTCACATAAAAACACTAATATGAGCATATTCCACGAAGTAAGGGTCGAGACAGTCAATTTTATTCTTTATACCTTGTGTACTATTGTACACTACATTGCCGCTCATAACCCTCGTAGTTAACGCGGCATTAAACATAAAAAATATTTTGGCACAAAACAGGAGCCAATAAATGTTTATCATTGTCATGCACATTTTTCTCAACATCAAATTACTACTATTTGACTCATGGAGTGAGGGAAACATTCACAAAATATTTTTTGTGTAGCCACTAAAAATCTATGTATTTTATATTTTTAATGACATTTGTTTTAATTTTTCGTAAGTTCAATAATATTTTTCTAACTTTTATCAAGTATTTAATATGGGTAAGATCTGTTGCGTCTAATCACTTTCTAAAGCTCTAAGGCAGACCCCATTTTTATAGATCTCTTTTCACCATTTCGTGTTTTCCCAAATGACTAGCTCTTACGATTTGCAGACCACCACTTGCATTGTCCAGTTAAATCTACTGAGATTTGTGTGCTTATAGGGTTGCCAGATGTGCTGCAAATAAACGGTTTTAAAGATTAAAACTAACTTTTCCGCATCTGTGGCCCTTAACAATATTCTATCATAAAATAGTTACTTGTAAACACTTCGTGGGATGTATCGTGCTAACAAACCGAAATTACTCCAAAAATAACCAAAAATTTAGTATATCCGGATTTATAGGACTCGCTGTACTCGCTCTAGTCAACTGAAAATCAATAGGGTACATCTGTGAGATACCTTGAACAATATTCAATCATAAAATTGATCAATCGTATACTCTCTGGAGGCTGTATCGTGCAACAAACTGAAACTTCTCCCAAAATGATAAAAATATCGTACCTAAAGTACTGTAGCACCTGTTGTTTGGCTCTGGTGAGGTGAAAATCAATAGGGTTCATCAGTGAGTTGTCCTGAATAGTATTCAATCATAAAATTGGTGACTTGTTGAACTCCGGAGGCTGTATCGTGCTAACAAACTGAAATTTCTCAAAAAATGACAATATGTCGTACTTCAAGTACCATATCACCCGTTGTACTGGCTCTGGTAAGCTGAAAATCAATAGGGTCCATCTGTGACATGTCCTTAACAATATTCAATCTTAAAATTGGTAACTTATCGCACTCCGGAGGCTGTATCGTGGTAACAAGACATGTAAGAAAAAGTGGACGACGACCACATACACACAGGATTTTTTTTCTAAAAACCGTTTTTTCGTGTTGTAGTTGATGGAAAACGTAGAAATAACTCAAAAAAAATTTCAAAATTCCACCTTTTTTTGGGGTGAACGAATACCTCGCATATAGATAGGTTGGACGGAAAAGTAAAAACCGGACATGTGGACAACCACACACCAAAAAAAATTATATATTTTATTAAAAAAATGATAATGTGCTGCTTCATTCCTGCTGCAGTGGAAGTGACTACACTATAGCGGGTATCGTGACACGGTTCTTCATTTGAGCGGCATTTGACCGAACATCTTGTGGTATCGTCGTAACAGTTCTTGTCGGCAAATAGACTTTAGTTCCACTCTGAGTTGTCTTAACCTGGGCAACTGTCACAGTCTTTGATTGTCCTTTTCGAGAAGTAGTTTTGGGACTCACTTTATTTTGTGCCATACGGTTTTTACGGTTCTTGTTTACAATTTTTAATGGGAAACCCAACACTTTTAATGAGTATTGTCTTTTGTGGTACATTTTTCGCAGTTTTATCTCTATCTTGTGTTAAGATAGGCGCAGCTGTTCAGATTTTACGAGGTGACGGAGCTGTTGAGGTAGTCTGAAACAAAATTCAAATAATTTAACAAAAACTCAATACAAATGACAAATTCCTTACCGATGCTACTTGCCGAATGACATTATTGTTTTCTTGAACTTTTCTTTGACGTTTTACGATGGAAGGAGTGTTTGAATCGTTACTAGGTTGCAAGTTCACCTGCGGCCCCACGGACCTAGTAATTTTTAAAGGGACTATCGGTTTCTGACTAATATTCTGGGATCGCAGTTCTGTCATCAACTTTTTATTTACAATATCCAAGTCTCTAGCTTGTTTAGAAAGCTTGATCAAGTATCTGGATTAGCTCTACATCTTTTGAAGTCGTTAAGATTCTCCGCTGATTTAAGCTTTTTATATTTGTTAAACGCATGTTTAGTGATTTTTATTGCTTCTGCTACCTCTAGATTCCACCTACTGCTTTAATAGCCGCTTTTGTGATAATTTCGTTAAAGAACATAATGCTACTTGTTACGTTAGATGTCACTATGTAGTTTGACGTGTAGAGGTCTATCATATCTGCATATTTATTCCAGTTTGCTGATTTTATTTTCCATATTTCTGGAGGTATTGCTTCAGGAATTATATCTGAAGTATGGTTTATTATTATAGGGAAGTGGTCGCTGTCATGCAGATCATCTAGACTATCCCATGTTAGAGAAGATAATATTGATGGACTGCAGAGAGATAAATCTGAGGCTGCTATGATACCATTATAGGCGTTAAACCTCGTAGGTTTGCTGGAGTTTAACAGTATTAAGTTGTTGTTATTAATAAAATTTAATAGAGAACCCCAGGCAACATTGTGACATTCGAAATCCCCGAGTATAATCTTTGGAGCTGGAATTGATTCGATTATATTTTGAAGTTCGTTGAGTGACTGTTTGTCTGGATGAGGCAGATAAAAATTACGCATGTTTAACTTAACATGATGAATTACAGATACGGCAGGTCAGCATCTTCCCTCAATTTTTTCTTAATCCTTGTTACATTATTTTTTACAGATGTGTTGTCTACGTTTTTATGAACGACTGTTAGTAGATTTTTCAAATTGTGTAAGTCGTTGGTGTAGTTTTTTGCTATGCTTGCAGCATACTTAGACCCAGGTGCATTAACTATAAAATCACATAATTCGGTAAAGTCAATGGTGGTTTGAAAGTAACGAGGAGATCTTTTATAGGTTCTAAAAGGTGAGTTAATTCTTCTGCGTTTTTCTTGGTAATACATTTTTTTGAAGATTTCGGACGTCCAAAAGATTCTTCATCGGGTTTTTGGTTTTGTAAATTAGGTGAAGTAGAGATTTGACGTTTACAAGCCGCAGAATCCGTCTTAGTTTGTTCAGATTCGTTTGGAATGTCAAGTGATAAATTTGATTGCCTTTGCGATTGCTCTGGTGATTTGGTAATTTCAAGTGATGTGTTTGACGGTTTCTCTACTGGATTCAAATTGGCTCCATATATAGATTTGTTATACTTATATGATTGTTAGAGCATTCCATTACGTTAGAAACCATAAGGTTATCTTGATTAGAAATGCAGCTTGATTGTGAATGTGCAAGAGTGGGGATATTTGTTGGTTTAAATTTATTTGTGGATTCTGGAGATTTGGGAGTTAAGTCCAGTAATACCATATTTGGAAGTACTTTAGAGTGAGAACAATTATTTGCTGTGTGACCAGGTTGTTTACAAGTAAAACAGATATTGTCTAAAGATAGGAATATTCGGTAAGATGTATTATCATAATCGAAGTCCAGAAATTCAGGTATCATGGTTTGACCAGGAGGAGAGATGTGAATATGTCTACGAAAACTATAAATGTGTTTATATTCCGGATTTTATGTGCCAATCTTAAGGAAATTTAATCGAGTTTCCAAATTCAGTTAGATGGTGCGTCTGTTCATTACAGTGTAATTGCCCGGCGTTACCTGAACAATATTTTTCCACAAAAAGAGATTGGGCGAAGGGGTCCTTATCTTTGGCCGGCAAGATCCCCATGCTTGACGCCATTAGACTATTTTCTTTGGGGTTACAGAAAAAGTATTGTCTACAATACAGAGCCAACCACTTCTGAGAACATGAACGATAGGAAAAGGAGAGCGTTTCAAACAGTAACACCAGAAATGCTAAAGAAAGTGAACAATAACTTTTTTAAAAGAGTTGAAGTTTGAATCCAACAAAATGGGCGTCACTTAGAACACCTTCTTTAATTTTTTTGTAGTTATTTTTTTATAATTTTGAAGCTTATTGTATCTGTATGCCCAATAATGGTGTACTTACCCTGAATAAAATTCTAATTTAAGAAACCTTTAATTCATCAATAATACATCATACAACAAAGCACTTACTGTCAAAATAACAAATTTTAAATTTTTAAAAACTTTCCATCGGAGTATCATCATGTCATAGGTAAGTAGATGTCAGCAAATAATTAAATATTAAAAAACAAATTTAAAATTTCTCGAAAACTTTCAGAGTTAGATATAGGCAATCCTAATACCAACTGAAAGGTAATACATTCCCACGTTGAACAGACCCAACAAATTCAGGTTGTTCCATTTAAATTAAGCCAGAAATTTTTGTATTAAATGTTTAGTTTTATACTGTCATATTAAATACACCCTGTATATTATAGCATACCAGTAATTACTGGAAACAGAATGTTAAAAGCTTTTAGTGAGATAGTGTAAAGCAAATGAGGTTATTCGTTTTTATTTTGAAGTTATAGTATTTTTTCGGAGGGTCTACAAATTAAGTAAAATCGATTTATCCTGGAAACTGAACTAGATATGTATAGGGAAATGTTAATGAACTTACATTATTTTTAATAGTACAATTGAAAAATGTGATAAAATACAGGGTGTTCCAATTAAAGGAACCTAACTTTGACACGGCGCGCTTTTTTTGGAGCACCCTGTGAATTCCAAAATATTTTTAAATTATAGTCCTAAGTAATCTACTTAATTCTACGTCTAATTTTTTCTAATATTAATTGCCGTTAAGACGCCAGAGAATAGTTCATTCATAGTGCCCCACCCTGTATTTAGGGTCTGAGGGTAGACCAAATTATCAGGATGGTCGAGTGTTATATTTTATTTCACATATCTGCGGCACAATTATACAGTTCTATGAAATATTTTTTTGTAACGTTTCAAACAGACGTCAATTATTAGAATCCTATAGGTAGCCATAACAAAGTTCTCCAAAATCATTACTGATTGTTTCAAATTACTCTGTAAGCTAATAACCCTGTGTGGTTGAAGCGTATATAAATAAAAAATAATAATAATGTGTATCAATAGCAACGTCTTATGATGGGTGTCGCAATGGAGTAGGTAGGAACTGTTATTTTAATACCTATTTAATTTGAAGATGGCCTATGGCCTTATTTTTTCGAATCCTTGATATAAGTTGTGTAAATGCACACGTTGCGCATCAATCATTTAAAAATAATGAAAAACTAGTAAAAGCAGACATTATTAGGTGTACGAAAGTTTGCTCTTTATTAAACAATGATTTCCAAAGTTTAATAAACATAAACAGCTTTTTGTAATAATCACAAGTGCAGTAGCCACCAGTGCATCAGTAATTTGAAAATCAAAGCTTTTTAGGAACATTTACAAGGTAAAACAAAAACTTTTGTATCGTCACAAAGTCATAAATATATACATTCCATACCTAATTACCATCGGTTATCTGTAAATTCCAAAGGAAAACAGGGCCGCACTTAATAGGCAGGTCCATGTCATTACTTAAAAATGGATGAATTTCCGCCTTTAGGAACTTTATATGGGGGAGTTCAGAACACAGCAAGCACATCATCACTGCCTTATTCATATATAGCCAGCCAAAGCAATTCAACCTTCCCCAAAAAACAGCAATTGTCTTTAATGCACTGGACAATACAAAATTGGAAGAATATATATATATATATATATATATATATATATATATATATATATATATATATATATATATATATATATATAGAGAGAGAGAGAGAGAGATATGCGATGGGAGATATAATTACGCCAAAAAATATTTTGTTCGCTTCTCGGATTTCTAACAATAGATTATGTATTTACCTCAGCAATGAAAAAATTGTTAACGACTTCATATCTACTAATAATGGAATTATCACAGTTAACCATCAACGTATTCTAGCACAATTGATTATTTCAAATGTGTGTCCCTCCGTACCACATAACATTATTGAAGCTGAGCTTGTTAATATGGAACTGAATTTGGAAACTCGATTAAATTTCCTTAAGATTGGCACACAAAATCCGGAATATAAACACATTATAGTTTTCGTAGACATATTTATATCTCTCCTCCGGGTCAAACCATAATACCTGAATTTCTGGACTTCGATTATGATAATACATCTTACCGAATATTCCTATCTTTAGACAATATCTGTTTCACTTGTAAACAACCTGGTCACACAGCTAATAATTGTTCTCACTCTAAAGTACTTCCATATGGTATTACTGGACTCAACTTCCAAATCTCCAGAATCCACAAATAAAGTTAAACCAACAAATATCCCCACTCTTGCACATTTACAATCAAGCTGCATTTCTAATCAAGATAACCTTATGGTTTCTAACGTAATGGAATGCTCTAACAATCATATAAGTATAACAAATCTAGATATGAAGCCAATTTGAATCCAGTAGATAAACCGTCAAACACATCGCTTGAAATTACCAAATCACCAGAGCAATCGCAAAGGCAATCAAATTTATCACTTGACATTCCAAACGAATCTGAACAAACTAAGACGATTTCTGCGGCTTGTAAACGTCAAATCTCTACTTCACCTGATTTAGAAAACCAAAAACGTGATGAAGAATCTTTTGGACGTCCGAAATCTTCAAAAAAATGTAAAACTAACGAAAACGCAGAAGAATTAACTCACCTTTTAGAACCTATAAAAGATCTAGTTACTTTCAAACCACCAAATTTTATCAACTTTACCGAATTATGTGATTTTATAGTTAATGCACCTGGGTCTAAGCATGCTGCAAGCATAGCAAAAAACCACACCAACGACTTACACAATTTGAAAAATCTACTAACACTCGTTCATAAAAACGTAGACAACACATCTGTAAAAAATAATGTAACAAGGATTAAGAAAAAATTGAGGGAATGTGCTGACCTAACATCAACGGACGAAGAAAGCGATATCTCTTCTCACTCTGGTTTTTCAAGATAAAATAATGGCTCACTCAAATTTTATTCTTCAGTGGAACATAAATGGTTTTTACACCCGCCTACCGAACATACAACTCTCAATCATTGAATCGTCACCGTTAATATTAAGCCTGCAAGAAACTCACCTCAAAGGAAATAAACATCCCAAAATTAAAACTACACCATTTTTTTAAAAATAGATCAGTTCAAACAATTGCTAGTGGAGGAGTTGCTATGCTAATCAACAATTCAATTGAAGCTGCACACATTCCTCTCAACACTAATTTGGAGGTAATAGCCGTATCTGTAATCCATCATGTTAGTCACAGTCACTCAACGAACTTCAAAACATAATCGAATCAATTCCAGCTCCAAAGATTATACTCGGGGATTTCGAATGTCACAATGTTGCGTGGGGTTCTCTATTAAATTTCATTAATAACAACAACTTAATACTGTTAACTCCGGCAAACCTACGAGGTTTAACGCCTATAATGGTACCATAGCAGCCTTAGATTTATCTCCCTGCAGTCCATCAATATCATCTTCTCAAACATGGGATAGTCCAGATGATCTGCATGACAGCGACCACTTCCCTATAATAATAAACCATACTTCAGATATAATTCCTGAAGCAATACCTCCAGAAATATGGAAAATAAAATCAGCAAACTGGAATAGTTAGCAGAAGCAATAAAAATCACTAAACATGCGTTTAACAATTATAAAAGGCTTAAAGCAGCGGAGAATCTTAACGACTTTAAAAGATGTAGAGCTAATCCAGATACTTGATCAAGAAATACAAAAAACAAAGTTGGATTTCGTACGTATTAACAATAAACTCATCCACACCACTTAGTATGGTATGGGATAAAATTAGAAAAATAGAAGGATCAAGTTCAATCAAACACATAAATAACCTTAGCCACAATAATAAAATAATATCTGACAATCAAGAAATAACAGAAGTTTTAGCTGAAACCTACGAACAAAATAGCAGTGGCGCCAATTACACAAAAGCCTTTAATGGTTTTAGTTTTAGTTTAATTAAGCGGAGAACAAGTTTCGATCTTCTTAAATATGCATTTTATAAAAATACGTTTTTAATTACAGAAACAAAAAAAACCTACGTCTCCTTTAACTACTAAAATGCCGTTTATTGAAAATGATCCGTTGTCAGTAGCCAATCAAAAAATGCGAATGTCAGAAGAATTTGTAGAAGAAAACCAAACGCTTAACTTAGAGAAGAAACAGTCCACATTAGGAAATAAATAGAAATGATAAAAAAAACCTTGATAACATTTGAAAAGTTTATGAAAGAGAGAAACTTAGGTGAAGGGAAACTCACACGCTCGTATCTTGAACAGTTTTTTGCCTACAAAAAATATGCGAAGCGTTAATTCATGAAACGGATACTGGAGAATTACACCATACAATCAAAAAACAAGAGCAAGTGATACAGTCTCTACGGAAAGACATCCAACAGCTTCCTAAACAAGCTAGAGACTTGGATATTGTAAATAAAAAGTTGATGACCGAACTGCGATCCCACAATATTAGTCAGGAACCTTTAAAAATTACTAGGTTCGTGGGGCTGCAGGTGAACTTGAAACCTAGTAACGAATCAAACACTCCTTCCATCGTAAAACGTCAAAGAAAGGTTCAAGCAAACAATAATGTCATTCGGCAAGTAGCATCGGTAAGAAATTTGTCATTTGTATTGAGTTTTTGTTAAATTATTTGAATTTTGTTTCAGACTACCTCAACAGCTCCGTCACCTCGTAAAACCCGAACAGCTGCGCCTATCTTAACACAAGATAGAGATAAAACTGCGAAAAATGTACCACAAATGACAATACTTATTAAAAGTGTTGGGTTGACCATTAAAAATTGTAAACAAGAACCGTAAAAACCGTATGGCACAAAATAAAGTGAGTCCCAAAACTACTTCTCGAAAAGGACAATCAAAGACTGTGACAGTTGCCCAGGTTAAGACAACTCAGAGTGGAACTAAAGTCTATTTGCCGACAAGAACTGTTATGACGATACCACAAGGTGTTCGGTCAACTGCCGCTCAAATGAAGAACCGTGTCACGATACCCGCTATAGTGTAGTCACTTCCACTGCAGCAGGAATGAAGCAGCACGTTATTATTTTTTTATTAAAACATAATTTTTTTTAGTGTGTGGTTGTCCATATGTCTGGTTTTTACTTTTCCGCCCAACCCATCTATATATGCGAGGTGTTGGTTCGCCCCAAAAAAAGTTGGAATTTTGAATTTTTTTTGAGTTATTTTTACGTTTTCCATCAACAACAACACGAAAAAACGGTTTTTAGTAAAAAATCCTGTGTGTATGTCGTCGTCGTTGTCGTCGGCCACTTTTTCTTACATGTCTTGTTAGCACGATACAACCTCCGGAGTGCAATAAGTCACCAATTTTAATGAAATTGACTGTCTCGACCCTTACTTCGTGGAATATGCTCATATTAGTGTTTTTAAATGAAACTCAAGGTCTCTAGTTAATTCCACAATATAATACAAGTTATTGAAAATTCTAAAAAATTGACAATTGTTTCGATAAATCAATATCATCGTCAGAATGACAGAAGTTACATTTCATTTTATGCCTACCTGATGTTCAGTAGTTATATTTTTGGCTAGACCAAGAAGTAACCTAACTTGTGATTGGCTTAATATATGTTTATAGGAAAAAGAAGAAGATGTGATATTACAAATATTGAAGCTTAGATATTATTAGCCCTATGGTGACATCCTGGATATCATTTTTCCAATTAAGATCAGTATAACTGTGCAATGATATAGAAAACCAGGAAAACTATATCTGCTGATCTTTACAATTATCACTTAATAAGACAGTTTATTAGTGGAGAATTCCCTAGATTTAACTGTTCATTGACAACTTCATATTGTGGGTTTCTTAAATGTCTTCTAATTTCCAGTTCTTCAAGGAAATCCAGTTCTTGTTTCTTTTCACAAATATGCAGCACTTCTAGTTCTGTGTTAGGTGTCAATGAATGATTGGTGTCAAGTAGATGTTTTGCGTAGTGAGATTTATCTGGTTGTTTTAATCTGTAAGCTCGTAAGTGCTCACTGTATCGTATTTCAAAATTCCTAAGGGTCTGACCCAAATAGACAGCATTACATTCTGGACATTTGAGTTTATATATACCTGACTTCTTTAAAAGTGGTATTTTTGTTTTTACATTTAACAATTTTGTACTAACGTTACTTTCTATTTTAAAAGAAATTGTTGCATTTGTTGCTGAAGATATTATCTTTGAAATATTATTAGAAATATTTCCTGCATATGTGATGGTTTTATAAGTTTTAATTTCATCAGCTTGTTTAGGATATATTAGTTGTAATGCCACTTTTTTCTCTTTTTTACTAATTAGTTTATTTATCATATCTAATGGATAACCGTTAGATGTTGCTATTTGTCTAATTGTATTAATCTCTCTATCAAAATTGCATTTGTTCATAGGAACTGAAAAAGCTCTATGTATCATTGAATTATATGCTGCTAGTCTGTGTGAGACAGGGTGGCTAGAATTGAATGGAATTGTCACATCAGTCTGTGTTGGTTTTCGGTAAATTGAATAATCAAGTACATCATTAACTCTTTGAATTTTTAAATCAAGAAAATTGATTGAGCTATTTTCTTCAATTTCTAATGTAAATTTAATTTTCGGGTGTAAATTATTGATGTGGTTGAAAAACACATCTAATTGTCGCTCACTACCCATAAAACAAGCTAATATGTCATCCACATATCTATACCAAAATAAAATATTTTTCGAAATATTACTTTCAAAGATCTTTCTTTCTAAATTGTCCATAAAAATGTTTGCTAAAATAGGTGATATAGGGCTTCCCATTGGTAAACCTTCATTTTGAATATATATCTTATTGTCAAAAGTGAAATAATTTTGATTAATGCATACATCAAATAAATTAAGTATATCTGATATTATTCCTGGATTAATATTTTTATCTTCTAGTAATTTTCTTACAAGTATTAGACATTCTTTAGGAGGAATTTTAGTAAACATATTAGTTACATCGAACGACATGAGTTTATAGTTATCTTGCAAGTGGATTGATTTCAACTTTTTGATTAGTTCTATTGAATTTCTAATTGAGTACTGAGATTCATATCCGTAAGTATTGAGTATATTGTTGAGCTTTTTTGCCAATATATTATTAGGAGCATTAACATAAGAGACTACAGGTCTAATTGGTTTCGTTATTTTATGTAATTTAACTGTTCCATATAATTGTGGACAATGAGGATTCTTATGTATGATAGACCTCTTTTCGTAATCATTTAAAAGATAATTTGAATTATTAACAATATCCCTTACATTATTAGAAAACTTCTTTATGAGAAATTAAAAATTGCCAATTTAATAAAAAATATTGAACCTTCAAAAGTTAAACGTCAAACAAAAAATGACATTTCAGTTTTAAACGCAATAAAACAGAAGATAGAGAATCATAACCTAACAGTTACAAAATCCGATAAGGGGAATGCTACTGTCATTTTGACGACTGAAAATTACAATTCCAAAGTATATAACTTTATAGAATCCATCGATGTAAAAGTTCTTAAAGCAGACCCAACAAAGAAGTTTTCTAATAATGTAAGGGATATTGTTAATAATTCAAATTATCTTTTAAATGATTACGAAAAGAGGTCTATCATACATAAGAATCCTCATTGTCCACAATTATATGGAACAGTTAAATTACATAAAATAACGAAACCAATTAGACCTGTAGTCTCTTATGTTAATGCTCCTAATAATATATTGGCAAAGAAGCTCAACAATATACTCAATACTAACGGATATGAATCTCAGTACTCAATTAGACAAGATAACTATAAACTCATATCGTTCGATGTAACTAACATGTTTACTAAAATTCCTCCTAAAGAATGTCTAATACTTGTAAGAAAATTACTAGAAGATAAAAATATTAATCCAGGAATAATATCAGATATACTTAATTTATTTGATGTATGCATTAATCAGAATTATTTCACTTTTGACAATAAGATATATATTCAAAATGAAGGTTTACCAATGGGAAGCCCTATATCACCTATTTTAGCAAACATTTTTATGGACAATTTAGAAAGAAAGATCTTTGAAAGTAATATTTCGAAAAATATTTTATTTTGGTATAGATATGTAGATGACATATTAGCTTGTTTTATGGGTAGTGAGCGACAATTAGATGTGTTTTTCAACCACATCAATAATTTACACCCGAAAATTAAATTTACATTAGAAATTGAAGAAAATAGCTCAATCAATTTTCTTGATTTAAAAATTCAAAGAGTTAATGATGTACTTGATTATTCAATTTACCGAAAACCAACACAGACTGATGTGACAATTCCATTCAATTCTAACCACCCTGTCTCACACAGACTAGCAGCATATAATTCAATGATACATAGAGCTTTTTCAGTTCCTATGAACAAATGTAATTTTGATAGAGAGATTAATACAATTAGACAAATAGCAACATCTAACGGTTATCCATTAGATATGATAAATAAACTAATTAGTAAAAAAGAGAAAAAAGTGGCATTACAACTAATATATCCTAAACAAGCTGATGAAATTAAAACTTATAAAACCATCACATATGCAGGAAATATTTCTAATAATATTTCAAAGATAATATCTTCAGCAACGAATGCAACAATTTCTTTTAAAACAGAAAGTAACGTTAGTACAAAATTGTTAAATGTAAAAACAAAAATACCACTATTAAAGAAGTCAGGTATATATAAACTCAAATGTCCAGAATGTAATGCTGTCTATTTGGGTCAGACCCTTAGGAATTTTGAAATACGATACAGTGAGCACTTACGAGCTTACAGATTAAAACAACCAGATAAATCTCACTACGCAAAACATTTACTTGACACCAATCATTCATTGACACCTAACACAGAACTAGAAGTGCTGAATATTTGTGAAAAGAAACAAGAACTGGATTTCCTTGAAGAACTGGAAATTAGAAGACATTTAAGAAACCCACAATATGAAGTTGTCAATGAACAGTTAAATCTAGGGAATTCTCCACTAATAAACTGTCTTCTTAAGTGATAATTGTAAAGATCAGCAGATATAGTTTTCCTGGTTTTCTATATCATTGCACAGTTATACTGATCTTAATTGGAAAAATGATATCCAGGATATCACCATAGGGCTAATAATATCTAAGCTTCAATATTTGTAATATCACATCTTCTTCTTTTTTCTATAAACATATATTAAGCCAATCACAAGTTAGGTTACTTCTTGGTCTAGCCAAAAAAATATAACTACTAAACATCAGGTAGGCATAAAATGAAATGTAACTTCTGTCATTCTGACGATGATATTGATTTATCGAAACAATTGTCAATTTCTTAGAATTTTCAATAACTTGTATTATATTGTGGAATTAACTAGAGACCTTGAGTTTCATTTAAAAACACTAACCATTAAAGAGTTCACGCTCCTGGAGTTTGTCTCTTAAAGTTTTCAAGGTTATGTATTCCTCTGAAAAAATATTGTGTTAGTTAATTGTGAATAAAATAAAACAGTAAATTTAATATACTCACTGTTTCCATACATTTCGTTTATAACATTTCGGAAAGCATTTTGATCAAAATTATCAATTTCAACAGTAGGTTTATGCGTTGTCTTTTTTTAGGTGGGCTTTTAGGCTGTTCACCTCTATTATGCTTGGCGGCAATACTGTTAAAAGTGGTAAAGCTAAGCTGTAAACCTTCTGCAACTCTCTACAATATAATTACTTCAATTTATGAAAGAATAATATATTATCAAGTTTAATTAACCTAACCTAACATTAAAAACATTTAATCATTTACATTTAAATATGTAACAATAATATTAATAATGATGAATATAAATAGCGAATACTATTACTTACGTCTCTTACAGCAGTAAGCGGGAGAAGCGGGGCCCCATTTCGGCATTCTCGTTCAAAATAGCTCAACAAAGATGTTACCATCTCTTAAGATTTTCTGTTCAGCTGCTTCGGCATTTTATTAACCACACACTGCTGATTTGCCTAAATAATTAGTTATGAAAATAGTTTTTTTAATCTTAAAGAAGCAATTAATTTAAAAGCACCAAAAAAGTTTGTAAATATTAGACGATGATCGAATGTCAATAAACGTCAAAACAAATTGGGGAATTTTACCAGTTGATTTGGCAACGTCTTGAAGTTTTGCCAACCCGTTAGCTGTAAATTGCCCTGGCTGTTGAGGATAAACTGTATTCACGGTTGGTAAATTAATATTTATTCTGATAAGCAAGAAAGTAACTAAAAATGACATTATCGTCTTTTTATCCTAAATAAACTTTAGTTTGAAAAGATGTACTTAGACAACAAAAAACATTGATTACTTACCTCAACATTGTATGATTTATCTTTCATAATAATGATCTTATTATTATTTTCAAGGTATTCATTAGTGCTACATCAGAACATGTTTTGAAGTCATTTTTATAATGAAACTTGTAATCAATATTGTATAAATAATAACAAAAATATGACAATAACACATCACACCATATAACCTCAATATATGTAAACCTCTTTAAAAGAGCAAAAAAGCATTGAAAGCCTTACCTTTGCAATTTTTATTAATACATCCTTTACTTAAACTACGCAATAATTCTTTAATTGTAGCAATGATCACCCTTATTTGTAACAAATAGAAGAAAAAATTGAAAATTCAAAAACTCTTATGACAATTTTGCACCTGCTATCGGTTAGTGTAGAAAGGTTCGAAAGCTCCGCATACCCCAGTGAAGACACAGTTGAGGGCTGAGGCAGTCTACTTGTCTACTTCTACTATTGCAAATTGGATGTTAAGGAAAAGCTGGGGGAAATCAGGAATAAAGGGATTTTGCAGAAATTCCGGGTACCACCGGTTAATAATTTTTTGTAAAAAAATATGGACCAAATTGTATTTCCCATACTACCAGTCCATACTTTAATTTTTTGTTTAGTCCAGCGACTAGGATTACTTATAAAAGTGAATAGATGAAGTGTGGCAAATGAAGCTGACTACGGAGAGAATCCTACTAGCAACGGAAATGGACTTCTGGAGAAGATCAGCGGGTAAATCGAGAAGAGATAGAGTACGTAACGACAGAGTCAGACAAATCATGGGTGTCGGGCACACAATAATATATGATATCAAGACCAAGCAGTTGATCTGGTACGGTCACGTTCAAAGGATGCCAGACGAAAGACTACCAAAGCAAGTCCTAAAATGGTCACCACACGGAAAAAGAAGAAGAGGAAGACCAAGAAAAAGCTGGAGAGAGGGCATAGATACCGAATTACGAGAAAGGGAGCTACCAGAGGATCTATGGCAAGATAGAGAAGGATGGCGATTAGGAGTCGGAAGACGTCGGAGAACGTTATAAACCGATATCTTATATATATATATATATATATATATATATATATATATATATATAATAAGTAACGAATATATTCGTACATCTTGTTATATATATATATATATATATATATATATATATAGATGAAATGTTAAAATAATAAGTAACTTTTTGTCCACCCTTGTACCTTTTTGAATAAACCTGTGATACATTTTTACAATCATCTCAGCAAGGTAAATCCGCAAATTGAAAAAAAGGGAGGTGTGTCCTTTTAAAAAAAATGTTACTGACGTGAAGACTCCAAGGTTATTCACCCTATTTTCTTAAATATTCAATTAAAATAAAAAGTCGATATCTTTCCGAATTTTTTTTATCTGTTTATGATTTATTTAGCTAATTAATTTATGCGTTACTTTATGGACGCACTGTATATCCCTTCTTGAATACAATGGCCTACCACACAATATAGAATATATAGACTTAAAATTACCTTCAAGACAAAATATTACTGGACCAGAATATATTTGGAATTAATAAAAATTCCAAAAGAATGAGGAGAAACATTCACACGAAAACAAAAATATGGTCAGCATTATCCCACATTCCTGAATTTATTACCTATAATTGTGAGTCAAGTCAGCTAACGGAAGTGATGTTTTCTCTTAAGAATGCGTTTCTTAATCTAAACGTAACATAAAAATTATTATAAAGTCACTTGACCTAGATTACTTCTTTGTAATATTTACGGTTCGATAAACATTGTTTAGATATTTTCGGTTTTTTCAGAGACTGAAATAAAATTAATGATTGCATTGTGAATTTTTGTTGTATGGGCATGATAACTATAATTACGACTACAGTCTTTTCATTTGAATCTAAATTTGGAATAAAACACAGAGGCTTATGAAAACAGATCAACCAGCTAAGTGGGACTTTCAAACATCGAATGAAAATAAAAAAATAAAAAGCTGTACATAATAGGTACATTGATACATTGCAAAAAAAATGCTAAACAGCCAACTCAACAACTATGGCGAAGCGATGACAAAACAAAATGGCAAAGCGCAAAAAAAGCAACGGGGCAAAGCGCTTTTATAACGTTGTAACAATCTAAAGGGTTCCTGCGTGCCTGTTAACTCTCTTAGAATGATTTTTTTCTTTGGGTTTCTGCAGCGTGCTGCCAGGGCCGTACCGAGGCACACTTTGGGGGGGGGGGGGGGGTAAGATAAAAAACCAACTAAATTTTTGTATATGTATTAATATAAACCAGTATAGGTTTTAACATATTAAAAATGCAACCTACTAGCAAACTCTTAAAAATCCAAATTTAAACTATTAGATTATAATACTTACAAAATATACATGTTTGAAAAATAGGAACAAAAACACCTTACTTAAGAAATATAAACGAAAACAGTTCAAATATATATATATATATATATATATATATATATATATATATATATATACCGTAAAACGGGGCGACATGATAACATTTTTGGAATATTCGATACCCTACCGCCGTTTATTTACCGTTCTTATTCAAATAAAAAGTATTTTAGATTACTTTGAGGTGGTGGCTATTGGAGACAACGCTTAAAAAAGTTGCACCTCCCTCCACTCCCTAGGAAAAAAATATGGAAGGTCTTTTTTCAAGTCACCCAATGTTAGGGCGACTTGAAATTTGTCTTTATTTTACATTGTAGTAGCTAGTAGGAACGCAATTAGGGCGACATTAAAATCGCAATAACTGATTTTGTAGGTCCAACATTTAAGTGAAGAATATGAAATTCCTTATATAACTTTATATAGAAAAGCTAAAGGACTACACACAAAATCAATTGGAGGTCAAATTACCATGTCGATCGAGGAGGAAAAATATCTGGTTCGGGCTATATCTATTGCAGCGGACTGGGGTTATCCCTGTGACTCAAACGATGTGAAAGTCATCGTTCGTAGGACTTCTAAAAGAGCGGAGAAGGTGATGGATACATCTAAAACAGCTACTTCCGTCATGTTTGCTTGTGCAGCTTCAGGATTTATGCTTCCGGTCTACATAGTCTATAAAGCAGACCACTTATGGATCACTTGGACGGAATTTGGACCAACCGGAGCCAAATATAATCGCTCTCGTTCTGGATGGTTTGATACAAATATTTTTGAAGATTGGTTTAATAACATAGTATTGCCATATTTTTGATCTTTGCCACCGGGTCCTAAAGTCCTTATTGGAGATAATTTGGCAAGCCACATTTCGGCCAATGTTATTTCGAAATGTACGGAGAATGACATTCGTTTTGTGCTTTTGCCTCCTAACAGTCCGCACCTTACGCAACTATTAGATGTTAGCGTTTTTCGTCCAATTAAGATCGCTTTGAGAAAGATACTTCAAGAATGGAAAAAACTTAATAAAGGAACTGTAAGAAAAGAAGTATTCCCACGCTTATTAAAGGCATTAAATAGACTTTCAGAGAGTATGGAAAAAATATTCAATCAGGCTTTGAAGCGACCGGTCTATTACCACTGAATAGAAATAAAATTTTATGCAAGCTACCAAAAACAGACAAGCAAAGAACGCAAGAACAAGATGCAAATGTCGTTTTACCAAAAGAAGTGTTTGAAAAATCTAGGTTTTGAGCACCAACCTCTGTTGGTAGGAAGAGAAAATTGTTTGTTGATGCAGGTAAAAGCATTTCACAGGAAGACCTACAGCTACCATCAACATCAGCGCCATTCAAGCCTAATAAAAATAAAAGCACGAATAAAAAATTACGCGCAAGGTTATCATCTTCTTCCGAAAGTGACGTGGATGAAGAAGATTTAACCGTCGACAGCGACAAAGATTTGGACCCAGAACCGTTTTCTGACACAGACACCAATAAAATTGATGATAAAATGTCACCTATGCAAGATTCTTCTGTCTCGACAGATTTTAAACAAGGTGATTTCACTCACGTTGACATGAAAACTGAAGCTGGTACCAATAAGCAATATGTGGCAAAAATAATTAATTGCGAAAAAAATGGTTTTTATATATGCTCATTCTTAAGATTAAGTGATAAAATACCTAATGCATATGTTTTTCCCCCGGCAGAAGACATCGGAAAGACGTCGAGCAAAAAGAAATGAAGCAAAAGCTTTTAGAATATGAAACATTACGACGAGGGCAGCTAAAATTTAAAAATATGTGATCTTAATTTGATTGTAAACTGTCAAACGAATTTGCTTTTATTTATTTTTTTGTAGTCTCTACCTACTATATAAAACAAATTATTTTTTTTATATTTCTTCATTATTTTACACACAAAAAACATTTTTTTCAAAATTGGCTTTATTGTCATCACATATTTATTATAAAAATATTACAAAGAAGCCTTTGAAACGGAAGAATTCAACTCTGAAACAGATCTCTTTTCGGTGCACTGGCTGATAAATGACAACAATTTACAAAAATAGTACATTTTTCAACGAGCATAACAATAATGATATATATTATTCAGAAGGGTATTACATATGATATTTCTAATAAAAAATAGACGAATTATTTATATTTTTATACATAATAAATTGTTCGAATTATATGATTAATAAAATAAACGCTTTAAATTAATTGTATTCAATTTAATTTAAAACAGCGGTAATTTATGAGCTAGCGCTAATTGGATTAAATCAATAATAAAAACAAATAATTTCAATGCGAAAGTTATAAATGTAATGCTTCTGAAAAATAATAAATATATCAGACAATAAATACATTAACATAAACTCTATTTTTTAAAGGAAGCTGCTTACAGAAAGTGTAGTTTTAAATCGTTCCAGTAAAATAAGTGAATTGAGTGAGAAATTTAAAAATTAAAATCCTACAACTTTCACAACTGTGTTATAAAAGAAGACAGTATATATATACATGTAATAAAAACACCAAAAACCTGGTAAGAAGATCTAATTTGAAAAAAGCTAGGTTATAATACGCCAGAAATTAATAAAGTACAAGGAATAAAAACTTACTTTTTCCATAAACTAATTAAGATATAAAGTTGAATACATTAACACAGGTCAGCCTTCTACAATTTAAAATTGAATTAAATTTTAAACTCCGAATATTAAAATAATTTTCAATGGAAGAGATACTGCAGAAGTTAGAAAACATGGATCAACGAAATGCCAGAATCGAGCAAAAACTGGACAATATCCATAGTCAATTACAAATATTGAAAAAAGAGAACCAAGCTCTGAAAAACGAAAATTATTTATTAAGAGAAGCCACGAAGAAATTGGAAACAAGAGTAATTCAAATAGAAAAGGATTCAAGAAGGGAAAACCTGATAATAAATGGCATCGAAGAAGAAGTACGAGAAAATGCGGAACAACTGAATGATAAGGTTAGAGAAGTACTGAAAAGAGTAAACACCAATATAAATGTAGAGTCAGACGTAATAGAGTCGAGGAGAATAGGAGACAGGAACAAGCTTAGAAATAGACCAATATTACTAAAAGTGAAGACATGAGATAAAAAGCTGGACATATTGAAAGGTAGAAATAGATTAAAGGGAACAAATATCTATATTAACGAAGACTTTCCCAAAGAAATTATGGAGCAAAGAAAACAGCTCTTAAAATACTCAAAAGTTGCAAGAGACAAGGGATGTAGAACTAAGATCATCTACAATAAATTATATATTAACGATAAGCTATACACCTTATCAGAATTAGAAGCACAAAATGAAACTGAAATCGAGACTGAAGAAGAGACAGGACTACCAGAACAAACTCCAGCGAAAGGAAGAAAATACAGTGAGAGATCTCCCGAAGGCGCTGAAGAAACGACAAAAAAAATAACAAAAATGAACAGAGAAGTTGAGACATCATCAAAAAACTAATTAATACAGAGGTGAAAAGATCAAGGTTTGTGGACGGAATTGTCCCTTTTAAGATAACATTTTGGAACTGTCAAGGTATTAATACTTTAGATAATTTAGAAATACATGAAATTAATGATTTGTGTAGCTCTGATATAATAGGCTTAGTGGAGACCTGGATTACCTCTTCCCAAAATAGCTTACCAAATATTTTAAACAATTATCATACTTACTCATGCCAAGCTTCAAAAGATAAGCAAAAGGGTAGAGGTAGTGGGGGTATCTTAATACTTATATCAAAAAACCTGGGGGGTGTGAAGTCATTAGATGTAATCGATAGATGTAATATGTGGAATTTTATCAGAATAAATATAAATAATAATTATATTATTTTAGGTGTAGTCTACTTAAAACCTGATTTAGATGATCATGTATGTGTAGAGATGCTTGAGGATACTCTAAAAGAAATATCAGTAAAGTTCCCAAATGACGAGATGATTCTGTACGGAGACTTTAATGCGAGAGTAGGTGGTCTGAATGATTTTGATTCAGAGAACGTAATACATATCAATCCCCCGTTAAAACCACGTAAGTCAAAAGATTCCCTAGTTAATACTAGAGGAACATTACTTGTAGAAGCTTTGGAAGATCTAGGGTTTCTCTTGTTAAACGGTAGGTTTGAGGATTATGAAGGTGCTTATACATACATTGGGCGGTCAGGACGAAGTACAATAGATCTGGTCTGGGTAAGAGTTAGTAGTGTAGGCCTAATTTTAGATGATTGTCATATTTATCCTTCAGTCCATTTTTATCTTCTCCAGTTGCATTATTGTAGGCAACACAGTCCTCGCACTGATCTTTCTTAGGTTGGTAAAATGCTATATTGAATTGTTCATTAAATATTCTATTGAACATGACATAATTAGCACTTGTTTCTCTTCTCTCCTCACACTGTTTCACGTAATCTCTATGAATTTCTGCAATAGTCTTACTGCCATCTATATATTCTTTCTGCATGTCAGCTCTACAATAGTGGCTTTCTATTTTTGGTATTGCCTTAATGAAATTTCTTACACTATCCTTAATATTATTATCTACACGACTATGATTGCCATGTTTGCCTCGTAAATCCTCCACGATATTGCCTGCAATATTATGATTTTTCTGTCACTGTTCGAATAAATCTGTCAGACACATCCAATGTAGACATAAAAAAACTCTTAGAAACACGGATTTTAGCGCCTTCATTGTCACTCAAATAAAATGCATTGTTATTTCGACGTGTTCCCCTTTTATATTGATACGTCCGAACAATAGAAGAGATATTGAATGCTACAAAAGTTCTTTTACTTTGCAAATCAGGTAATTTATAATATGCATTAAAAATCTGGCGTCGCGTGTCATCATCAAATTTAGTGTTACACTTCAGTTTGCACTTTTCCGTACACGGTGGTCCTAATCGTTTTTCTCGTACAAGTACATTACTTTTTCCTACATATTCTTTCCCTGCATTTCGTAGACGTATTGCTACATTCGTTTTCCAAAGATGTGGCTGCGCTTTCCTCTTTCGTGTTAAATTTTGGTTTGATTCAAGAGAAATATTTTCTTCTACATTATCTTCTACTCTTTCATCCGAATCTGACGATAAATCATTATTTTCAACGCGATAGTTAGGATCTGCGAGACTATCATCCGATGAAAAATCTGTTCCTTATCTTCTTTACTTTCAGCATGCACATCATCGGTCAAGTCAACTTCATTTGGTTGACTTTCAATATGCAAACCTACTTCAATCTTATCTTTCGTATTATCATTTATTAACTCTATGCTTACCATATTTTCTTTGGTTTCGTTTTCTAGGCTATGGCTATTGAGATCTTCATCATTTAAACTAGTCATGTTAACGGGTTCTTTATTGCACTGTTCTACTTCTCCATTTTTAGAATCGCTTGAATTACATTTTGAACAGAAAGAAGAGCTTGAAGACGACGAGGACGGTGTGGATGGTGATCTTTGTCGCAAAATCAACGGATTTTCATTTGAATAATTTCCTGAAATTCAATAAATACTCATAAGAAAAACTTTCTAACATTTTTCCTGTTTAACAGATTTAATTCAAAAATTACCTGATGTGTTAATATCATTTTTATCATTCTCTATATTTTCATCAGAGCTTCGTGGGGATAACGGCATACTGTTTTTATGGATATTCTTGCAGCCTAAAAATATGAATAGTTAAAATAGTTTAAAATTATATTTATGAAACCAACTGTAAACAAATAAAGATTGTACGTACCTTCTTGTTCATTATTAGTTGATAACTCAAGTTGATGCTCCGTTTAATTTTTTTTACTTGCCGCTTTTTTCAGCTTTTCCAAAAATAACATTCTTTCTGCCATCTTAAAGTTTAACGGTTAACGCAACGGAACTATTAAAACGTCTGTATTTACGCGAAATTACCGTGCCTCCACTTTGTAGTCGTCGGCCGAACTGAGATGAGTCTGTGTTTGTGATTCACATCAGCGTATTTTGTCTCAAATGAATAATGACGCTGTCTCTTTCTAGAGAAATTTAGCGCGAAATCGGTGTTGCGTCACTATTCACGCCAAAATATGAGTGATTTATGATAGTTTTGCATACTTAGTCCAAATTTTAATATTTTTGAGTTGCGTCGGTATTCTCGCAAACCAACGATATAATGTACCACATACATACGGAACGAGACAGAATACGCAATCCGCTATATATGTCCCTGTTACACATAAAGCACTTGGCCAGAGAAGCTTCTGCTTTATTGGATCAAAATTATGGAACAATTTACCCCACACTCTGAAGAAATATAATTCAGTTTGTCTTTTCAAAAACAAATTAAAGGAATGGATATTTTCAAAGGGCAGAAAGTATTTCGCTAATGTAATTGATCCGATTTTAGTTATATAAATGTTGTTTGTTGTTGTGCACCTTGTGTTTATATGTGTGTGTATGAGTGTATATTCTTAGTTTATAAAAACGTTAATTGTCCTAAATATATGTCTTTCACCTGTAAAGTTATTAGTAATTAGTGTCATAATTAATAATAAATGATAAATGTAAATACTGATTATTACTATTTATGTTTTTTAAGTTTCAACATTTGTCAGACTCATTTAAGATATATGTTCTATAAAGAATCAATACCCGAAGACAAGTTCTTTGATGAACTTAGTCGGGTACCCCACTACTCTTGTTTATTTAATGTACATCACATCTGTTCATGAACACTATACCTCAGATTATTTTTTTATATTTATTTTGTTATGTTAAATTATTATTCGATGATATGTATTTTTATTTTTTGTATGTAAACATGTATATGTATTTATAAATAAACATTCATTCATTCATTCATACAAATCATACAATGCATACATCGAAACTTAATCCTGGTAGAAAGCTAAAGTTGGGATTGGTTATAAATAACAGTGACATCACGGTTATATAGAATTTAATTGTTATTTTTAATGTCTTCCATAACAATCACAATATTAATCATTGGTTATGAAAATTATTATCTTTTGAATATAACATAATGAATTCTGCGATTTATTGAGACATTTATCTTTATCAATTGTTGAAGAAGAGGAATTTATAACTTTAAAAAATTTATTAAGCAATTATATAGATTTAGGTTTCCTTGTTTCTTTCAAGTGTTCTCAAATCTATTAGTTTGCTGATACAATCGAACGCTTGTGCCGATCTTACACACCCTGAGATCTGAAGTAAGAAAATAATAAAACTATTAACATCACATTTTATCGAACTTGTATTAAGAATAGAATTCTTAAGATGTGCTCAGGCTGTACAGATAATGAATTCTGTTAACGCGATTTATGAACATGCAGATGATAATTAGAAGGAAACATAGATAACATGTGTGCATTCCATACAAAGTAGAATTGGCGGACGTTAAAATGGTGTACTCCTTTTATTAAGCTACCTATATTTCTTCTTATGTTGCTTCCAAGCAAAATCAATGAAAATGAAAATATCTTAACAGTTTTAGATAATTTTACAAAATAGATAAAATTACATCCGACAAAAAGAACAAACATAAAGGTAGTCTAAGAACGTTTAACAAATTATTTCCGAGAAATTGGTATACCAGAGAGCTGTATAATGGACAATGCTACATACCTTAATAATAAAAGAATCCAAACCTGGCTGAGAATATACAACAGTGTAAGACATCCTTGTTCAAATCCATCCGAGATCTTCGAATTTCAACAAATAATCATCAAGAACAATGCGAACAACTTCCAATCATTGAATATTATTTAAATAGAATACCGAATACAGTAACAGAAGTTTCTCTTATATATCTAATGAAACAGATATTGTTAAATCGTCCATGGATACCTGAAAATATAGACAATTATGATAGGCTAACTGAAAAGGTCAATTTAAGATTAAAAGGAACTGAAGAAAAATTAAGCTAGCTCATCACAAAAGCGAAAGTTTTTACTTTTAGTGTTTTTGGAATATATTCTGGAAGTTGTTTGTTATTCTGCGATGAACATTAGCGGAGTGAAAAAACGGAAAAGAGGAATGAATTTCAGTCCAAGAGAGATGTCGCATCTTTTTAATATTGCGATAAAATATAAACATATATTTTAGAAAACTAGAAACAAATGCAGTCGAGAAGAACAGATCCCGTCATGTTCCGAACTAAAAGAAACGGTTCCAATGAGAAGAAAAGAAAAAAATTTGTTTACTACATCAGGGACAGTTATGTCGTTGTTTCATTAATTTGTATTCTACTATTTATTATCAATCATCTCTAGCAATCTTTTTTCTGTAATTAATATCTTATCAATATGTACCTATATGTTATATTTTTGATACATTATTTTTCTCATACGTTTAGTTGAACATTTTTGAAATTAGGGGGGGTGTGGACCCTTTAGACGCCTCGTAAGGCATTCATATCTTTTTTTTAATTAATATCTTATCCATATGGTGGATGGTTGGAAGAGACAATTGCTCCGGTGTTTCTATATTCTTTGATAGTACACAATCGATTTAGCAACTCCTAAAAAGGATATTTTGTACACGTGAATTTAAGACAAAAGTGCTATTTTAGATAACTTACTCAATGTTTTCACAATTTTAAACATAATGATAAGCGGAATAGGCATATCATGCCATAATGTTATTATAGTTGTTATTCGGAATAAAGCTTTTCCATATTAAACAGTAACGTTTAATGTAATACCACGAACATTAACAATTCTATACCTAATACAAGTTCTATAAAATATGATGTTAATAGTTTTATTATTTTCTCACTGTTAATCTCAGGGTGTGAAAGATCGGCACAAGCGTTCGATTGTATCAGCAAACTAATAGATTTGAGAACACTTGAAAGAAACAAGGAAACCTAAATCTATATAATTGCTTAATAAATTTTTTAAAGTTATAAATTCCTCTTCTTCAACAATTGATAGTAACTGCAAACTAATAGGTTTGAGGACAATTGAAAGAAACAAGGAAGCGTAAATGTAATTATTTAATTGATTAACAAATTTCTTAGACTTATAAATTGCTCTTCTCCATTAATTAATAAATATAAAGTGTCTAAATAAATCACATAATTCATTATGTTATATTCAAAAGATAATAGTTTTCATTATCAATGAATAATAATGTGATTGTTATGAATAAAATAAAAAATGACTATTAAGTTTTATATAAACGTGATTTCACTGTTATTTATAACCAATCCCAACTTAAGCTATTAACCAAGGTTATGTTTCGAGGTATGAATTGTATGATCTGTATAGATCACAAAATGGTGAATCTTATAGATAACGGTTTGAGAGTTACTGGTATTTGTTTATTTTTATGATGAATTGGTGAGTAATTTGTTTATTGAGAATCTACAGAACAGCTGTTGTCTTGTGTTTAAGAATATGCTGCAATATGTTTATTGAGGTAACAGCAATACAAGAAAGTTGACGGGTTACAAATAAATTTACCAAGAAAATGCGACGCAAGGTAGAAGGTTATAAATTACATTCTCTCTGCATGCAGCTTTAATTGCTTTCCTGTTAACCATATAGAAATTGTAGAAGAAAAGGAGAACAGACACAATGTTCGAATTATACAAAAGTGTTACATTAAAGCTGGCGAGACTTACTTTTCTAGGTCCAGCACCCATTTTCTACTATGCCGGAGGATATTGACATACAGGACGCTGGACTAATCTCTGCAGATAATTTAGTTGCACGTGTTTTAAGGAAGATAACCAATAGAACAAACAGACTTTCTCCTTATATTATTGAAGAAATCAACCTTCTGTCACAAGCTTACATTACATCGACAAGGAAACGACAACAGGGGGTGGATGATGTAGATATCAAGAGGCAAAAGCTGGATTTTCTCGAAAAGACTACTGCAATAAAGGAAGAATATAGAAGTCTACTGGAGAAAGAAGAGAAAATAACACAATTGAGGGAGAGATTAGCTACGTTATATAACTACCCAATTGGAAATTACCATGGAGGCGGCTACTGTCCTTTAGACGATTGCATAACTCTGCTACAAGATAGTAAGTTGTCGGCGTTTAACATAATTAATAAAAACAAATATACTTATGTCGGTGTGTTGCCCAAGAAGATATGACTCAAATTGAAAACATTACCATGTAGAAGATAAAAGATCGTATTGAGTTTAGACAGTGCCAACGCTTAGAATAAGTTGCCGAAGGAACAGAATGGTAATTGCCGCTATAAAGGAAGTTAATTAAAGAATTAATTATAAAATCATAAATATATTATAATATATTGTTGTAGATAGAACGAGTACATAACATATATCCCGATAAAGGATAAAGAAATAAAATTTATCAATAAAAATAATTTCTAAAAATAAAGTATCAAATTTAATAAAATACCTGTATAACAATATAATCAAGTACGATCAATGGGCATAATCATAAAGAAAGTAAATAAATATAAAAAGAAGTCATAAACAATTATTAGTAAAACAGTTTCAAAATAATTCTTTATTTTATAAAAAACAACCTTAGACAGAACCTCACAAGTAAATGCAGATCAATAAAATAACGTAACGCTGCACGGAATTTTAGACACCCAGAGCATCTGTTTATATTGAAAGAATGAATAGAATAGCATGATAAAATCAACAATGCTACAATGATTAAACAATAAAAGACATTTAGAATTAGTAAAATATATAAAATAAGATATGTTAGTTAATATTTAATCATAAAAGTATATAGGAAATATAATAATAAGTAGGAAACTGTAATTACAGGTTAATGTCGAAACTTATATGAAATATAACAGTTGAGACAAGTATACCAACATAAAATGTATTTGAATATGAAATACAAGAATAAAAATAAATGATTACCGACCTAATTTATGTGTATAAATGTAATAACATCAAACATAATAAGAAATGAATTGTATCCATGTATATTATGTAAATATTTAGGTTGTAGGAAATATAAAAATGATATAATTGCATTGACCAATCAAAACATCTCAAATAAACAATAACATGAAAAAGACAATAATAATAAGATGTTAGGGAATTAATCAATGACAATAAGTGTGTAATGAATAAAAAACAATAGTTTACAATAAGTTTAAGTTAGAAAAACAATAATAAACAAAGTGACAGGTGAACTTTAATCGAATTTTCTAGAACACCAGCTTCCGGTGACAAACAATAAAAAGGGTTTTGTTCGATGAAAAAAGCGCGGAATAGAGAGTCAAGCGTCAGTCGTTGTATAAGTAAGAATGAATATAAAGTGATCCAGTTTTTCTTTGTAACAAAAATTTAACTAATAAGTATAAATGAATATAAATTAAACTATAAGAAAATTATAATCAGAAATTAAAATAAAGTGTAAGGACGAAGTTTTGTGAAACTACGGGAAGCAGAGTAATAATTATCACCAGATAATTTCAACGAGGATTATATCCATCTAAGGCGGGAGAACATCATGGAGGCATCCAATTGAAGACATCATTCAACAAAAAGAACAAGGTCTGTGGTGTGTTTAATTAAATATTTGGTACCAAATAATAATTTCAAATAATATAGTGAAATTTAAAATCATGAACACCTGGTAATAAAAGTTTTTCTTTAAATGAATATAATATACCAGAAAACGTAATAATAAAAACTTACCATTATAAAATTGTAGATAGATGTATAATTTCTGTCATGTTGAATTTCTCAAAATCATATATATAAAACTTTCCACTAACAACAAACCACAAGTAATTTCAGTTTATATTAAATACTGTAGCATGTACGTCTCGGGATGTTGGGTTTTCAGAGTAAGAAATACGTTAAGTTAAATAGAAAAATATATTATCGTGAAAACACAAAGTATCAAACTTCGTTATTCATATTACGATGGCGGTTATCATACTACCTCCCCTTCGCGCAGGTCGCCGTTGTAGTGGGTGTCGCTTGCGACCTCTTGCTGGCGCACACGTAAGCAGCACTACCAGGGGCGGCCGCAGTGCATATTTGTTACAGTCTTCCCCCCTGGTCCTGAACTCGTCTCGAGGAAGGGCCAGTAAACTTCCTTGGTCTTCCTCTTTTTCTTAGCGGGACTACAGGAGTCTCTTCGTCTTCTGTATTAGCTATAGTCAAGGCTGACATATGATATGTTCCTAGCCATGTTCGTGTGTCACTGGGATCTGAGACTTGGTAGCTTACTGGTGAAATTATTTTGGAAATTCGGTAAGGTCCATCTCTTTTTGGATGAAACTTGGTTGTGATGCCTTTCGTCGCATTACTATGGGTGTGAGTATCAACCCATACCAGGTCTCCTACCTTGAAGGATGGGGCATTGCGCCTGTTTTTGTCTGCATATGTCTTGTTTCTGTCTTGAACCGACTCATTCATTGACTTGGCTTCGTTCCAAGTTGTTGCCATCGTTTTTAAGTACGGAGTAATTTGTGGAATAAAATTGTCGGTTTCTACAATAGATTTGAAATCATGTTTGACCTGATCCGGTGTGCGGAGCCTCTGCCGAATGTTAGAAAGGCGGCTGTTTTACCAGTTGATTCGCTCCATACACTATTCATGGCAAATCTTATAGTAGGTAGTTTTTGTGGCCGTGCGCGATGGTCATCTTTTATTAATATGGCTAACCTAGGCTTAAGGTCGCGATTTTTTCTTTCGACCATATTGGAAGATGGTGAATATAGAGGCGTGAAGGATTCTTTAATGTCCAAGGAGAAACAAACTTGTTGCATTACTGCAGAAACAAATTGGACGCCGTTGTTGCTTCTAATTTTCCGAGGCAGGCCATATCTGAGAAATATCTCATCAATTAGTGTTTGTGCACACTCTTCTGATGTGGCTTTCTGCAAGGCAAATAGTTCAACCCATTTACTGGATATATCTTCCACAATAAATATCCACTTTTCTTTATTAATGCCTTCTGGCAGTGGTCCAAAAAGATCAACCGAAAGGGTTTCAAATCTCTGGGCATAAGCTGGAGTTTGAACGAGTCCTGCAGGTTTATGATTCGACGCTTTATAACGTTGGCATTCGGCACACTTACTGACGTAGTCTGAGATAAAACGTCTCATCCCAGTGAAGTAATAGTTTTTTGCTATCCTTTGAAATGTGCGTTCTGATCCATAGTGGCTTGCCGTAGGAGCATCATGGTATTCTTTCAATATTCTTTCCTGTTGTTGACTGGGTACGACCTGTTGCGCTTCTTCTGAGTCTTCCTCAGATGAATACTTATGAAGAACTCCTTGGGAGAGTAAATAACCTCGATCAGTCCACTTGGAGATTGCTTCACTAGTAGGGTCTTCGAACGACTGAATAATTTTAGCGAGATCTGGATCTTTGAGTTGTTCGAGCCTTGTCTCATAGGCGCTTGTGTGAGGAAGCTCAATTACGACTTCGCATATTTCACATTCTTGAGGTATCTCGTGGCTACATGGAGGTCTGGACAACGTATCGGCTATGACATTTCTTTTGCCTGGAAGATAATCTATCGTGATGTCATACCCTTGAATGAGAAGTCCCCACCTTGCAAGTCTGCCAGTTGGAGATTTTAAATTAAGTAGCCAACGTAAGGGTTGATGATCTGTTTGTATGGTTATAGGTGATCCTTCGATGTAACCTCTGAATTTATCTAATGCCCATACGACAGCTAACGCTTCTCTTTCAGATGTGGAGTAGTTTCGTTCTGCTGGGAGTAATAGTCGGCTGGCGTACTCAATTACATGTTCGTCCTGGCCTTCTCCTTGGAGTAACACATCGCCCAGTGCGTAGCTGCTGGCGTCTGTGCGGATTATAAATGGTTTAGTCTCATCACATTGGCGTAGAATCGGAGCAGATGTGAGAAGATTTTTCAACGTATCAAATGATTTCTGGTGCTCAGTAGTCCATTGCCATGCGACAGATTTCTTGGTTAGGTCACTAAGTGGTTTGGACACAGCTGCGAAGTTATTTATAAATCGACGATACCAACTGGCTGTTTGTAAGAATGATTGTACTTCTTTTACGTTCCGAGGTGCTGACCGGGTAGCTATAGCCGCTGTTTTCTCGGGATCTACGGATATTCCGCTTTGCATAATTATATGACCGAGATATTTAACTTTTTCGTGGGAGAAAACTGATTTCTCGCGGTTAACACGTAATTTGAATTGTTGAAGTCTGTCAAAAACAGAATTTAAGTCTTTTAAATGCTCATCGAACGAGTTAGACAGCACGATCAGGTCTTCTAAGTAAATAAGCACCAGAATGTCTTTGAGACCACGACGGAACCGGTCCATCAACCGTTGGAAAGTTCCTGGAGCACCTTTTAACCCGAACGGCATGCGCAAATAACGATAAGTACCGAAAGGTGTCACGAAAGTAGTTTTATCTTTATCACGTTCGGCGACGCGCACTTGGTGATAACCCATACGCAAGTCTATAGTGGACATATAAAATGTTGTTTTTGCGGCATGAAGTAAGTCATCCATTCGCGGCAAAGGATATGACGGACTTGTTGTAATAGCATTCAAACGTTTATAGTCAACACAAAGTCTAGTACCTCCGTCCTTTTTGGGAACTAAAACTACCGGAGCTGGCCATGCACTTTCGCATTCTTCAATGAATCCTTCTCCTAAAAGTTTGTCTAGCTCGTTTTTCAACACTTGCTTTCTAGCGGGTGATAACCGATACGGTGGTAACGCTATAGGTTGATGATCACCTGTGTCTATATGAAGCTCTGCATAGGGAGTTGCTTCTCCCCCCAACTGGAAGATATTTTCCCTTTCTTTAATAAATTGATCAAGGCGACATCTTTCATCAGGTGCCAACATAACACCTTCCTCTGTCCGTAAGTTTTCACAGCAGGAAATTTCAATTGATTGGTGCATATCGGATTCAAATGACAAATCAAACCTAGTATGTGAATTATTTGAGAAAAACCATTGCCTTTTGGGAATGTCTAAGGCTATATCAGCATTTTGTAAAAAATCGATACCTAACAATGTTTTGTTTTGAGAGCCTGGAAAGGTAATGAATTTAGTAGGGACGGCCCTGTCATTCAACATAACATCCACACAAGTAGTAAGAACATTTTCATTTTTTGCTTTACCATCTGCGAATTTGACTGAAATTAATTCGGATGTGAACGTTTGACCCTCATTTTTCAAAATTTGATACAAGGTATGGCTAGCAACACTTTGTTTTGCGGCAGTATCGATAAGGCCTCTACCATTATGACCCAAGATATTAATGCTTAAAATAGGTCTGGGTTGTGGATCGACTAATGTATCTACACTTAGAAATTCTACTGAAGCCGTATCTGAAATATTGCATTTAGGACATTTAGACCGAACAAACCCGGGATTACCACAACCATAACACGAGATAGGTGGGTTTGTCGAAGAAGCGGGTTTAGAATTATTTTGTAAATTAGTTTCAACTTTCTTTGAATTTGCGTTTAGTCGCTTGCGGCATTCCTCTTTTATGTGACCGGGGTTTCTGCAATAACTACAGAAACGATTTCGTGATTTATTGTCTTTGAAAACACTACTATTTACATTAATTTCAATATTCTTTTCGAACGTCTCCTCTATATGTCGCGCTTGCGAAAGCAATACTTGAAAAGTTTCAATTTTTTCACGCGGTATCTTTTCCCGTATATTTTTATTTAAAGACCGTAAACCATGTCTAGTTGAATGTCCTCGGATAATGTGTTAGCCGGTAATTGAGCGATTATAGCATGCATTTTACACACAAAAATGTCCACAGGTGTTTTAAAATCTTGTTCGTTTAACTCGCGGTAAACTCGATACGGTGGTTTTTGAGGACCGAACGTGTTTCTTAATAGATTTATTGCATCTTGCCACGTATTTGTCGTATTTTTAATGCCTTGAAACCATGTCGCTGCGAAACCATCAAGTAACATAGGAAGTCCTTTTAGCGCGTTGTCATCGGTTATTTGTAAACAATCTTTATAAGTGACTATCGCGTCAATAAATGCGTTGACGTCTGCGTCCCTCGCGCCATTAAATCGCGACGAGCATTTAGAAAAATTACCACTTTGAGACGGAATGTTCAAATTAGGAGTATCACGTACCGATAAACTGGCCAACAGCTGTTGGAATTGTTCATTTGTTAAGACAACTTGATTATTTACGTTTTCTGATTGTTTCGACATGACAGGATAAAGTTTCAAATTCTTAATTTCTTGCAGAACGCAAATTGTAGGAATGTCTACGTTTATCGGCAATTTTGAATAAAACGATTCAGGAGCATGCAAAATAAAGAGCGTACTTACATTCAGAATGCTTCAGTATCTTATTTTAGCTCTTACTTGATACACTCTGTATATGTTGAGACAGGTACCACCACTATATAAGCACTGAACTATAAAACCAGTCCAAGATCGACGTTAGCCGGGATCAGATTTCACAGTTTTTTTAAAATAACAGGAAGAAAATGTCTCAAAAATGACTCGATATTAAGAACTTATATAAAATAAATCGAACCATTTAAACCGGGAGTGTTAATTCGGTCTTAAATCACTTAAAGTGGGAGCGGAATGATAGAACACTCAATGTATTATTTGGAAGCAGATACTTTTCACTTTTTCTTGTCCAAGGATCGGAAAACCGGGATCAAGAACTGGGATCAGTCACGTTTTTCAAACACAACCTCACTTTTCACAACCGCGTTTTTCGGGTTTTCACAGATTTAACAAAAAAATTTTTAACTCTGCCCTAAGTTGGGTGCCAGTGTAGCATGTACGTCTCGGGATGTTGGGTTTTCAGAGTAAGAAATACGTTAAGTTAAATAGAAAAATATATTAACGTGAAAACACAAAGTATCAAACTTCGTTATTCATATTACGATGGCGGTTATCATACTACCTCCCCTTCGCGCAGGTCACCGTTGTAGTGGGTGTCGCTTGCGACCTCTTGCTGGCGCACACGTAAGCAGCACTACCAGGGGCGGCCGCAGTGCATATTTGTTACAATACACAATTGTTGCAATACGTTAAATAATATGTTAAAAGATCAAATTTGAGTAGATAAAGAGTTCCGATATGTTTTCAAGTTCACGTACCGATTAAAACTAAAAATGGTATTTTTAAAATATTTCAAATCATCCTATTTAGAAAAACAAAGCAGAAAAAGTTCAAAGTGTAAACAACTTTGAAGACGCAGGTGGTCGTATAATTTTTCCAAGAATTCTAACGCTTACAAACGATTCACCCAAGTTATGCAAATAAGCCAGCAAAAGTCGTCTTGAAAGAGAATGAATATTTTTTTTAATAATATACAGAAAGTTATATTTAATGTGGAAATTTAGATATATATATATAAAATAAATCATTATTTATTTAGAACATAAGAATTTGAAGAACAATAGGATAATCATTTATTTTTACATAAGAGGTATATGAGTCCAATAGTAAAAATATAACGCCAATAATTTGTATATATATGAGTAATGTTCAATGTTTTAAAAGTTTTTCTATTTTTTTAATAAGTCACATAAATATATGCCATTGATAAGTAAGGTTGATTTTATTATAATATGCCCAGAACCCTACTGAGTTGTAGAGTAGTAAATGAATAAGAGCAGCCGAGGTAAAAAAAATATAGGAATCAAATAAACTACATGTTTCTAAATAGCATCATAAATAGGAGGAATTACAGGTAAAATATATGTAAGTTGGCGAACCCAAATGTATGAGGATTTAATTGCAATAAAAAAATTATCAATACATTTTCAATTCATATTCAAACAATTAAATAAATATCACTGTTATAAAACAAAAATCATACTTAATATTCAACGTAAACTAAACCCAAAGTGGACTAATATAATATATAAATATAAAATAAACTAAACCAACGTAACACAAGCAAACATATATAACTTGCTCCACAACGTGGGCATTATATAAAATAATAAAGTAACAACACAATCTAATATAACTGTCGCAAGCCAACGTGGGGCTATTTCTGCTATAACTGCAATCAACCTATTTAATTATTTTAATTAACTCAGTAAGCAATTTCCAATATATATATATATATATATATATATATATATATATATATATATATATATATATATATATATATCCTTCTATCGTTAAAGCGTCCAGACAAAAATGCGCTTTGCAGCGTCCGACATTGTTTTCTGCAGATATAGTGGAAATTGAGCTGAATACATTTTGATACAGATAAAGGATAGTGAAAATAAATGATAAAAAGGACTTTGGCGCGTAAAACACAACATCCCTGTATATTTTCTAAACAAAATGGCGCCCTTTCAGACGATGGATAATTGGGCGTCTCTTATATACAGTATTACGTATATATGATAGCCTTTAGGGCGTCAATTTTATTATTGTGTTGTTGCCGCTGTGAGTATATACCTGCTTTTTACAGAAAATAGGAGTACCGATAAGATATAATGTTATTGTAAGTAGGAGGCATCCACATCATGTTATTGCAAAGACATTCCAGAACTATTTATCTAACAAGTTACAAACACTCAAAACATTAAAGAAAATTTTTCACATGGACAATTTCGTTACAAAATTGCATTAACTTTAGAATTACATGTTAGTTATTATTTTATATGTTGTTTGTTACGTACTAGTTGGAGAACAGCTATTTATGTAGGAAGTTACAAAAAGTATGATTTTTTTGTGTGACATTTGTGATCATTCAGGGCATTAGTATTGTCGGTGGAAAGTTTTAAACCTAATTGTGAACTAATATTTTACCTGGGTAGATGAATAGTTTCTCTACTTGTAACTCTCTGTTTTTTACTTCACTTTATGCTGAGAGTTTCTAAAATCCAGGTTGTTGAAATCACTTCTTTAGCTTCAAAGACATTTCAGCTGAAATTATTGATTATTTAAAATAGAATGGCTTGAATGACGCTATAGTCACTTGGGTTTGGTTGGGTTCATCACTCAACTTTGGAACATCCAATATATTTATAGATGTTCATAAATCTGCCTCTTGGCGATATGGGCTACTTTCATTAATAATTTTTTTTCTAGTGCTAACGATATCTAGCTCCGACACAGTCTACCTTCATGTTATGGTGGACTCACAAGTTTTATAAATGAAACAGCCTATTTTTTTCTCCATTTCCGGATTACTCTAGCTGAGCCCATTTCAAAAATATATTACACATCGCTTGAAACTGGTACAAAGTAGACAAACATAAAAAATTACAAGTGGCTTACAAAATAATATATAAAGAATAAACGTTACAAACAAATTAAATCAAACTGCGTATTGTTGTGTCGATAAACCATTAAAAAACAACCTATATATATTTTAACATTGCATCTAACAGCTTGTATTACTTATTAGACTACACAGTATATTTTTATTATTTAACGAAATATTCTGTAGTTTTTTTCATTTCATTCCATTATTCGTGAGCTATAAGATCGAGTCAGGCAATAAATGCGAAACAAAATATCCTCTATGTTACAAAAAGTTAGACTAGACCCGGTTAAGTCATTGTCGAGTGGTCAATGATGAACAAGTTGAACATTTATTGTAAATTTTCTTCTGTTTGTTTTAGTGATTTAAAATCAAAAATTGACCTGTTTCGGGAATTTTTAATAGTATCTACTTTTTATTTAGCCTATAATGAATTGATGTGTCACTTGGTAACACTGTATATAGAGGAACGTATCTAAGGAATTAAAAACTGGGCAATAACTTGACACTTCGATTTTAAGTGAAAAAGAGATTGATTCCTATTGTTTTATGTATAATTTGCGTATGCTGTTTCGCGTTTACGGCGTCCATTGGCCATCCGTATACAACGTGCTAACTCGTTTTTTTAAGAAAATGAAATATATTTATGATCGTACCTAAGTAGTATTATACTTATTACCTTTTAGGCTGTTTGTATTAGAAACGTGATTCTGTTAGTGACAAGAAATGGATACAGCTGGCGATCTCGTTCATGTAGGTAATAATTATTTTATATATGGTATATATTAAGTTGCAGCTTGTCTCTTTCAGCATGTTTTAGTACCATTCGACGCAGCTTTTTTCGCCAGTTTTGTAATATATCTCTTTCTCTTGTACAATCGGAACAAACGATTCAAAATGCAAGTATTTCGTCTTCAAATCCAGAACAGTTCACTCTAGGTAACTCAACTTTGCAAAATATATCTGAACAACTTTAAGATAACTTTCACGAAAGTCTCTTTGATGAGGTGAATAAATTTGAAAATTCACTTTCTTATGGCCCTTTACGTAATTACAATAAATTGCTCATTATATGCAATTGCTAACGTACTTATCTATAACAAACAGGGTGTTTCAGCATGCCATTCTCAATCGAAAATTTTAACTCCATGAAAATAACCTTGTATAAAGTAAAACAGGGGCATTTCACATCCTTATAGCCATAAAAACTCTAAAAAAATTAACATAGTTGCCCTTCAGTAGGACATGTGGATTTCCAGTCTCCAAGTAGGAACATTCAGAGTATCACTTTCTGTATTTAAATGCATGTGAAAAGGGGCACTCTCCGAATATCCGTTGGACAAATATTTTTTGTGGTACATGTAGATATCTGTTGGGAATATATTTCTTTAGTGACCAGAGTTATTGATGTCTCGGTAGTTACTAAACTTGTTAGGAAAATCTAGATATGTAAAAAATACTATTGGAAAGAATAAAACCATATAAATCAAATAAATAGCTACTACAGTGTTAGTGTTATAATGAATAGAGAGCTTACTCAAATCATTTAGTGTTTGCATGTAAGAATAATTAGAATGAAATTGTCATATTTATAGATATTCATCGAGGGGGTTGCTTAGTTTATCTATAAAGACTCTTTTAAAAATGTGAAATTGCTTTTTCTTTACAAAAGCGTATTTGAGTCGTCTAGATAGATAAGTCACTATAAACGAATAAATTGGTAATAATCGTTTTATATAGTATTTTCTTAGGAAAATCGGATAATGAACTCGATTTGTATCAATCCTCACTTATTGATATCATAAGTTAGTTTAATAAATGACGTTTAGGTGCAATACTGCCACTTTAGTATCGCTCTTCCGTGGCAGAGCTCACCCCGAGGTAAAAATAAACAGGAAAAGGCCTTAACTATCAAAAATAAAAGAAAAATAGACCGTTAAAATAAAAACAAAGTATCATTATTCCTACATTTGATTTTTGTTTGACATCAATGACATTTCATTATAATAAATTGAATTGCCCGATTAAATGTTGAACTTTAAAATTCAGTATAATTTTCATATTTTTTAAATATATTTCATAAGGTTTGGCAGTGTAAATAGTGTAAATACATTGAAAATAATTGAATTTCATTCACTTAGCACATCTCCAAAAAAATTTGATAACTGATAATTATGTGATGGTAGTATACATTTAGACACAGCTTTTTGGGGCACACGTTTAAGGGTATACGTTCAAGAACTGTCTGATAAGACACTCACTTGACTCGTTCATATAAAAATATTTCTAATTATTTTATAACAAAATCATCCCAAATAAATTATGTTTCAATAAATCATACTTTATTTGAAATTCGCTGTTATAAAAATGGATGATCCTAAAAAATATGCATATGTTTCTTTATCAATTCATTTTCTATTAATACATGCATACCTGTAACGCCTCGGCCCATGGTAGCTAGACTATGGAATTTTTGGAAAAATATTTAATAAGGGGAACGTGTATATTCACTTGGATAACATTTAAAATATCCTGGAATATAGGGGATGTCCCAAAAAAACTTTTAGATTTCGAACTTATATTTTTTAAAATAGAATCTCCTTCAAGAGCTGATTGTTGAAAATCACCTATTTTTCAACATAAACTTATGAATATTAGGCAAAAAGTTTCACATCTCTCTATCCTGACTTTTTAATAGCCCATCGTTGAACCTATTGAAAATTTATATTTCTCGAAATTTTTGAGCACCTTCTATATGTTTTTCAGGCTCACCAATGAAAAGCTAACGAAAATATATAACTGATACATACAACTTATATGAGACATACTGTATATTCCAAAATATTTTGACGTATATTGACATGAGCGGTGAAAGCGTACATTCCAATAGGCTCCGCCCCTACCAATCACAAGCGCGTATCCGCATAAAAATGTGTATAAGTAGGCGGCGAAAACCGAATTTTAGTTAGTTCTCTTCAAGTCTTCGAAATGAGCGGGTCGTATCACCCATAACTCAAACGCTTTCACGCTCTGGTCCTGCTGCGCCTCCACCACATAGATCGAACTGGGCAAGTTGTTACTCTTTAGATAAGTGTTTCATTTAACTTGCGCCCAGTTTCCTATGGTGGCAGTAGGAACCACCAGAGCTTAAGCAATCAATACATAGTGAACTCAACAACAGTAATAGAGAAATAACTTCAGACATTTTACTATATTTATGAAAATCAAACAATTCGAAAATGCAGTACAACAACAACGACACTCGCAGTTATAGACAACCTCGCAGCTACTCAAAGTCCCAAGGTGTTCCAAATCATAACACCCCCATATCAGGACATGGCGCCCAACGTTTTGAGGGACGTTCCTACCTCAGGGAACACGACGACGTCACCCAGACGAGAAGAGACGTAGCCGCTCAGTGGAGTGGCCGAACCCAACAACAAAACATAACCGAGAGCTGCGAGACGATCCTCCAAAACCTGACAAAACTACTTAACGCAAACTACAACCAACCACAACGACGAACAGAACCTCCCACCTTCAACGGCGACCCGGACGAAGACCCACAAAATTTTATCAACGCACTCCAGGATTACTTCTACAGAACCAACTTCCCCACAAGAGATCAGAGGGACTTTTGCGTCCAACAAATGAGAGGAGAGGCGGCGAGATGGGTTCAAACAATACATCTCGATGACGACGACCGCCTCAGCTTTAAATACTTGTGCTCAAGAATCAAACTACAATTTCAACGACGAACCACGCCCTACCAACCCCGACGCCCATAAGAGCAACCCCGACGCCCAGCAGAGCAACCCCGACAGACATACAAACCGATGCTACCAATCCACTTCAGCAAACAAACACCTAGACCAATACACACTGCCAAACAGTTCACAGTGACAATGATGACACAAGACCCATTACCAACGTTCGAAGTACCCGAGACGGCCGAATTCCAAAGGGCATCAGCAGCTATACAGGAGGACGAGACGTCACAAGCGGCCACACTTCATGTACCAAGAGGATCCTTAACATCCGCCGACGAAGCGAAAACCGTCAAGGTGCATGAAGTCCCCGAGACACTTCGAATCCTGAAAATCTCAGACACCGCCCCAAAGATGCAAGCCACCGAGATCTTCGAAGCCATCCCAGACGACAGCTTGACAGCCAAATCCGTCCCAGACGACAACCAGATAGCCAAAATCGCTCCAGACGACAGCTGGACAACTAAAGTCTCAACAGACGACAGCCCCACAGTCGGAACCCTCTCCGACAGCGAACCAGATGCCGCTCCCACAACGCTAGCGTTATCCAACTACGCTAGTGGGACCGACCCTCCAGCATCGCCGGAGAATAGACCGGCAAGCCACAACACACGTAAGCGTTGCAAATTCAAACTTATAAACTCTTTCAAAAACATTAACAGTGCATTTATTTTACTTGGGACTTATTCAACCCAATTTTATCTGTTCGAATCAATTTTACATAATTTTACATTTTTTCCAGCATTTGCATATAATTTTATGTTTTTCTGAACATTTTTATATACTTCTTTTACATTTCCTACTTGTACTATATCATATCATCATATGTATAGTGCACTGTAGATACTTAATGAACATGAACCATTTTTTTAACTTTTGTCATAACTACAAAAGATACTTCATGAAACGTGCGTAAAAATTTTATATATTATTTTATACACTTCACACTCTCTCAATTTTTACAATATCTTAACTATTTCATATTGTATCTTGCATACTTAACCATTTTTACATGTTTTCTACACAAACACAAGACTTACAAATCAAATTTCCAATTTGTCACAACTACAAAAGAAGTCACATCAAACGTGCGTAAATTTTATATATTTTCGCAATTTCTCAATTTTTCAATATTTATCAATCTTACATTGTATCTTGCATACTTAACCTTTTTCACATGTTTTCTACACAAACACAAGACTTACAAATCAAATTTCCAGATTTGTCACAACTACAAAAGAAGTCACATGAAACGTGCGTAAATTCTATATATTTTCGCAATTCCTCAATTTTTCAATATTTTATCAATCTTACATTGTACTTTGCATATTTAACCATTTTCATACATTTCCTACACAAACACACGACTTGCAAACCAAACTTTCAATTTGTCACAAATACAAAAGATACGGCAGGAAACGTGCGTAAATTTTAAGATTTTTTTTTTAAATTTCTCAATTTCATAATATCTTAACTATTGTACATTGTACCTCGTATTACAATTGTTTCACACATTTCTACACGAATACATGTAATTAAACAAGCATACTTTTTCCGTTTACGCAAACAAATTTTAGCAACTTTTCGCTATTTTTCTGTACCTATATTGTCTATTACTGTTATACAATTTTACCGTTATTTTCAGATTTTCATAAACAATCTTTATATGCTTTCCATTTATTTGTAACTTGTAACAATTGTACTTGTAAAAATTTCTGTATTTTACTCAATAAAGTTAAACTCGCCAGTTCGATCTTCGAAGCGAGGGGATGACATGAGCGGTGAAAGCGTACATTTCAATAGGCTCCGCCCCTACCAATCACAAGCGCGTATCCGCATAAAAATGTGTATAAGTAGGCGGCGGAAACCGAATTTTAGTTAGTTCTTTTCAAGTCTTCGAAATGAGCGGGTCGTATCACCCATAACTCAAACGCTTTCACGCTCTGGTCTTTCGACTGACACTCGAGCTGGAAAGACGTGTTCTTATAAGGCTCAGTGAAATCGATAATATTTATCACTTTGTGCAAGCATAGTGAAGTCTGAGACGAACGTTTTAATAAGTTTGTGTTTTTCAACGCATTTATTAAAAACGTTAAAAGCGAAATCAATATTGTGTTTTAACACAATATATATATTATTTATGAAATAGTGTTTTTTAACACTAAAAAATTCTAAATATATTTCAGCAACGAAGATTAAAGGAACTGAAGAGACAGACCATTGGAAATAAGGGAGAAATTGAAGAGAAGACACCAGAAGGTAAGTTATTAATAGATAAATATTTTTCAGCACCTGCGGAGGAACAGGAGGCAGCCAAGATGGGAGATCCCAAACGTCAATCCTCACTGGAGAGGAAAAAGAGGACACTGGAAATCGAGGAAGAGAACCAGAAACTGAAGAGGACAAACGAGTACCTGCAACAGACGATCGACGCCCTGACGAAGGAACTTTCCGAAGCCAGGAAAGAAGCCCACCAATTTCAAGAGGAAGCCAAGCGATTTCAGGAGGAAACAAGAAGATTCCAAGTCCAACTGATGACCCAACTGCGAGAGAGAAGCAGAAGCCCGAGAGACCGAAGCCAGAAGACAGCAGGACCAAGCAGCCAAAAACCAGCAGGACCTAGCAGCCCAGAAGAAGATTCATTCGACGCAATGGAAGCAATGGAGACTACTATAGACGACTTCAAAACAATCCAGAGGAGGCAGAAGAAAGAAAGGAGAGAGGAAAGAGAACAAGAAAAAGAAGCAGCTCCAACGAGGCAAGCAGAGACCACGACGACCCAACCAAAATCGAAGAGACCACCCCCGGTCTTCATCAAGACGACGAAGGACTTCCCGAGGATCCGGAAAGAAGCACAAGCCAGAGGTATCCAGGTGAGATACACCTACACCGAAAGAAATGGAGTGAAGATCACCCTGGACTCAATCGAAGAATACCGGAAGATGACCCGATACCTGGAGGAGCTCAAAGGACAAGAAGTGAACTGGTACACGTTCACTGACCCAGAAGAGAAGACAGCGAAGGTCGTCTTCAAAGGACTCTCCCCAGATGAAGATATCGAAGATATCAAAGAAGACCTACAAAACCAAGGGATCCAGGTCAAGAGGATCACGCAGCTGCACTCAAGGTTCGGGGAAAAGAAAAGACTGCCGATCTTCATGGTGGACTACGCCAAAGAAGACAGCGAAAAAATGAAGAAGGTGGAATTCGTCCTCAGCGCCAAGGTACGAAAAGAAGCCCCAAAGAAAGCAAATGGACCAACGCAGTGCTACAACTGCCAGAACTACCACCACGGACAGTCAACCTGCCACATGGACACAAGATGTGTCAGATGCGGAGGAAGCCACAGATCCGGAGAGTGCGAACGACCAAGGAACAGCCCAGCAACCTGTGCCAACTGCGACGGTGAACATCCAGCCAATTACCGAGGGTGTCCCAAAGCACCAAAGAAAAAGATGACCACCACCAAGACGACAGCAGCCCCACCAGCCACTACACAGAAGACGACCGCCAACCAACCAACTGCCACGAGGAGAGCAGGAACAAGCTACGCCAACGTAGCAAAGAAGACAGCACCCACTGAACAACAGCCAGACATGTTCGAGGCTATGAAGCTCTTCTCATCCCACATGCAGCAGATGCAGAACATCTTCCAAAGTCTGATGAACCGTTAATGGATCCACACCCTAACGCACCACACCAGATGAAGATAGGAACCTGGAACAGCGGAGGACTACGGACCAACGTCAACCTGATGGGAACCATACTGGAAGAAGAAGACCTGGACATACTAGCCTTACAAGAAACCAAGCTACCAGGAGAAGAATTCGAGATGAGGTGGCCAAGCTACAACATCTACAGAAACGACAACAACAGAAGAAGCGGAGGAACAGCCATCCTAGTGAAGACCGGACTGAACCACCACAGAATAACAACACCAGACCTCCTGACGATGGAAGCAACAATCATCGCAGTCCAAACAAGATTCGGAGAGGTAAGAGTGGTATCAGCCTACAAGAGACCAGAAGACGAACTCCACGAAGAAGACGTCGAAGTCCTCCTCCCACCCGGCAACCAAGGAGTCCTGATGGGAGACCTCAACGCCAAATCCAGAGCCTGGAACAGCACGAGACAGAACCGAGCAGGAAGACAGCTGACGAACATCGCAGATAGAAGACCGGAGCTGCACATCGTAGGACCACCAGGACCGACGCACACACCAGCGGTAGGACGAGCAGAAGTACTGGACATCGCCATCCTTCAAGACATCACAGAAGAATGGGAAATAGCCAACGGAGAAGGAGGAACAGCACACGAGCCAGTCATCCTCACGCTGGGCGAAGGCGAGAGAACCACAGGAAGAGAGACGAAAAAGACAGACTGGAAGAAGTTCAAATGCAGAGCAGGCCAGCTGATAGGACCAGTACCGTTCATCACCAACGCAGCAGAACTGGAAGAGCAACAAAGACACCTGGAAGAAGCAATCCAGCAAGCAATGGAAGACAGCACGACGACGAGGATGGTGGAAAATTACAAAAGGTTCTCCAACATCAACGACGATCTACGAGAGCTCATCAGGGAGAAAAACAGAGTGAGAAGAAGAGCCAACAGAACACGAGACCCGGAAGACAAGAGAGAAGCAAATAGGCTGAACGAAGAGGTCAAGACGCAGCTGAAAACACACCGATCCAACGACTGGGACAGAAAACTAGAAGAACTGGACCCGAACCAACCTGGACTGTGGAAACTCGCCAAGATCCTGAGACAAGACAGAAGAGAAATCCCAACACTACACGGAGACAACGGACTAGCCCACACAGAGGAAGAAAAAGCAGAAGCCTTCAGAAGAACCATGGAGCTCCAATTCACCCTCAACGAGCACCCAGACGCGGACATGGACTTCCAAGACCGAGTAGAAGAGGACGTCCGAAACCAAGATGAAGAAGAAGACGACGACAACGGAAACCTAGGCTACACTACCCCTGAGGAAGTAGGCTACATCATCCGGACCAGCAACAGGAAGAAGGCACCAGGGAAAGATGGCATCACCAACAACGCCCTGAAAAACCTACCAAGACGAGGAGTGGTATTCCTGACGGCCATCATCAACGGAATACTAAGGACCAAACACTACCCAGAAGGATGGAAGGAAGCGGAGACGATCATGATAAAGAAGAGCGAAAAGGACCCGAAGTTTCCACAGAACTACAGGCCCATCCACCTCCTCCCAGCGATGAGCAAGATAGCCGAGAGAGTCATCATGAAGAAACTAGGAGAAGAAACAGAAGCCATCGGGATACTGCCAGAAGAACAGTTCGGATTCAGGAAGGAACGAAGCGCCGAAGACCAAGTACTGAAGATGGTAGAATACACCACCCAAGGATTCAACAGGAACCAATCAACAGGAGCCATCTTCTTGGATGTCAGCAAAGCCTTCGACCGAGTCTGGCAAGAAGGCCTGATATTCAAGATGAGAGAAGCAGGATACTCGAGAGCCCTAACGAAACTACTAAGAAGCTATCTGAAGAACAGAAGATTCCGGATCAAGATCAAGAAGACCAGGTCCGAACTAGGAATGATGGAAGCCGGAGTCCCGCAAGGAGCAGTCCTATCACCGGTACTCTACACCATCTACACCGCAGACATCCCCAAGACGGACAACACCATGATGACCCTCTACGCAGACGACACCGCCATCGCAACAAGGAGCACCCAACCAGAGATGGTGACAAGAAGACTTCAAGAAGCCGTGGACAGAATCGACGACTGGTGTACGACATGGAGGATCGAACTCAACTCAGAGAAGACACAAGCAGTCTACTTCAGGAAGACGAGGAAGACGCCAGAAGACAACCTGGACATCGCAGGAAACGAAATCAGATGGACCAACAAGGCGAAGTACCTAGGAGTCATCCTAGATCGAGGGCTGACGTTCAAGGACCACGTGGACTATGTCGTGGACAAGACCAGGAAAGCAAGAGGACGACTAGGAGGACTCATCGGCTGAAGATCCAAGTTGGAGCTGAAGACGAAGATCCACCTCATCAGAGCCATCCTGATACCAATCATGCTGTACGCATCCACGGCATGGGGGTACACCGCCAAGACCTACAAAAAGAAGTTAGAAGCCCAGCAGAATATCAGCCTGAGACAAGCCCTAGGTGCCCCATGGTACATCAGGAACCTGCAGATCCACAGAGAGCTAGACCAGAGGACGATCCAAGAGATGATGGAAGAAAAAGCCAGAAGAAGATTCGAAGCAATGAGGACCCACCCCAACGTCCAGATGAGGGAGTTGACCGACTACACCAGAGAAGACTACGCCAGGCATCCACGGCCAAGAAAACAGCTGGACCACGAACAGCAGTGAAGACATGTAGAAGAACAAGAAGAAAGAAAGAAGAGGGACCACCTAAGAGAGGGCCTGCTGATCCCATGAAAAGATCGGCAGGATCTCGATTAGGGACAGCTTTAGCAAGTGGATCCACTCTTTAAGGTCGTCTTTAGTCGTAGTAAGCCGGCTAAGGATTTGCCCCTTCTAGAGGCTGCGAAACACACACACCCAACGCGAACGTCAAGAAAAGAAGGCAGAAGGAGTAAAGTGCATGCACTACCCTGAAGAAAAGAAGACAGCCAGACTCTTCCATGCAAAACCCAAGGAAGAGAATGGTTGAGCAACGTCAGCAGAGCAGACTGAGGCCCCATCGGATGAGATGGGGGGTGGATGGAAGCTCTTCCCGGGATACATCGCTCTTTACAAAAAAAAAAACTATATAAAACCCATAAAAATCTTAAAATACATATATAAAACAAAGAGGGGTGTATCCTGCTGCGCATCCACCACATAGATCGAACTGGGCAAGTTGTTACTCTTTAGATAAGTGTTTCATTTAACTTGCGCCCAGTTTCCTATGGTGGCAGTAGGAACCACCACAGCTTAAGCAATCAATACATAGTGAACTCAACAACAGTAATAGAGAAATAACTTCAGACATTTTACTATATTTATGAAAATCAAACAATTCGAAAATGCAGTACAACAACAACGACACTCGCAGTTATAGACAACCTCGCAGCTACTCAAAGTCCCAAGGTGTTCCAAATCATAACATCCCCATATCAGGACAATATCTATAATATACACAATTTACATATGAAAACAATATTCTAAAATTCCACAGATTGGCTATTATAATAATATATATTTATTTCCATTTGAGACCGAGGTTTCTGCCAAAAGCAATGATTTCACCCAGTCTGAAAACCAAGAAACCATTTTCGGCGCCTTCAAACTAAACCGAGAAAAGAGATTAGGCAACAAGGAAAAAACTTTTGTATGTTCGGTGAAAGTTAAGTCCTCAATTTCGCTAGGCACCTTGTAAGATCTCACCCATGTGAAATTGATGTCGAAAACATCTTATCTCTCTCGCCTAAGAATAAAAACAGAAGAATTCTTCTTGAAGCTATTAGAAAAAAAGGAACTAACTATCTTAATAGTAGTAATATTAAAAAATCTATCAGTGCCTCTTTATTTAGTAAAAATCATTCACCCTGCACTAATTGTTTGGGACATCGCAAGAAGTGCATGGGGCGTAGTGATAAATAACATCAAGCAAATGGGCAAAATCTACTTCTGAAAAATTTAGAAATCGACAAACAACTTCGGGTACAAGTTTTTCCAAGAATGAGATCAGATGCCATATCCCTATTTGCCAAGTGTGATAAGTTGATTAGTGCATTTGGTGCCCGGTATCTCAAAACGCACAGAGAGAAGCACTTTATAAATTTAACATCTCGTAAAATGAGAGAGCTAGCCCGGTTACTCATTGAAGTCAAAAAAAGTAGGCCAACAATATAAATCATTTTCGATTCTCTACATCCTCAAAACTTCGATATACTTGTTGCTGCAACCAAAAATGTTGGACAATATAACGAGGAAAACGAAGTCTATGGATCGGCAGCAGCAGCACTCAACTTGGGAACAGCAATAAAGCAAAGCTGAGAAATAGGAATTTTATTGGTACTTAAACGAAAACAAGTGCATTCAACAATTTCGACTGTCGAGGCGGAAGCAGACTTAAAAGCCTTAATTCAATTGTTTGATAGTGAGTGGCGCTACCAAGTTTCAACACAAGCTTCAAATGATCTCAATATGAAAAAGTGGAATACAATAACAATGGTACCACTTGCAAGTGATTTGAAGCTTCTAAAGGACTATCTGAGTGACAAGGCCAAGTCATCAGTACATCAATTGAACAGTAAACCTTATGCTAATGTTAGTTTACTAGAAATTAAATTTTGTCAGGTTCTTATACTGAATTGACGACGACCCGGTGAACTACAAAGGCTCCCGCTGCACATCTACCAGTCATCCCAAGGACATTCACAAAAGTACGAAGAGCTCGAAGATGTCGTGTCTCCTACTGAAAAAATATTAATGCAGACGTTCAAACGAATAGTTATCCGTGGCAAAACAGAGCCGCGGTGTACCTGTTCTTTTTATTCTCAATATTCAAGACAATATTAGAATATTGCTAAAGAATCGTGACAGATTAGTAGCGAAAAATAATTCTTATCTATGTATTTGCAAACCCCAATATATTTCAGCCTATTTGTGACTACAAAATCATTAGCAAATATGCCGTCCAGTGTGGTGCAAAGAACCCTCAAGCTATTACGGCTACAAAATTACGGAAACATTTAGCTACACTGACGCAAATCTTTAACATGTCAGAATGCGATACAGAACAGCTATCGACTTTTATGGGCCATACAGTAAATGTTCACCGTGGATCGTACCGATTGCCTAATGATGTTTTATAAACAGCGAAGATCTCCAAACTGTTGTTACTAATGGAAAAAGGAGACGTGGATCAATACAAAGGGAAGAGCCTGGACGAGATCAATATAGGCCTGGATCTAAACTGCGATGTGTTAATTGATAGCGACGATGGAGAAATTAATATTTCGCCCCATAATTCAGATACAGCGTTTGGCATTTCTCTACTTGGAAATAGTGGCGATTTCGTCGATGAATCATGTTCGAATGTAATTTCTTGTCCACCTCGTCAAAAAGGAAAAAGAGGATCAAAGAGAACATTAGTACCTTGGACATAAGAACAAAAACGTGTAGCAGTATATTTTTTTCTAATAATATAAAAAATAGAATACCCCCCAAGAAATTGGAATGTTTCGAGTTGAGAGAGAGAGACATCCTACACTATTTGAAAATAAAGACTGGCTAAAACTTAATGTGTTCATTCAAAATCAATACATGCAATTCAAAAACACAAAGAAGTAAGCGATGATTGTAGCTCATCAAATTCTAATGTTATTAATATTTGTATACCTTCAGGCTTATTTTTTTCCAATCTGAATAGCTTTGAGTATTGTAGGACTTTCAAGATTCTCTGTGTTTATGTGAATTTTCTAGTAGAAACCTATTTTTTGTTTTGTGTAAATAATCACATTTTATTTGTACCATACTACACATTGTTTTATAATTACTATTTACTGGGTATTGAAACAATAAGAACTAGATTTATAACTCAATTGGAGTGGTTTTCTTTAACGCGTTTTAGCTTCCAAATAAATTTAGGGGTAGTCAACATAATATCATATTGACATTATACTTCTCTTTTAGGTGACCGAGAATAGTTTGTATGTAATGTCCTACACTATAAATGATTATAGAATACTATAAATAAAGAAATGCGCCAGATTATTGACTTACCTAACTCATTATATACCTTAACTTACGTTAATGTATCGGATTTTATCACTTCGACGCTATTAGAGGACGTGACGCTCTAAAGACGAGATCATGTATTTGAGAGAAATCTCAGAGTAAAATAATGTATAATAAATGTATTTTTCAACTGTTGCATTTAACAATAAGCCATTTAATGTTCTACTGAAACTGCAATGTTGTCAAATCTCAGGACGCTCTAAGCACGGTTCACTATCAAGGTAAAATGTATACCCTATATACAACTTAATACTCCTAGCGACTCTACCGGAGAAGTGCGCGAACTAAAAATATACGAGAACTGTATATTTTCGGTCAATTAATCATCAAAAAAGCGTCACACAAAAATTTTGTTAGTAGGCTCGTGATGTCATTTTAAGCCCCTGGACAAATTATTATAAGGGGTGTGCATAGAGCGTCCGTACACGGACGCTGTATGCACTTGGACGCTCTAATAAATGCGATTTCAGAATGTATGGACGCTTTAACGATATATATATATATATATATATATATATATATATATATATATATATATATATATATATATTAAGCCAGTCCTCTAGTATAGATAAATATTCATATATTAGATTGAATTAAAAAGGAATTTTTTTTGTATATACGTATGGTGTATCATTAGACACTACCTAATTAAGAACAAAATTCAACATAAAACGAATGAATGACTTAAGCAAATGTATTATAAAATATTGAGTACATCAATTTAAGAAATGGATTAAGGATAAGGAATAGAATGGTAATGATAATATAGAAATTAATTCTTAAGAAAATGTTACCTTCACAAATAAATCCTAAGGTCAAGTCAATGTCAACAATTTTCATTAAAATCAATCTGAACGCTGCTATGTCCACACTTGAATCGGGAAAAGGATGTTAATTTGTTCAAAACCTAAAATAATAAGAATTAATAATCAAATCACTAATTTATTAACGATATGCAAATACAATAAAAAGTTGCAATTTGAAAAAAGTAATTTATAAAAATAAAACTGTATGAAATATGACATTCGGAATAAGAGCCATATTGTATGTCATAGAAATCTAGTAATCAAATCGAAATCAATGAAGGAAGTGATTGAATCTAGTTATAATATTGCCAACCTAAATTCAATGAGTTGGAAGTTAATATAAAACAGAGAATGTAGATTTGAAAATAAGTTAGAATTTATATAAAGCGAAATTAGTGCTAATTAAAGAATTAAAAAAGAAACAGTTCCATATATATAAATCATAAATTTAGATTGTGGAAATTGTATATTAATTGTAAACAAATTTACTAAAAAAAAAAGGAATTACAAGGATTGAAACCATTGTAATACATGTAAAAGACTATTTATATATTCTATAAGATATTGTTAAACCATTTATACAAGTGATTTCACTCTCCAAGACTATTTTAATTGAAGAATTCAGTATTTCCATAAAAAAACATTATCATTGACAATTGTTGAATAAAATAACAAATTAGGAGGCTGTGTTTTAGAGATTGTAAAAATGTTGTTGATTTTTAAAAAGAAAAAAGAGTCGAGAGTTAGTTGGGGAATGGGGAACTGTGATGAATTCTCTGAGAAGATTTTTGTAAAAACTTTAAAGTAAAAGTAATAATTTTAAATCTAAATCAATAAAAAATTCATAATATTAATGTCGATTAACCCTTGTGAAAAAGTGAAACGTGCCGAACGAGTATTTCTTGGGTAAGGAATACCTAAGAAAAGAGACGGGATGTTGCAGGTCCACCACGCCGAGAATGGAATATAAGGTCTGTGTTATTTGAGTTTTTTTAATTTGGAATTCCAAACAAACAAAGAAAAAGTGAACTTTTGAAATTAATTTGAACATTTAAATTTGAATAATCTAAAATTGGCCAAAGAAACTTTAAAATAATTAATACCAAATTTTATCCATGGATAATTAAAGAACTCTAATTTTCTGCAACAATAATTTTAGATATCAAATATGTACTTACTTGTAAAAAGTTTTTCGTTTGTAAAATAATCAAAGTTCACACCACTCATAAATGCTTTTCCAATCTTAATTTCCGCTTTGCATGCTGACCTATTCTTATAACTATCAAACACACACTTAATTCACAACTTGAATTATATATGTAACTGTTTAATATAAGTTTTCAACCATATTATTCTAAATGCACTAAATTGATGCACATTGAACTGTTTAACGTTTGCATCCTCCACGTTAACTGTGTACTATAATTTTGTGACGACGAGAAACGTTGAACCGGAAGAGTTGCTCCGTTGCGCCGAAGCAGCTACTATAAGCATTCAGTGCGCATGACCATCAAAGAATACAGGGGAGGTTCAGGAATATTTGTGTGTGTAAAATTTTGAAGATTTCATCAACAATTTATTAAAATATTTTTATTCAAGTGTTGGTATTTTTCTTATTCCAGTCAATGTCCATAACACTTTTCACGAACATTGTTTAAATAATTCATTCGATTATCATATGGTGAGATGATTGAAATAAAGATATATAATTTATTCAGGAATAGACCTATCACGAAATCATAATAAGTAAATGTTCATATGTGTAAAGTTTTTTTCTAATAGGTGTCCAGGACTCAAAGAGAGAAGTCTCATGCTTCCGACTGCAATATAAAATTTAAACAATACATACAATTAAAAATTTTTCATATAATCATATAGGGCTAGCCGAAGGTAAAAACGGGTAAATAAAGGTAAATCATATAAGTATATATTAAATATAACTATATCCGCTATAAATTGGCACCCAAAAACGTGGGGCGATTATAAAAATAATATATTAAAAAAAAAAAATTAAAAACAAAGAACAATGGAAAATAGGAAAATGATGTTGCGCGATGGGAAGCAGGTTGGAAATGATAGTGGATCTGAGGAGGAAAGAGAAGGAAGAAGCCATGGAATGGGAGATTTCCAGGTGCAATACCTCATCCAAGGACAGCAATCGGAAGATGATGCACAGGAAGAAAGGAGAACAGGAGATGAAGAATATGGAATAGAGGTAGAACGAGTAGAAGAAGGATTGGATAGAAGTCAAGAAATACAAGAGAGAAGGGAACAACAAACAAGAACAAGGAATGATAACCAAATGATGGATTTGATGCAACAATTGTTGAACCAGATGAATACAATGAAGGGAGAGTTAAATGGAAACATGAACAAAATGGATCAAAAGTTGAATGGAAAAACAGACAATATGAATGGAAATATAAATAGCATTAACGGAAATATGGATAGAATGGAGCTTAATTTGAGGGGAGACATTCATAATATTCATGAAAACATGAACAGATTGGAACGGAAGATAGAAGAGGTTAGATTTGAAAACTGCAAAGAGATTAAGGAACTTAAGGAGAATCAAGAAGAACATAAGAAGAGTATTCGGCAAATACAAGAAGACATAGGGGAAAATAATAAAAACATAAGACAAGAAATACAGGAAAATGGTATGAAAATCAGAGAAAACATAGTAGAAGAAGTATTAGAATTTAGAAGAGATCTAGAAGAATATTTACCAGAGAATATTAAAGTAGAGGTCTCAAAACAAAATAAACAAATAACAAAGGAAGTGGAACAGATGAAAGATAACGTAAATAGAAAATTTAAGGATTTGGATGGCCGGATTGAAGAGAGAACGGGGATGAGTCTAACAATAACCGACGACATAAATCGACAAATGAATAAAGAAATCGAAGAAATGAATCGGAAATTAAGGATCACGATAGAGGAAATGGAGGAAAATTTGAGAAGAAATGGAGGAAGCAATATATACCCAGGAAATTTCCACAATTTAGAAATCGGAGTGAAATTTGATGGGAATATTAACAATATACATCCCAAAGTATTCCTCAAAATAATTAGAAACAAAATTAAAGGAATCAGAGATATTGTTGAGATCAAGCTCATTATAAGGAGCATATTACAGGGCCATGCTTTATTGTGGTTTTGTAATAAGGAAGAACTAATACAAAGCCTAGAAGAGTTCGAGCAACAATTCTTAGCCTATTTCTGGGGAGAATTGCAACAAGCAACATTCAGAGAGCGGTTATACTTCGGGAAATTTGATTATAAGAAAAGCAAAAACCTGAATAATTATGCGATGCAATTATATAATATAGCCCAGTACTTAGATCCGGGAATGAAGTAGGAGGAATTAGTGCTATACATTGGCAGACATTTCAATTCAGAAGTAGCTGAAACAATAGCGCTTCATAATATTAAAGCCATGGATAGTTTATCAAGATATCTACAAAGAGTGGAACGGAGCTATACAAATCATAACGATACAAGAGACAATCGATTAAATGAAAATGGGAATGGACAGAATAGAAGAGAAAATGAAAGGAGAAATGATCAGAGAAATTATGAAAATCGAAATTACGAGAGAAGAGGACCAGGACGGGATGATAGAAATCCGAGATATGATAATTACAGAAACGGAAATGAAAACTATCGTAATGGGTATCAGAATGGTAATAATGGGAATCGGAATAATGGATATAATGGAGGAAATTACCAAAATTATGGAAGACGGAATGATAACGACAATCGTAATCGGAACTGGCAACAATACAGAAGAGAGGGGAGAAATAATGAAGAGGACAGAAGAAATGAAAACAGAGACAGGAATTATGATCAAAGAGATAGTCGAGGAGGTGAAGATAGAAGACAGGTGAACATGATACAAAACCAGGAAGAGATAAGAAGGGATAGTGATCAGGGCCCGAGTTCTGATCCAAATTTCGAGTAAGTTGCTCTTATGTGCATAATATTGTCTATTCTTCTAAATATCAACATCCTAGAGAATTTATATTAGAAGAAGAACCAACAAACCCAGAATTAAATAGATTAGTATTTATAGAGGGAAATTTAGATAACATTAAATGTAGAGTTTTATTAGATACGGGTTCCGAAGTTTCCATTATAAATCAAAATATAGTAGACAATTTAAAACAGGACAATATTATGGTGATAAATACAAATAAAATATCATTAATAGGGGCAAATGAAAGAAAATTATATGAAACTACTAAAACCATTATGACAAACCTAGAATTAAATGGTGAGGTTTTATCAGTACAATTGTTGATTGTGAAAAATTTAAAATATGACATAATCATGGGTACAGATGAATTAAGTAAACATAGAATTATAATAAATTATAAAATGCAAAACATAATATATAATAATCATACAATACCGTTTATAACAAATTATCAAACAGATATAGGAAAAAACGAATGTGCAATTGGACAAATAAATCACATTGCTGAAGAAGAACAAAACATGAGGGAGAAATTATGTCCGGAGGAATACAAACAGAGAGTATGAATTACTTGATTCTCACGAAAAGCTGTTCAATGAGGAAGTATGCCTTGCGACTAGATATGATCACAAAATTGAAGTCATACCAGAAATAAAAAATTTTAAGATCAAAACTTATCCTATACCTTATAAATTAAAACAAGAGGTATATCAGGAAATTAATAAGATGTTACAAGACGGTATTATTGAAAGATCTAATTCACAATACATAAGTGCAATAACCTGTGTAAAGAAGAAATCGGGGGATATTAGAATATGTTTGGATGCTAGGAATATAAATACATTTACTAAAAAACAATACGAAAGTCCATTAAATATTGAAGGTATATTTGGAAGAATTACAAAGGCTAATATATTTTCAAAATTAAATCTAAAGCATAGCTTTTGGTTAATTCCATTGGATCATCGTTGTAGACAATACACTGCATTTATGGTAGATGGAGTGGTGTATCAATTTTGTGTAGTGCCATTTGGACTCCAAAGTTCTTGTGCAGCCTTAGTACGAACGTTGCATACAATCTTGAATCCGTATGAAGATTTCACTCTCCACTACATAGATGACATTTTGATTTTTTCTGAAACAGAAATGAAGCATCATAAACATCTGGAAATAATATTAAAGGAATTAGAAAATGCCGGACTTAAATTAAACTTAGAGAAATGTCAGTTTTATAAAAGAGAAGTGGATTATTTAGTATATGTTTTAAGTGACACTGGTATAACAATGAATCCTGAGAGAATTAAAGCAATCCTAGAGTATAAAACACCACATAACTTAAGAACTTTACGAGGGTTTCTAGGTATCATCAATTATTTCAAGAAGTTAGTTCCTGATCTAAGTAAGAGAGAAATTCCTCTTATAGAATTATTAAAGAAGGATATTAGATGGAAATGGGACGAGAGAAGAGAAAAGGCATTTCAGGAGTTAAAGGAAATTTTTCTAAACAGCCTAAAAGTATTTCATCCACAATATGACAAACCTTTTATCTTGAGAACGGATGCTTCAATAGAAAGATTGGCAGGGGTATTAATTCAAATACAAGATGGAGAAGAAGTACCTATTAGTTTTATATCCAGAGTGACTAATCCAGCAGAAAAGAAATATTCAATAACAGAATTAGAAATGGCAAGTGTTGTATTTTGCATTAGCAAACTAAGATTCTATCTATTAGGAGCTAAGTTTATTTTAGAAACTGACCACTCAGCACTTACAGCTATGTTGAAAAACCGCTATGCCAATAATCGTGTACACCGATGGATCTTGTTGTTACAAGAATATGAATTCGAAATCAAATATATTCCAGGGAAATTAAACGTGGTAGCAGATGCATTGAGTAGAGTAGATGAAGTAGGGAACAATCAAACCAAATTTCAAATTGGAATAAACCAATTGTACCAAACAGAGCGGATATTTACATTGGAAAAGGTTGAAGAAGATCAGAGACATTTTGATAACGAGAAAGTTAAAGGTGCCTATAAAATTGATGAAGTGTGGTATAAGAAATTGGAGGACAGAGAAGTATTTGTAATAAGTAAGGAGTTTGCACAGGAAATTATTCGTCATCTACATAAAGAGAATGGACACATAGGAACAAGAAAACTATGGACTTTGTTTCGAGAAAATTATGTGGCAAAGAAGGATTTGAGTATAGTGAAAGAAATATGTAAATATTGTCAAATATGTCAACTGGCCAAAGAAAAAAATTACCACAATAGCATGACAGCAAAATCGATAATTACAAATAGACCATTACAGATTGTGGCAATGGATTTTATAGGAAACTTAATTAGGAGTGAATCGGGTAATAAGGATTTACTAGTAATAGTTGATGTTTATACCAAATTTGTTAAAACTTTTCCATGTAAGAGATCAACGGCTAAGGTGGTAATAGAATGTTTGGAAAAATATATAGAAGAAGTAGGAAGACCTGAGAGAATTATACTTGACCATGCTACATACTTTGAAAGTAAAAAATTAAAGCAGTATTGTGATAAAGAACAAATAAAACTACAATTTATTAGTATTAGAAGACCTAGCTCCAATCCAGCTGAAAGATATATAAAGGAAATCTTAAAATATTTAAGAATTCTTTGTCAAAAGGCACATATTAGATGGGATGAAAATTTGGACAAAATTGAAGAATTTATAAATAATTTACCACATGGGGTAACAGGTGAAAGTCCAATTTATTTGATGAAAGGTATCCAACCTAAAAGAAACTGGATTCTGAATAGAGATACTACTCTAGAAAAGACACTAGAAAAGGTGAATATCAGAATAAGGAGGAATGCAGGAAAATATATACGGGATCAGAACTAGAAAATTAAGAAGAAAACAACCTTTAATAAAGGAGAATTGGTTATAATCAGAGCATTAAAGACATCTAATAAAGCAGAAGACCAATGTATTAAATTGCAATTGCCATTCGAGGGACCTTATGAAATAATAAATGATAATGCACAAAATAGTTATAAATTAGCATACCCAGGAACAAACATGATTAGGGGTATTTTTAATATAGAATCAATTTATAAGTATAATTCACCATAAAAGAGTGATAATAGGAATAGATAATATTATGTTACTTACATGTAAATAGATAGTAGTATAGGTAGATGTAAGGTTTTTTTTTTCGATTTTACTTCATAAGATGCATTCTCATATACAACGTGAAGATAATGACCAAGTTAAACATAAGATTTTCAATTTTCACAGGTAGTGTACTAGTAGGCAGCATACAGTATCCGTGGTTAATGTAATCTAAAAAATTGAAACATAAGGAAATATAATGTATTAATGATAAATGAATAATATCAAAGAAAGATGGCAAGTTAAGCTTTAGTATAATATTAAATTTTTATGAGAATTTCTTAGATAAAGGACATAATAAAATTAAATAAACACTCATTAATAAGGACAGGTAGGAAATAGGAAGGATAAGATAGGAAATAATTAAATAAACAGTAAAAGAGATGAGAAGGAAAGAAAGTTTTCAAATCAAGATATAAGTAGGAAATATTCATGTCAAGAAAAATTTTATAGGAATTAGGGAGAAAAGTATAGTGAAATAATGGAAAGAAATATTTATAAAGTATATGATATGATTAATTATTATGAGATAGGGAGATATGATGAGAAAATTATGATATAATGAATATAGTTATGAAATAAAGTTGATGAATTATGATTAAGAAATATGAAAATAAATATAAATATGGATAGAAAGTAAATAGTTAAAGGTTCGACTATAAGAATAGATAAATTGACATGAATATAGGTTGAAAATTGATATGAAATTATAGGAAATCATTGAAATAATTAAAAATTATGTTCTTAGTATAAAAGATGAAATGGAAAAAATAGAAGAGTAGATAGGTAAAGGAGGAAGTATAAGTATTGAGATTTTGAATAAGAAACGGTGGAAAAGAGTAAGGAATATAAGATATGAATAATTTAATAAGAATAAGAATTATGAGAATAAAATGTAAGAATCATTATTGTTATGTCCCTAATGAGAAATTATTTTGGAATGAGTTTGATATGGTTAAATTATAAGAATATCATAAAAATTTTAATAATAAGAATAAGAATAAAAATGTTATCAGAAATGTAAGTACTGAGCTGAAATCTATAGATCGATTAGCATGGATTACAGATTGAAAATTGAAATTTTAAGAAGTTATCTAAATAGACATCTTTTAAAATTTAAATTTGAGGGGAGTTAAGCCAGTCCTCTAGTATAGATAAATATTCATATATTAGATTGAATTAAAAAGGAATTTTTTTGTATATACGTATGGTGTATCATTAGACACTACCTAATTAAGAACAAAATTTAACATAAAACGAATGAATGACTTAAGTAAATGTATTATAAAATATAACGCGTTTTAGCTTCCAAATAAATTTAGGGGTAGTCAACATAATATCATATTGACATTATACTTCTCTTTTAGGTGACCGAGAATAGTTTGTATGTAATGTCCTACACTATAAATGATTATAGAATACTATAAATAAAGAAATGCGCCAGATTATTGACTTACCTAACTCATTATATACCTTAACTTACGTTAATGTATCGGATTTTATCACTTCGACGCTATTAGAGGACGTGACGCTCTAAAGACGAGATCATGTATTTGAGAGAAATCTCAGAGTAAAATAATGTATAATAAATGTATTTTTCAACTGTTGCATTTAACAATAAGCCATTTAATGTTCTACTGAAACTGCAATGTTGTCAAATCTCAGGACGCTCTAAGCACGGTTCACTATCAAGGTAAAATGTATACCCTATATACAACTTAATACTCCTAGCGACTCTACCGGAGAAGTGCGCGAACTAAAAATATACGAGAACTGTATATTTTCGGTCAATTAATCATCAAAAAAGCGTCACACAAAAATTTTGTTAGTAGGCTCGTGATGTCATTTTAAGCCCCTGGACAAATTATTATAAGGGGTGTGCATAGAGCGTCCGTACACGGACGCTGTATGCACTTGGACGCTCTAATAAATGCGATTTCAGAATGTATGGACGCTTTAACGATATATATATATATATATATATATATATATATATATATATATATATATATATATATTAAGCCAGTCCTCTAGTATAGATAAATATTCATATATTAGATTGAATTAAAAAGGAATTTTTTTTGTATATACGTATGGTGTATCATTAGACACTACCTAATTAAGAACAAAATTCAACATAAAACGAATGAATGACTTAAGCAAATGTATTATAAAATATTGAGTACATCAATTTAAGAAATGGATTAAGGATAAGGAATAGAATGGTAATGATAATATAGAAATTAATTCTTAAGAAAATGTTACCTTCACAAATAAATCCTAAGGTCAAGTCAATGTCAACAATTTTCATTAAAATCAATCTGAACGCTGCTATGTCCACACTTGAATCGGGAAAAGGATGTTAATTTGTTCAAAACCTAAAATAATAAGAATTAATAATCAAATCACTAATTTATTAACGATATGCAAATACAATAAAAAGTTGCAATTTGAAAAAAGTAATTTATAAAAATAAAACTGTATGAAATATGACATTCGGAATAAGAGCCATATTGTATGTCATAGAAATCTAGTAATCAAATCGAAATCAATGAAGGAAGTGATTGAATCTAGTTATAATATTGCCAACCTAAATTCAATGAGTTGGAAGTTAATATAAAACAGAGAATGTAAATTTGAAAATAAGTTAGAATTTATATAAAGCGAAATTAGTGCTAATTAAAGAATTAAAAAAGAAACAGTTCCATATATATATAAATCATAAATTTAGATTGTAGAAATTGTATATTAATTGTAAACAAATTTACTAAAAAAAAAAGGAATTACAAGGATTGAAACCATTGTAATACATGTAAAAGACTATTTATATATTCTATAAGATATTGTTAAACCATTTATACAAGTGATTTCACTCTCCAAGACTATTTTAATTGAAGAATTCAGTATTTCCATAAAAAAAACATTATCATTGACAATTGTTGAATAAAATAACAAATTAGGAGGCTGTGTTTTAGAGATTGTAAAATTTTTGTTGATTTTTAAAAAGAAAAAAGAGTCGAGAGTTAGTTGGGGAATGGGGAACTGTGATGAATTCTCTGAGAAGATTTTTGTAAAAACTTTAAAGTAAAAGTAATAATTTTAAATCTAAATCAATAAAAAATTCATAATATTAATGTCGATTAACCATTGTGAAAAAGTGAAACGTGCCGAACGAGTATTTCTTGGGTAAGGAATACCTAAGAAAAGAGACGGGATGTTGCAGGTCCACCACGCCGAGAATGGAATATAAGGTCTGTGTTATTTGAGTTTTTTTAATTTGGAATTCCAAACAAACAAAGAAAAAGTGAACTTTTGAAATTAATTTGAACATTTAAATTTGAATAATCTAAAATTGGCCAAAGAAACTTTAAAATAATTAATACCAAATTTTATCCATGGATAATTAAAGAACTCTAATTTTCTGCAACAATAATTTTAGATATTAAATATGTACTTACTTGTAAAAAGTTTTTCGTTTGTAAAATAATCAATGTTCACACCACTCATAAATGCTTTTCCAATCTTAATTTCCGCTTTGCATGCTGACCTATTCTTATAACTATCAAACACACACTTAATTCACAACTTGAATTATATATGTAACTGTTTAATATAAGTTTTCAACCATATTATTCTAAATGCACTAAATTGATGCACATTGAATTGTTAAACGTTTGCATCCTCCACGTTAACTGTGTACTATAATTTTGTGACGACGAGAAACGTTGAACCGGAAGAGTTGCTCCGTTGCGCCGAAGCAGCTACTATAAGCATTCAGTGCGCATGACCATCAAAGAATACAGGGGAGGTTCAGGAATATTTGTGTGTGTAAAATTTTGAAGATTTCATCAACAATTTATTAAAATATTTTTATTTAAGTGTTGGTATTTTTCTTATTCCAGTCAATGTCCATAACACTTTTCACGAACATTGTTTAAATCATTCATTCGATTATCATATGGTGAGATGATTGAAATAAAGATATATAATTTATTCAGGAATAGACCTATCACGAAATCATAATAAGTAAATGTTCATATGTCTAAAAATGTTTTCTAATAGGTGTCCAGGACTCAAAGAGAGAAGTCTCATGCTTCCGACTGCAATATAAAATTTAAACAATACATACAATTAAAAAATTTTCTTATAATCATATAGGGCTAGCCGAAGGTAAAAACGGGTAAATAAAGGTAAATCATATAAGTATATATTAAATATAACTATATCCACTATAATATATATATATATATATATATATATATATATATATATATATATATATATTGTTATACTTTTGTGTATAAGAGGAATTTACAATATTATTGTGTTAGTATATTGACTTATTGAATTTTAGTGTGGCTAGCTCATTAAAAGAAAACGAAAAATTTTATGTATTTATTTATGCGCCTATGGTTAAAAATTTCTCAGTAGAATAGTCGATTCCAGATCTCACAGTAATAACAGATGTCAATTCGTATCCGTTGAAATGATATTTAAAAAAATAATGATTTCAAGATTATTTCAAATTAATTAGTTTGTATTGGTCAGAAAATATGTATTATAAGTTCGAACAAAGAAACAAAGTGATGAAATGTCTTATGCTTATATAAAGATTGAGAAATCGAAATTTATAAACGTTAAATATAAATGCGTAAGTACTGAATTGGAACAAAAAAACAAAGTGATGAATTATAAACGTTAAATAGAAATACGTAAGTACTAATGTTTTTGTAATTACTTTTATTAGATCTGTTTTATATTTTAAACATAAATGTTGGTACCAACAAAGACAAAAAAACTAACCTGGTCCTCACAACCCCACTAATACTCCTTCTTGAAGTGCTGTCTTTCAAAACCACACCATACAGAACTGCCGGGACTCCAATAATTGTTATTTTATATAATATATTTTTATATGTAGCTTCTTTATCGTATTCCGACTTATATATTTTTATTTGTCGCTTCTATTGATCATTCAGGACTTTATACAATTTTTATTGTTTTTTTATCTAAAATTTCTTATCATTTCTACCATATGTCATCCCTCGTTCATTTTCTTCATCAACAAACTCTCATTGTTTTTTGTTGCTATGCCCTAATCATTATGTGTGCTGATTCTAATTCTTAAGTGTTAATGTTTTTTCAAATTGTGTTTGTGTCCTTCTAAAATGTTCTTTCTACCAAATTATTATTATTCTTTTACATAAACTATCCTCTATTCCTATTTTCTAATTTCTAAATAATAGCTTTATTTACTCAACAACAAAATTCATATATTTCCTGACACAATAAATATAAAGTTCTGTGATTTCTGCTTCTCTTTCGATTTGTTGCATTATTCATTTCCATAGACTTTTGACATCTATGTCACTGTGATATATAACCAAACAATTCTCTCCTATGTGACAGTAGGGAGTATATAATCTGTGGTGACAGTTCCTAAACTTTTGACATCACATATTATTATAGAATTCTCAACTTGATGTCAAAATATTATCTTATCTATGATGTCACATCAAAACACTAGTAAGGTCATCTTGTACATTTTCCAAGTATTTGTATATTTCATCGTACGTCACGTTGATAATCATTTTAAATAAAAAAAAATGGTTAGAAATTAAAAGCAAGTATTTTTTTATAATTCTATTAAGTTTATAATGGCTGAATTACATATAACCAAAAAATGAAAAGACACTATCATTCGGATACAAAATTAAGTAATTAAATGGTATCAAATCAATTTCTTCATCCAACATTATGATTGAAGTTGATTTGAAATATATCGATAAGCCAAATAATATTACGGACAGTATAAATTTTATTCCAAAATTCAATCCGAATATCAGCAGCCTTATTAGTTCTGTCACAACGTCAATGTATTCAAGAAAATAGTTTCTAGGTGCTCATTTTAAACCAGTATAATTTTCCCCTAAAATTTTTGACTTATTTCATAACTTGTGAAATAAGGAGAAAATTTTATATTTTATTTAGTTCTCTACATAATATTAGTAAATTTGATTTATATTGAAGATTCCCCTTATTTCATCATTATGTATTTCTTTTAATATATAACTGTTTACCCCTTGTTTATTATAAATTTCATATGGCCCTTCATAAGGTAACTGTAACTTTGCACACTTATTTTCTTTTCTATTAGCTACCCTTAACACTTTTACTATTACTAAATCATCTTTATCAAATGTTATTTGTTTTTTCATTTTAGCCCTTTTACGTTTAAAATACTTTTCTGCAGATCTTTGTAAATTGTTATTTACCTTTTCAATAGTTGCTCCATAATTTTTTTCATTTAAAATCCAATGTCTTTCTGGCAACGTTTGTTTAAATATATAAATAGGTGTTTCTTCTGTTGTATTATTTGGACTATTATTCACAATATTTTGTATGTTTTGTAAGTTTTCTTCCCACGCCATATTATTGTTATGAACCATTATTCTTAAGAATTTTATGATATCTTTGATGTATCGTTCTGCCAAATTTGAATTAGGATGTCTTATACTTGTGTAAATGGGTTTAATATCATTTTTCATCATGGATTTTTTCATCCTATTATTGTTAAAATATGTTGCGTTGTCTAAAATACACGCTTTTGGTTTCCCATGCTCCACTATATAACTTTGTAAATTTTGTATTACAATATTTGTATTTGTTTTCTTCGAAGCATATAAAGTTATAATTTTAGAAAAAACATCCCCAATAATCATTATATGAGAATTCCCATTTTCTGATGTTACTAAATTAGATAAAAAATCAATAGCTGCTAGTTCTAAAGGTTCTTTTGCGATGATAGACTTAGGTAAATTTTCATTATGTCAATTCTTTTCTTTTGCCAGTTGACATAATCTACAATTTCTTGTAATACTTTTAGCTATGGAATTGTCTTTCTTAGTTATATAATTTTCTAGATATATCTTCCATACTTTTTTTGTCCCTAAATGCGCATATTCTTCATGAATATGTGTCATAATTTCTTTGACAAGTAATTCTGTTGTTAAGCATAATTCATCTGTTTCTACAATTTTATAAAATATATTATCCTTTTTATTTGCTCTTTGCTTTTGTTTATCAGATAAATTACATTGATCAGACATTAATTTTTCTTTTGAAAATATTCCCGTTATTTCCTTAAATAAGTTTACACCTATTTTTATATTTTTATGTGTCTGAGATTCCTGTCCCTCCATTCTAGTAATGGCATCGACTACAACATTTAGTTTACCTGGTACATGATTGATTTGAAAATCATACTCTTGAAGTAATAGAGCCAATCGATGGATTCTACTGTTACCAAACTTGTTGTTTAAAATCGAGGTAAGTGATAAGTTATCCGTTTCTATTCGAATTTATTCCCTAATAGATAAAATCTTAATTTGCTAATGCAATATATGATACTACCTAACTCTAATTCTCCAACGCTATAATTTTTCTCATGTTTTTTGGTTATCCGGGAAACAAAACATATTGGTACTTCTTTTCCTTCGTGTACTTGTAATAATGTATCAGCATATCTATTTTTAGAGGCGTCTGTGCTTAAAATAAATGGTAATTCATATCGAGGTTGATGTAATTCTATTTCATTGATAAATGCGGCCTTTTTTTCTTGAAATGATCTTTCCCCCGTTTCATCCCAGTTCCACTTAACTCCTTTGTGCAATAATTCAATTAACGGTAATTCCTTTTCAGATAGATTTGGAATTAATTTTTTGAAATAGTTTATCATTCCCAAGAATCCTCTCAATATTTTCAGATTATATGGTCTTGTATAATTCTTGATTATTTCTACTCTTTCTGGATCCATTGATATTCCTTTATGATTAATTTTGAATCCTAAATAAGTGACCTGTTTTTGGAAAAATTGACATTTCTCTGAATTTATTTTCAGACCTGCCTTATCAAGAACTTCCACTACTGTTTGAAGATGTTTTGAATGCTGATCATCATCCTCAGAAAAGATTAATATGTCGTCCACATAATGAAGACAAAACATCTCATATCTGTTCAATATTCCATGTAACGCTTTAACGAGTGCCGCACAAGCACTTTGTAGTCCAAATGGCACTACAGCAAAAGAATAAACAACCCCATCGATCATAAAACCTGTGTATTTTCTAGATTCTTTGTGTAACGGAATTAACCAGAAGCTATGTTTCAAGTCTATTTTAGTAAATATTTTAGCTTTAGTGATTCTACCCAGTATGGCATCCACAGTTAATGGTGCCTCATATTGTGGAATCGTATACGAATTTATTATTCTTGCATCTAAACATATGCGAAGATCTCCACTTCGTTTTTTGACAATAACTATTGGACTGATAAATTGAGTATTACTTTTTTCTATAATTCCATCATGTAACAATTTTTTAATTTCATTTTGTATATCAGTTTTGTATTTGTATGGGATAGGATAAGTTTTGCTTTTAAAACTTTCTATATTTTTAACTTCAATCTTATGCACATAGTTACTTGCTACTCTAGTTTCTGGAGTGATTAATTTTTTATGTTTTAATAATAATGACATTACGTTCCCCTTATATTGCTCAGGGCAGTTTATTATTTTATTATATTCATCCCTATCATTAATTTCAATTCCATCATTATATTCATTTATTATCTCATTATAATCATTAATTATATTAGTTTTATTCCCCCTACATAAATCATTATCACTCTGCCTACTGTCATTTTCATAATTTTTATGCATGTTTATTTGATATGTTTTTATCACGTTTGTGTTGTTTTCCCATAAATGTCTTCAGTCACTGGACTGGTCGCTGATTTTTCTCAAAACCGACTGCCCCGAAAAATTATCTTTTTCGAACCAAGAAAGTGTTCTCTCGAAAAATGCTTAGTTTGTTGTTTTTTATATTCGAAAATATTATGCTCTAGTTTGGAGTAATTAGCAAAACATATTTTTAAAACATTGACCTACTTTTGTTTGGCCTACCATGTACTGGGTGTTATTTCTAAACGTGACATGTGCCCCCCCTTCGAAAAGAGGACTGCCCCAGTCCTAATTTACCACTGTTACCTTTAACCTAGAATAAAAATTTGCCGCTCCTATGAAACTAATAGTACATATCTACTATACTACATGGTTACCCCTTTTTAAATATCCGCGTTTCTACAATTCAAGTCCCTATCATCTAAATTTATTGTCCGAATAGCACCGTTCACACAACTTCTTCCTACTGTTCTCTGGGCGAGTCCGGACCTGGGCCTGGCGGTACGTCATTTTCTTTGCATGGTGTCTCAACATGCGCTTGATTGGAATGGTGGTCCTTCCGGGTATCGTCTTACATTTCGGCTAAATTCACGGTATGTTATGGAAGCAGATTCACGCCGTTTTTTGGATTTTCCGATACTTCTGTACTTTTGGCTGCTTGGACAGAATAGTATTCGGCATGCTAAACTCTTCGGTATTCTTCTGCATTTTTTGCGCTACTTAATACTTATTTGATTTCAGCGCATTGCATCCAGATTGCTTTTTTTTTCAATCCATCGGGTTTGGTGGGTTGGAACCAGTTTGTTCGACCATATGTGACAATTCGTGAATTGTAATTCCATTGATTACTCGGGTCTGATAGTAAATTAATATTGTCCCAGGATTTACCCGGCAAGTGGCATCTGGTAGTCCCATAATGTGTCAACAATTCTAGTTCTAGCTCGAATCTGCCTCTGCCGGATGTTGATCAAGTACTGGAGGTTTATCTGTTTCATTCTGATGTGGGCGGAACTCTACAGCCTCTATTTTTCTGTTAGGTCGAAGGAACTTTGGTGTGGAACTTCTAACGATTTTCTTGTTCCCGGTCATCGGGGTCGTGACGATTATCTAGGGACCGTTGTGCTTCAGCCAGTGGATTTCTTCTTCGTTGTCGGACCGGACTCCACCCCGTTCTGACGGCTATCACTCTTACATGAAAAAGAAATAAAAACAAAGGTAGTATTGGGGTAACCATTTTCTTACTTACTATTTATTTCTCTTAGGGACTTAGTTTACTGGCTAGTTATGGTCTAATGTTATATACAATATTTTTTCTCCCTTATGTTTACCTTATTAACAAATCTACTCCAAACTCGTTTTAAAATTTATGTGGTTGGGTCACCTTTTTCTTTATTTGATATCCTTCAGAGAATTATATGTATTGAGGATAATTATCTTAATAAATACTAGTAAATTGGAGGATACAATAATTTTATTTGACTTGGTGCCTAACTTATCCGCCTAATGGTAGTGATAAAAGAAAGACATAACTTTTACTCTAATTGCGGCCCTTCCTCCTGCACGATCCGTATTACGCATTGGTGTGGTTGGCCGTCCTCCAGCGTTGCTGGTTCTTCCATTTCGATTATGAATTTTTGTCTGTTTCTGGGTACCTCTGGGGATACGTTTTGCCCATGTATTCTCCACTTGTGAAGTAGCTTCAGACCCATATATCCCGTGAAGACTCCGACAGCTGTCAGTACCAGCCAAAACTAGAAGTTCTCGTACATTTCTGGTCCCGCTGTGAACGCGAACATATTGCCCCTGTGAAAAAAATATATTACTCCTAAAGTTAACCGTATGTTCCCTAGAATGAATATCGTATCCACATGGTGATCCCTGATGTAATTTGTGGAGCAGGAGGAAAATTCTTTTATATTACTCGTAATTGTATATTTCTCTCTGTATTCCTCCTGGTCGCTCCATTTGACTTCGTACACTATGGTATTGTTGCCTCGTACATTATTACATCTGGTAATGCTCTCCAAAATCGGCGCCTGCAGTTACTTCCACTACGTTACCAGTGACTACTGGTTGCAGTAGCATGATTGTCCTTAATAACCTACACAGAAAATATGAATTAGTTACATTTCTAATATCCCTATCACTACATCAAGTTCTTAACGCAAAAAAAATTAAGCACTTATTAGTTTAAATAAATCCTACTCTACCAGGACCATCCCCCACCATTTAATTGGGTGAACCCCGATCCTATATAACAAGATGAGAAGAAAAAAAGGAAGAGAAAGGAAATTGAGGGTACGTATTTTTTCTTAACTATTCCACATCCTGAGGTACTACTTCTGGCGTCCAGGGATCATTGCTGGGTCTCTCAGCATCCTGTATGGGCCGTATAACTCAGGACTTATGCCGTTCTCGAAAAAATTTCTAAATTCTTCCGGGTCCATTGTCGAGTCGTATTCGTAAAATAAAGCTTTGAGGTCGTAGAAGTAGGCTTTGATTGATTCCCCTTTTCGTTGTTTCCTTGCCAGTAAGCGACTTTCCATATTCCTCTTTATATCACCTTCTTCAAATTCTAGCCGGAACGCCTGTTTTATATCCTCCCATTTTTGTCCTGGTTGCCTGCTGCATCCTTGAAAATTATGAAACAAATGTTGGCCGCTCCTTCCAGGTACGAACCAAAATATGTTATTTTTAGTGCGTTGGTCCATCCATTCGCTATCGCCGTCCTCTCGTAAATGTTTAGAAAGGCGTGGGCATTACCAGTGCATGGGTTGAATGTCGGGGGCGGTATAAACTGTGGTATTGCTGGTTTAGTATCGGCGGTCAGCGCTTGGGATAATGTTATGTCGGCCATATTGACTGGTTGCGCGTGAATAGTGGTTGTGTAGCCAAGACTTTCCTTCTTATGTGTACGAGGGGTTAGGGTCCTGTTTCCCGGCTGTTCGTATCTGGGATCCTTATCTTCCTCCTGCGTTACCTCCTGGAATAGTTCCTTCAGTTGTCCCGTGATATTACCTTCTGTTATTGTCCCGTCCTCCCTTGGGACGTTTAGGGAGGCCTCCCAGAAACTAGGGTTATCGCCACCCTCGACTGCCGGTTCTATTATGCTATACTCTTTAACTGGAGAGTGTTGGAGTAGTGTCGATGCGCCGCAGATTTTCTTTTCCTTTTCTAGGTGCCCTGTGCTACTTCTATCAGTTGGTCTGAATATTAATTCGAACTTTTTCTCCTCCTTAGCTTTGTCGCTGCGTAGGAACCTCCTCTCATCGCCTGGCATTAGTTAGTTGCCTCTAATAATTTAGCCCTAGATTCATTTCTAAACCCTTTCTTAATTCTTTTTTCCCTATTTGTATTGTTGGTGGTTATATTTGGAAAAACCTGGTAAAGTTCAGATAAAAGTGTGACGCTTGCGGACCCTATAGGAAATTGTGACCAATAAAAATAAATAATTCATATCATAAAAACGTATAGATAGATAGATCTCGCAGTTACTTCTCTAAAAAGTCAACTACAATTCAAATTCTCGTGTTCAGTAGTAAATGATACAATTCCCCTTTAAAAAAAATGTTCATATGTTCAAGTACTGACCTTTGGTGCCTAGAAATCTCAAGAGAAAAGAAACCTTCATTAAATAAAATTATGATTATACAAAATTTTGATAGTCCCTTGTATAATCAAACTATATACTGTAATCATTATTTATAAAATTACATATAAATGGTCTATTTACTTACATAAAGATCCTAGGGCACGTCTTCTCTACTCGAAGGGGCACTTTGTCTTCAGTCACTGGACTGGTCGCTGATTTTTCTCAAAACCGACTGCCCCGAAAAATTATCTTTTTCGAACCAAGAAAGTGTTCTCTCGAAAAATGCTTAGTTTGTTGTTTTTATATTCGAAAATATTATGCTCTAGTTTGGAGTAATTAGCAAAACATATTTTTAAAACATTGACCTACTTTTGTTTGGCCTACCATATACTGGGTGTTATTTCTAAACGTGACAATAGCTACGGTTTCAGCCATACCATTTCTGAAATGCCTAGATATGTACAATACTAAATCTTCTTCACGCATAGGAGGTTCTAAGTGTTGTGCTGCATTCAACATTGCTAATGCGTAATTATTCAAACTAGTTCCCCTATTGTGATCATATTTTCCAAAATACAATCGTTCTCGTGCCAATGTTTATGCATGCTCGCCCCAGTAATAATTAATAAATTGACTTTCAAATTCCTCCAAGTTATTTATACCAAATGCTCTACTATTGAACCATAATAATGCATTTCCTCCTAAACTGTCTCTTATCACTTCTCTAAGATTGCCAATAGGATCGTTTATATTCACTTTATTCCGTAAACTTCCAATAAATATTTTTGGATGTATTCTCTTAATTTCCCCATCAAATTTCATGAAATTTTGGCTTCCACATCCACTCATAAAAATTTTTTCAACTTGACGATTTCCTATTTCTCTTCTCAGTTTTTCTTCAATTTGTTTTATTCTGTCTTCTGTCCTTGCTAACATTTCTTCTCTTAGTTATTCTCCGATATATTCTCTTCGCAATACATTCGTTTTCTCACCATTGTCATCAATATTTTTCCTTAATCTCTCCATCATGTCTTTGTTTTCTCTAACTCTCTGTTCTACCTTGTTTTCTAGTTCTTGTTTGTTTTCTTTCATTACATTCATTAATGTTAGTTCTACCATTTCTATTCCATTTTTTATTTCTTGTATTTTATCATTTGGAAATGACCAAGAAATTGTTCTTGGTCATTTCCTCTTTCATATTTTGATTATCCCGTTTCAAATCTTGTTTCATATCTTCCCACCTAGCTTGATTGTCTTCAAACTTGTTATTATTATCCTGTTCCAGATCTTGCTTCATCTCTTCCATTCGTTGTCTCATCTTGTTGATATCTTGTCCCATATTTTGCATATGTCTTAATATTACTGTCCAATCCACTGGTCTTTCATCTTGATTTCCATCCCCTCTATCTGAATCAATTTGTTCATCCTCATTTGTGTTGCTTGTGTATACATCCAGTGATCTTTCATGTTGTGTCAACCTTTTCTAACGATTCATCTGCATTGTGATTGCCATGTTTCGTCAATTTTCTATTTCTCAAATCCATGATGTATGTCTTGATTTGATGATTAAAATATTCAGAAAAGACTCCTTACAATAATCACCCTATAATTGTGAATAACCCTATATTTATACCACCCCACGTTGGCTCGCCATATTGTTATACTTGTGTGTATAAGAGGAATTTTCAATATTATTGTATTAGTATTTTGACTTATTGAATTTTAGTGTGGCTAGCTCATTAAAGGAAAAAGAAAAATTTTATGTATTTATTTATGCGGTGAGAAAGAGATACTCTATCTACTTTTTGGGTTCCAGTTATTTTTACACTTTATCTCTAATATTTTATCTATTATTCATTCAAACAATTTTTAATATATTTTTTTAAATATTATTTGGGGCGCCTATGGTTAAAAATTTCTCAGTAGAATAGTCGGTTCCAGATCTCACAGTAATACAGATGTCAATTCGTATCCGTTGAAATGATATTTAAAAAAATAATGATTTCAAGAATATTTAAAATTAATTAGTTTGTATTGGTCAGAAAATATGTATTATAAATTCGAACAAAGGAACAAAGTGATGAAATGTCTTATGCTAATATAAAGATTGAGAAATCGAAATTTATAAACGTTAAATATAAATGCGTAAGTACTAAATTGGAACAAAAAAACAAAGTGATAAATTATAAACGTTAAATAGAAATGCGTAAGTACTAATGTTTTTGTAATTACTTTTATCAGATCTGTTTTATATTTTAAACATAAATGTTGGTACCAACAAAGACAAAAAAACTAACCTGGTCCTCACAACCCCACTAATACTCCTTCTTGAAGTGCTGTCTTTCAAAACCACACCATACAGAACTGCCGGGACTCCAATAATTGTTATATCATTTTTACCATATGTCATCCCTCGTTCATTTTCTTCATCAACAAACTCTCATTGTTTTTTTGTTGCTATGCCCTAATCATATATGTGCTGATTCTAATTCTTAAGTATTAATTTTTTTTTAGTTGTGTTTGTGTCCTTTTAAAATGTTCTTTCTACCAAATTATTATTATTCTTTTACATAAACTATCCTCTATTCCTATTTTCTAATTTCTAAATAATAGCTTTATTTGCTCAACAACAAAATTCATATATTTCCTGACACAATAAATATAAAGTTCTGTGATTTCTGCTTCTCATTCGATTTGTTGCATTATTCATTTCCATAGACTTTTTTGACATCTATGTCACTGTGATATATAACCAAACAATTCCCTCATATGTGACAGTTCCTACACTTTTGACATTACATATTATAGAATTCTCAACTTAATGTCACATCAAAACACGAGTAAGGTCATCTTGTACATTTTCCAAGTATTTGTATATTTCATCGTACGTCACGTTGATAATCATTTTAAATAAAAAAAATGGTTAGAAATTAAAAGCAAGTATTTTTTTATAATTCTATTAAATTTATAATGGCTGAACTACACATAACCCAAAAATGAAAAGACACTATCATTCGGATACAAAATTAAGTAATTAAATGGGATCAAATCAATTTCTTCATCCAACATTTTGATTGAAGTTGATCTGAAATATATCGATAAGCCAAATAAGGAATAAATGCAGTTTACGGGCATTTGCCTTTTTACGAATTCTTTTTGTTTTTCGTAACTAAATAAGCCTCCTGAACATAGAAATGAAAAAAAAACTCGGCGATCTCCTCAAAAATTACTCCCCTCCCCTCCATTATTTTTTTCCTGAAAATCGGCTTTTTTATTTTTTTTTCATTTCGTAATTGAGTAGCCTGTATATATAAAAAAGAACAAAATACCCCCCCCACAACAAAAAATAATTTTACGACTAATCGGCGTTATTTTTTTATTTTTTAAGTAAATAGACGTCAATCTCTAAACTAAAAATATAATAAAACAATAAGCATAACAAAAATAAGGAGTATGCATCTCTTTCACATTTGACCAGGTCCTCCAATTTTCGTTGCATTGGTTATAATGCGTCAAAGACTACTTCTCTGCAAAAATTGACCCAATCCACTAACGTATACTGCGCGAGTCTTAGCTCGTTTTGCATTCGCAATATCTGGTCTTTATTGACCCACAGATGAATAAATCCCAAAATTTCCCAAATGGGCAGAAATTTAAGGGGGTAGGTTATTTCTATATAATGTATATTTTGATTGCCATGGTAACTAATTTGCGTTACAAAGTAATGGCTATTAAGTTATTCAAGAAGGGGAAGGGGATATAATCATTGGATTCGCCCTTTCCCTTCTTGAGTAACTTAATGTGCGTTACAAAGTATTGGATATCAAGTTATTCAAGAAGGGGAAGGGAATAACCTGCTGTGCGTTACAAAGTATTGGATATCAAGTTATTCAAGAAAGGGAAGGGTGAATCCAATGATTATATTTCCTTCCCCTTCTTGAATAACTTAAGGTGCGTTACAAAGTATTTTATATTAAGTTATTTAAGAAGGGGAAGGGAATATAATCATTGGATTCACCCTTTCCCTTCTTGAATAACCTGATGTGCGCGTTACAAAGTATTGGATATTTTTCAGGGGAAGGATGAATGCATATTACTTTCACTATGAGGAAAATCATGTGCGAAATTTACATATATTCACAACCGAAATTTATTAAATTATAATAGTATTAAACATTTATTTAATCATAAATACAATTAAATTATTCAATATTATTAGGGAAATATGTCAAATTATTTTATTATATTGAAAATGAAAAATACGTGAATTCTTTTAAGGGGAAAAGTTTCCAAACGGTTGACGAAACTACAATATATTTTTGTCGGTTGTCGAGTTTGACATTGACTTTCATAAGTGTATTTGCATGGAAAATAAATGTTTTTAATAATTTTTAATATTCATATTTCGAAAAGTATTTGTTTTCTCAACTCGTGACTTGGTATAAAACGTTTCTATAATAATAACTGTCTGTAAAAAAGATATGAGACCCGAACCGGATTGGAGATATTTTAAAATTGAAAATATGCCTGCATGACAATACAAGTAAGTTTGAGAAATTTTGAAAATTCATATCTTGAAAAGTAGTTGTTTCCGCAACTTGTAGTAACTTGGTATACAACATTTTATAATAAGACCTATCTGTAAAAAAAATTTGAAGCCCGAACTCGATTGGTGGCATTCCAAAGTTTAGCCATATGGTCGGCTCATCACTGTAGTTATTTCCGCTATTTATTACAAAATATACGTTTCTTTTTATTTTTTTATATGTCCATCACATTTCCAACGAAAACCATCTCTGGAATCTGGCCGTGGTGTCATTATGAAATGTCCCTCCCAAAAATTCACCGGACACTTAATTTCATTATTTCTTCTTCTTCGAATGCCGTCCCCACTTAACGGAGGTTGGCGACCACTCTCTTAAAAGCATCTCTGTCCTTAGCAATATGAAAAAGATCCTCAACGCCCATGTCTGTCCATTCTCGGATATTCCTCAGCCATGATTTCTTCTTTCTCCCAATTCCCTTCTTTCCTTCAACTCTGCCCTGCATAATCACTTGTAACAGAGAGTATTTATCATGTCGTAATGTAAAAAACATTTAGAACTCTTCTAATAGCTGCCAATTGTAGTATCATACTGATTATACACAAAATAATAGTTAATAAAATGTTTTAATAGAACATTTTAATTACATATAGGTTTTTACTGCATGTATTCATTTTTTACGTTTCAAGGTTATCCACGCAGTGTTCAATGAATTTTCGGAGAAACTATAAAATTTCAATTGCGTAGTATTTTTATACAGCATATTTGAACAGCCATGAATACAGAAAGATACTTTTGATGACGACATCACAAACATTTAATATCAGTTTTAAAAAATGAACATTTGAAAACGCTGCTTATACAAAACTACTAATACTACTAATAGTGTTTACATCACATTGTTTGTGTTTTTTCACGGCAGGTGGCATAAACGTCATCTTTCTCGGTCCCTATACCAACGGCAACAAATAATAATGACAATATATAGTTTGACACTTTTATGAAAGTTGTTATTGTTGTATAACTTCCAAAAGTGAACCTTTTAAAAGTGAATATTTTCATTAAAATAAGAGACCGCCAAGATTTTTTTTTATTTTTATGCTTCTACAAACATAATCAACCCAATAAACCAAAAATTTTAGTAATACAAGAAAAGCCCGTAAACTGCATTTATACCCCAAATAATATTACGGACAGTATAAATTTTATTCTAAAAGTAAATCCGAATAACAGTAGCCTTATTAGTTCTGTCACAACGTCAATGTATTCAAGAAAATAGATTCAAAGTGCTCATTTTAAACCAGTATAATATATATGTATATATGTATAATTCCGACATATTCACCGATAATAACAGATATTCGGTCAATATTTGCAGTTTCAAGGCCGGTTTAGAAAAAAACAAGTATTTCGGGCAAACTAAGGCCAGCTTTTATTATCTACCATATTTTGTCGTCATATGGCATATAACTTGCTATATTTAGCGATTTTGTCATTTCTCCTGTTATTTGGCCCTGTTTTCCGAGAACTGGGAACAGTGACCGACATATAGATATATTGACCCTAATCTAACACTATATATGTAGATTTCCGTGATATTCACCAATAATAACAGAATTATGGTGAATATTTGATGTTACAAGGCTGATTCAAAAAAAAGCTTGTATTTTGGGCAATACTAAAGCCAGCTTTTATTATCTACCATATTTTGTCGTTATATGCCATATAAATTGCAATATTTAGCGATTTTGTCATCACTCCTGATATTTTGCCCTGTTTACAGAGAACTGGGAACAATATAACTGACAATTACATATATTGACTGTATTCTAGCACTATATATGTAGAATTCTGAAATATTCACCGATAATAACAGATATTTGATCAATATTTGCAGTTTCAAGGCAAGGCATGTATTTTGGGCAAACTAAGGCCAGCTTTTATTATCTACCATATATAACTTGGTATTTTTAGCGAATTTCTCAGACTACCTTTATGTTTGTTCTTTTTGTCGGATATAATTTTATCTATTTTCTAAAATTATCTGAAACTATTAAGATATTCACATTTTCATTGATTTCGCTTGGAGGCAACATAACAAGAAAGAGGCAGATTCAGAAAAAAGCATGTATTTTGGTCAAAACTGATGCCAGCTTTTATTATCTACCATATTTTGTCGTTATATGCCATATAACTTGCTATGTTTAGCGATTTTGTCATTTCTCCAGATATTTAGCACTGTTTATTGAGAACTGGGAAAAATAACCGACATATAGATATGTGTATCCTACTCTGGCACTATATATGTAGATTTCCGCGATATTCACCAATAATAACAGATATATGGTGAATATTTGAAGTTTTAAGGCAGATTCAGAAAAAAACATGTATTTTGGTCAAAACTACATAATTCTCTCTAAACAAAGTCCATAATTATCTCGTTCCCTTTTATAAAACTGACATTTTTCTAAATTTAATTCAAGTCCAGCATTTTCTAATTCATTAAATATTATTTCTAAGTGTTTTTGATGTTTTTGTTCTGTTTCAGAAAAAATCAAGATGTCATCTATGGAATGGAGAGTGAAATCTTCATATTGATTCAATATCGTATGCAGAGTTCGTACCAAAGCAGCACAAGAACTTTGTAGTCCGAATGGCACCACACAAAATTGGTATACCACTCCATCTACCATGAATGCAGTGTATGGTCTACTACGATGATCCAATGGAATTAACCAAAAACTATGCTTTAAATCTAATTTAGAAAATATATTAGCCTTTGTAATTATTCCAAATATACCTTCAATATTCAAAGGACTTTCATATTGTTTTTTAGTAAATATTCCTAGCATCCAAACATAGTCTAATATCTCCAGATTTCTTCTTCGCACATGTTATGGCACTTATATCCTCTGAATTAGATCGTTCAATTATACCATCTTGTAGAATTTTAGTTATTTCTTGATATACTTCTGTAGCAATAATATCCACCTATGTACACGATTCTTCAACATCGCTGTTAGTGCTGAATGGTCGGTTTCTAAAATAAACTTAGCTCCTAGTAAATAAAATCTTAACTTATTAATGCAGAAGACAACACTAGCCATCTCCAATTCTGTTATTGACTATTTCTTTCGGCTGGCTTGGTTACTCGAGATATAAAACTAATGGGAACCTCTCCTCCTTCTTACATTTGGACTATTGCACCTGCCAATCTTTCAACTGAAGCATCCGTTCTTAATATAAAAGGTTCGTCATATTGTGGATGAAAAACTTTTCTCTTCTCTCATCCCATTTCCAACTAGTATCCTTTTTTAATAGTTCTATGAGAGGAATTTCTCTTCTACTGAGATCTGGTAAAATCCTCTTAAAATAGTTGATGGTCCCTAAAAATCCTCTCAAAGTCCTTAAATTATTAGGTGTTCTATATTCCAGAATTGCTTTTATTCTCTCAGGATTCATTGTAATGCTAGTGTCACTTAAAATATATCCTAAATAATCCACTTCCCTTTTATAAAACTGACATTTTTCTAAATTCAATTCAAGTCCAGCATTTTCTAAATCATTTAATATTATTTCTAAGTGTTTTTGATGTATTTCTTCATCTAAAAGAATTATTTAACAAAATATACATGGAAGAACACCTTCCATGCAATTGGACAAATATTAACATGATTCACTTTCATAAGAAAGGCCCTGAAAACGATGCTCTAAATTACCGAGGTATTGCCTTACTCAATCACAAAACTAAGCTATTCACCAAACTAATAAATCAGAGACTACATACTATTAGAAAGTTGCGACAGTAATAAATTACAATTTATTGTAGATAAAACAAAGGTTGTTATATTCAGAAAAAGCCCAAATATCGGATATAAAGCTAAATTTTGGTATAAAAATGCACTAATAGAACATGTAAACAGCTATAATTACTTAGGAGTGATATTCTCGTTTAACGGCACATTCACAGAAAATTTAAAATCACGTATAAAGAAAACGAAATTAACACAAAACGCAACACAAAATTTAATTAAATCCTCACATATGACCGATATGGAAAGTGTTAAATCGCTTTATTATAGCATTGTGGTTCCAACCTACACATATGCCAGTGGAATATGGGGACTTCGGTACATAAATGAGGGAGAAATAGTTCAAAATCAATTTTGGAAAAATTTTCTCTATTTACAGAAAACAACTCCCAGTTACATTTTGAGAGCGGAAACAAGACTAGTGAAAATTGGATTTTTTATTATAAAACAAGCTCTAGAATATTTACTAAAGATTAAAAAAATTTCCTCAAAAAGATTTCCTAAGATAGCGCTAGATAGAACTTACCAACTATACCAACAAAATCAAACTGTATCAAAATACAATTGGATAAGTCAAATAAATAATATTTGAACTGAAATTGGAGCTCCAGAGTTTGATATGCATAGTTTCGATGGGGATAAAATCAACATTATTTTGGAAAAATACGAACAATATAGTCATATAGAGGATTGGAATAAAATATTACTAAGTCCATTATGTCTAATGTATAAACACATACTACAAGACAAGCATCCCTTTCAAAGCACAAACCACTTAGATCTTTCAATCCCTTTGCATATTAAACGCTTCATCTCACAACTACGCACTACTAACACTAAAATACTGTATATGTATATTAATAACAATGCATATACCATAAAAACAAATGAAATATGCACAGTTTGCAACTGTCTAGTTCCAGAATCCCTACAACATTTATTGTTTGTATGTCCAATGTATGAACAAATTAGATATTTCTTCTCTAAAACCTATCAGTCCCTAACGGACTTTGAAACAGTAATTAATGAAGCTGAACCACAATTATTATATCAAATATATAATGTGACAAAGAATATTTCAAAAATCAGATCATTCATTATAAACGAATAGTAAAGTATCCTCTCACTCCCGTCAAGGCATCATCTAAGCATATCTATAAAATTATAATTCACTTCTATTTTTTAGTTATTATTTTTTACATTTATATTGGAAATATTGTCCCCTCCTTGTTCATGTATTCTGTACGAAAGAACAATAAATTTTCTATCTATCTTTCATCTTTCTATCTATATTCCAGAATTGCTTTTATTCTCTCAGGATTCATTGTAATGCCAGTGTCACTTAAAACATATCCTAAATAATCCTCTTCCCTTTTATAAAACTGACATTTTTCTAAATTTAATTTAAGTCCAGCATTTTCTAATTCATTTAATATTATTTCTAAGTGTTTTTGATGTATTTCTTCATCTAAAAGAATCATTTAACAAAATATACATGGAAGAACACCTTCCATGCAATTGGACAAATATTGAACATGATTCACTTTCATAAGAAAGGCCCTGAAATCGATCCTCTAAATTACCGAGGTATTACCTTACTCAATCACAAAACTAACCTATTCACCCAACTAATAAATCAGAGACTACATACATTCAGTGAATCAATTGAAACGCTACCAGAATGTCAGGCTGGCTTTCGTAAACAAAGAAGTACGGAAGATAATATTTTTGTTCTTTACTCGGTGATAAGTAACCATCTGCGACTGCCTGGGAGGAAAGTTTTTGCACATTTTATCGACTTCAAAAAAGCTTTTGATAATATCAATTTGGTTATACTTTGACAAAAGCTTTTCTTTAATGGAATCAGCGGCAAGATGATAAGAATTTTAAAAAATATGTACTCTTTAGATACAATAACAATTGAGCAGAACGGTTGTACCTCAAAAAAAATTAAAATCACCAAAGGCATCATCCAAGGCGACTCGCTAAGTCCACTATTATTGAGTGCTCATTTAGGCATATCTAAAACCATTTCTCGTATCTCTGAAATTTATTATTGGCTAAAACTCAGAAGTTCTGTATCTCGCTGCGTTAATAAATGTTTGGGGCAAGGAAAAATCAAAACAAACATATCCATTTTATTTGTTAATCTGAGGTTTAAATTATATCCCCTTATTGTGATAGGTTATTTTTTGCGTTGTTTTTGTAGGTGGTTACAAAACTTATAATCAGATAGAATTCTCGAAAAAAAATTGTTTTGTTATTGTATACAATGTAAATTGTTTTACGGCCATAGGTTATACATCCTATGTCTGGCTGATAAAACATTTGTTGTATCGTGTATATAATCAATAATGTACCTACTGGTAATCGATCAAATTTTCATGAATATGTTATATTGCAACATTCAATACTTGACATCTGTCAGACTGTTCAAATTTAAATTCACATTTCAATCTAGTTAGTGGTAATCATAAAATGTCTTCTCCGTATTTATCTGAAATGTCGTCTTTTGAAGTAAATTTGAAACAAACTTTGAGAAACATGGAATACCCTTTATGCGCTCAAGAAGCTTTATCCAAAATAGGTAATGTTAATAATTAGTTGGTAAATTATTCTTTTCTTGACAAATGTTAATTTTGTAATTGAATTAATATGTGGACGGATAACCAGCAGACAAAATATGAATCTAGCATTGGATCTAATGGCCGAGTTCGTTTTTTACGAAGTAGATAGAAGAGGTTATAAAAGAAAGCGACCGTTAATTCCGCTGTTGAAACTTCAGCTTATAAAAATACTACATGTATACCTCGATAATATTTCTAGCGAATCTGGAAGAAACGCGGTTTTTCTATCTTTATTTACTGGAAATACTGCAAATATACGAATCAACGTTCTTATAAAGTTGGTATCAGTTTCTATAGAAATACCGTCTTCTAGAATCTTATCGTCTGCCAGTGCTAGGATGCAACAATTGGGAAATACTTCTCCAAATAGTAGTAAACTAGCCGAGGGAATTTTTCAAGAATATTTTCATTCCTATGTTTCTAATACTGACAAGATTATGGTTTTACCTAAGATCTCTCTACAGTTTTTACTGCTAACTTTTTAACCGCAGTAGCTGAACATTATTTTAACACTTCTAAAAAGGAAGTTTCATTTCCACCGCAAGTTTTACTAAAAACGATTAGTCTTTGGGTAAGTAGATTGGTGTTATAACCTCCCCTTAACCTTAATACCTACCAAGGGGGAGTTATAAGTGAAAAAGTTAAGATTGTCCCAGTTGTCAACCTATGTCCGCGGCTAAACTTCAGAGGAGACGGGCGTGGTCCCAAAAATTACTGGGATATCAACTATAATTCGTTAGATTATCTACAAAACCTCTTATTATATTACCCAGGCGCCAGCTGATTTCTTTTGCCTAATACGCTCTATTTCCCACCTAAATCAGCAAATGGAAAAGAAGAATAAAAGTCCAACCTCACTTATGATCTTCTATTCACCAATCAGTTGCCAAAAATACTACAAGTTGTCTAACAGTGTGATTATATAAAAAACTATAAAGCATTTACTTACTTAAGAGGGTATTACAAATGCTTAAGTGATTTTCAGTTACCACCATATAAATATAATTTTAAATAAGTGTAACAGATAATTGAAAAACTTCAAGTTACAAAATATGACTCCGGTTATAACATTATGTCCCAAAATTCCCTTAAAATGCTTTCAAGCTAAATGTGAAATAGTAACTAGTAATAGTAAATAATAATAACAAATGAACGAGGTAAAGCCTGCTTAACAGGGTATCTACAACTAGAAATATTTAAATGTTGACCAAGATTATCATTGACCAAAGTATTTTACATTCCCAGGTCAAAAGGTTTTCTGCGTTACCTATATAGGAAGAAATTAATGATTCATACCACAAAATATTAATATGTACTGGTCATTAGCTTTGGTACCAAGGCGAAAGACAGGTGTACGATTGACAATTATATAAGGTCAATGCATAAGGCACTCCTTCATATGAATTTACTGTCAATTTCAACCCTTACAATAGTCATTGATTGACCTGCTCCAAGTCACTACTACACAATGAACCACTATGTATAATACATTGCACAGTAATCTTAAAATGAATATATTTAAAAAACGTAACGCCAGGGAAATAAAGTCACCGACACAGACTCTTAATTTATCAACTATAAGGGAGAAGTGAATTCTATACAAATTTTAAAGTTTGAAAGATAATCTGATTACATTCCTGTATAAATTGTTTGACTTCCTAGTGCCAGCATAATTGAAGATCATAAATATGTTTTGATTAAATGAAAAGACCCAACATAAAAGTTTCTTACTTAATCGCAGTAACGACGAATCAATTTAAAAGTCCATCGGACATATAATATCAAAAAAATAATAAAACTCAAACCAGGAGTGAGGTAATGGTTGTCCATCCCTCGCCTAGCTCCGGACGACAAAACATCTTTTCTAGGGTATTCCGCTTCCCAATCGTTCTGCTACCACCTCGCTTATGAGGGAAATTCCTCAGAGCGGCCCCTCTCCATGAATCTTCCGGGACATGGCTACCAATAATACTGGAGACATCACACCCATTCAAACAACCCTCCAATCCTGAAGGGTCATTAGCAAAGAATATGAAGAATATGAACCATAATGCCACCAACAGCAACAGGGTCTCAACCCCAGCCTCATTCAAATTAATCATACGCACAAGTTCAGCACACAGAGTGTAGATCCCAAAACAAAATGGTCACCGCTTTCTTCCACAACTCTTTCCAACTTCGGCTCAAACAAAATACGCCAACGAAGTTACTCTTGTCGGTGAATATGTCTAAGGGGTTAGACATAAATATCCCCAAACTGAGGGATGGCAAACGCCACGTTAAGGTTTTTTTTTTAAACCAAATATCTCACCCCAAAACTGCTATGCTTCAAACTTGAAGAGAATGAAAACGTGTTCCCCTTCCTATTTTTCAAATCAGAAAAATACACTGTCAACAGTTAGTTCCTTTCATCCCTGCCAACCTATCTGATGACATCATCGTGCCACCTGAAGAGATTGTGAGCAATTTAATGTAACTCAAATAACCTTGGGCATGTGTAATTTAATATCTCACAAATGCCTCCATTGTATCCTAATTTTAAATAAATCCCTATACTCCTTAATTTTGATAACTATTTACTCTACACGCGCAAGTCGCCATAAAATCGATGGTTGACACCATCTACATCATCACTAAACAATGTGACGTTTGAAAAATTGCCTCGCCGTATATCGAGGTTATCTGTCAGTCTAAATATCTAATCATTAAATGTCATTTTTCAAAATCATAACATGAAAATGGATTTATAATATCTAATTAATTCTCCAGTCTCAATATTTGTCATCCCAATTTGAGTGCACGGTACTGAATAGTACAATCCGTAAAATAACCTTGAGTTAACCTGAACATGGGAAACTCAATTTTAAGAAGATATGAAACCTTCCTTAAAACTATGGACTTACGGCATATCAGACAAACATACTCCTTTACTGGAATATTATACCACTCGTACAAGGTCTTGAAGTCAGAAACAATTAATATAACTAATGGAATACCATACTAAAACGGTTTATTTGGAGGAACTAGAATATGTCAATATTTACTCGAACAAAATATACCTACAAGTTATGTCTACCTCAGAGACTATCTTTGCCAACCTGTCTAAAACTATGAATGGTTAATATGAATTGAACTAAGGTAAGAAGTGACTTAATAACGTTATTAACAACCATATACAGGGTGTAATAATATATTTAACATCTACCACAGATTATGTGGTAGAATTCTTGGTCTACGTAATTCTAACAGACTACCTATTTCAATATACTAATGTTGATCAATAGGAATGTGTTATTAAGTAAGGGTAATAAATAACTGAATTAGGTATTTAAACTTGATTTACGGAGTGAAATCACAAGTTAACAATATAATAATCGAATACAGTTGGATATACCGCTTAGGCACACTAGTACAAAATAAAACTGTTACAGTGTATTTGTCAATGTGTATTGTTAAATTTTCCTATTTAATCAAAAACTATATACAGTAATATATAGGGCAGTCATAATATGTATTCTTATTATTGCTTACTCTTCTCACAATTTCTATCCACTCTTTTATCGGTATTCCATTTTTCTGCTTCGTCTACTGACGTTTTCTTTGATAACCTCTTGCTCTGCTGTTAATGACTGGTGAGCACAACATTTTTTTTGGGTTTTTGCTATATATATTGTTACGAACTCGCACACCGAAGCAGATAGATACTATGTACGGTCCTGTAGCCTTATGTTAACGGAGTTAAAAAAATGGCGAGCGCGCCGAATTCTGGGAAGGTCTATTGGGATTTATTGTGACAGTTTTTATAGACATGTTCTCGGAAGGTCTTTTAAGGATTGAGCCTGCATTTGAAAAATATCGCGAATGGCATTTGTTTAGTGTCAGCCGCAGCCCAGAATTCTCTAGTAAAAAAGGCACTAGTATATAAAAAGGACCGATCAGCGGACCAGTTCAGTTGATAATTTGACATCGTGAGAAAAACAAGTAAATAAGTGAATATAAAGTGTTTATATAAATTACTTTGAGTGAATATATAGTTAATATAAATTAATAATTAAGTGATTAGTTAAGTATGTATAAATTAAGTGTTAGTGATTAGTTTAGTGTTTAAATAAATTAAGTAAGTGAACCTACCGTGTGTTCAAAATTTATCCCACCCGTTTATTGTTTAAATAAATAACAAAAACATTACATTGGTGTCAGGTGTGGGATAATATAAATAAATTGCTACGTAAAAATGGCCAAGAGACTATGTGACCTCAAAGTGGCGGAACTAAGAGCAGAATTGGAAGATCGTGAGTTGGAAACGTCCGGTAAGAAAAGCGAATTAGTAGAAAGACTTAAAGTGACACTGGAAAATGACGGCTTTGATCCAGAAACCGTTTTATTTACTGACGAGGCTTACACCTTAATCTCGTCTATTTCTGCTAATATTTCTGCTAACATGGACGAGAAGATTTCTGACATGGAAGAGAACATGGACGAGAAGATTTCTGCCATGGACGAGAAGATTTCTCCTATGAAGAACGACATTTCTGCTAACATGGACGAGAAGATTTCTGCTATGAAAAACGATATTTCTGCCATGGAAGAGAAAATTTCAACGAATGTGAAAAACGATATTTCTGCCATGGAAGAGAAAATTTCAACGAATGTGAAAAACGATATTTCTGCTTTGAAGAACGATATATCTGCCGATATCTTATTAATGAAAAATGACATTGCCGCTGACGTTGAAAATGAAATTTCGTCAATAAAATCTGAAATCGAGAATAAGATGTCGACGATGGACGAGAAAATCGAGAATAAGATTGCAACGATAGACGAGAAAATCAAGGAGTTAGAGGAAAATATTGCCGATTCAAGAACGAGAGGCACGCCAGAGGAAGAAAAGAAGACCGAGCAAACGAAACCCTGCAAGCCAGAAACACTACCTAAGTTTGAAGACATTGGTAGTTTTACCCGAGTCAAGGTCCCGACGTTCGATGAAACAATTTGAGGCAGCCGCTAGAGTGAATAATTGGTCCGATAGAGAGAAGGCAGTGAACTTAACTATCGCGCTTCGGGGAGATGCCTTAGATGTACTTCAGACGATACCTCTGGAAGAAACGGATGATTTCAAGCAGCTGAAGAAGAGGTTTGATATGCGATATGGTCACGAACATGTAGAACATTTGTACCAATCCCAGTTGAAGAACCGAAGGCAGAAACGTGATGAAACACTTCAAGAATATGAAGTGGATATTGTCCGACTCGTTCGATTTTCTTATCCATCAGCAGCAGAGAACATGATGGAATATCTGGGCATCCAGGCCTTTATTGATGGCTTACATGACCCCGATATGCAGAGGACGCTGCGTTTAGCCCATCCCAAAACATTAGTTGACGCATTGACAGCTGCTCTTGAATATGAGCAACGAAGGCTTCAGGATATAACAAAATTAGGACCATCCAAGAAGAAGGTGACGAAGACAGATTTGACCAGTTCGTCAGTTTAATAGAAAGTATGATGGACAAGAAGCCGAGAAAGATCAGATGCTGGAATTGGGGCGAGCTAGGGCATGTACGCAGTTCGTGTAAGCGCCCCAAGACTCCTGCAAACCAAGAACCCCAGTCACAGGAAAACTAGAACGGGTCGGCTACGGAGGGGCAGCACCAACCCATGACCGTTCCAAAGAACCTCTCATACTGATAGCTTCTCTCAGATGTCGCAACGACAGTGTATGTGTAGATGGAGAAGTGAATGGCAAAAGTTATACTCTGCTGGTAGACACTGGAGCAACTAGAACTATCATACGACCAGAAATAATAAACTCCAAGAAGAAGATTTTACCAACGAGACTGCGACTGCGGACCGCCACAGGTGAGAGTGCCAACGTTCACGGTGAGACACAAATCCAATTGGGAATTGGCGCAGAAAAGTTCACGCATACGGTAATCGTTGCTGATATTGAAGAAGACGTGATTCTTGGAATGGACGTAATGAATGTACATGGTTTCCAATTAGACTTTAGAAACAGAACCATTAAAGTGGGTTCCGAGGAGGTATTCCTTCATCCATATGAAGGCAGTGCGGTGTTGGCAGCTGTACAGGAAGATACCGTTATACCTGCACGGAGCGAAACCATGATAGTAGCACGGCTACAGGGAATCATGGAGGAAGGTACACCGGTTATGATGGAGCCAAGGAACCACGACGAAGAGGTTGGCAAAGGAGTACTAATTGGAAAAGTATTGGTTACGTCGGCGAAAGAGATCCCAGTACGTGTGATAAACGTGAATGATTACCCAGTTACCATCAAGAAGGAAACCAAGATTGGATCCTGCGTACCAGTGACGTCTATAGTTCGTCAAACAACGACCACTGACAATTCTAATGCCAGATTCGAACAAATGTTATCAGTAGCTGGTCAATCTTTGGATCGAGCTGAAAAAAAGAGAATGAGAGAATTTCTCTTTCAGTATCGAGACCTATTCGTACCAAAAGGAGGAAAGACTGGTAGAACATCAGCCGTCAAACACAAAATGGATACTGGTAGTGCCAAACCAATTAGGCAATCAGCTCGAATACTTACACGAGCGAAGAGAGAGGAAGCTGAAAGAATAATTCGAGAGATGGCAGAAAAATAGTTATAGAACCATCTACTAGTCCATGGGTGTCGCCAGTAGTGCTCGTCAAGAAAAAGGATGGAACTACGAGATTCTGCGTGGATTATCGCCAGCTTAACAACGTGACGAAGAAGGACAGATATCCTCTGCCTCGAATTGACGATACGCTAGATACTTTGGGCGGCAGCAAACTGTTTCCCACCTTGGACCTGAAGTCTGGCTATTGGTAAGTGGAAATGGACCCAGAAGACGAAGAAAAGACTGCTTTTACCACCGGATCTGGATTATGGCAATTCAACGTCAGTCCATTCGGGCTCTGTAATGCGCCTGCGACATTTGAAAGACTCATGGAAGACATGCCTGGTCTATTTGGACGACATCGTAGTACTGGGGAAGACATTTGTCGAACACCTGAAGAATTTGGAAGACGTATTCAAACGACTCCAAGCCGCCCAGCTCATGCTAAACCCGAAGAAATGTCAGCTATTCCAAAACCGTGTCGACTATCTAGGCCATATAGTGAGCAATGAAGGAGTGGTGGTGGATCCAGAGAAAATTGCTTCCATTCAGCAATGGCCGCAACCAACCGACAAACATCAAATTAGGAGTTTCCTTGGACTTTGCACATATTATAGAAGATTTATCAGGAAGTTTGGAGATATTGCTAAGCCTCTAACTCGACTTACAGAAGAAGCAAGAGCTTTCCAATGGGACGAAGACTGTCAAACGGCTTTTGATACCTTGAAGAGGTATTTAACAACGACGCCGATATTAAGATGCCCTTTACCAGAGGGAGACTTTATTCTTGACACTGACGCAAGCAACGTAGGAATTGGTGGAGTGCTCTCACAGATCCAAGGAGGGCAAGAAAGAATGCTGGGATATTTTAGTAAAGTCCTCTCCAAACCAGAACGAAACTACTGCTTCACAAGAAGAGAACTTTTGGCGGTAGTGAAGTCCGTGGAACACTTTTACCAGAATCTCTATGGTAGGAAGTTTTTAATCCGGACTGATCATGCAGCACTCAAGTGGTTGATGCAGTTCAAGAACCCCGAGGGCCAGATCGCTAGATGGATTGAACGACTTCAAGAGTATGATTTCAACATCGAACATCGAGCTGGTGTGAGTCACCGAAATGCCGACTCCCTGTCCAGACGGCCGTGCTCAACAGACTGCTCCCACTGCAACAAGGTGGAATCTAGGGAAGCTGCAGTTTCAAGAACTACTGTAGTCAACGAGGAATGGTCACCCTCCAGGATCAGAGAAGATCAGGAGAATGATCCTCACCTGAAGATGATCCGGCAATGTAAGAAAGAAAATCGGCGACCCACCTGGTAAGAAGTGTCAAAATTTTCGCCGAAACTCAAGGCGTATTGGGCTCAGTGTATTGGACTCCCTTGTCCTGGAAGGAGGGCTGTTGAAAAGAGTCCTTGAAAACGATGATGGTTCTGAGATGAGGAGACAGCTAGTTATCCCGAGAATAAGAGTAGCTGAGATACTGAAGAAGTTACACGACAGTCCATCGGGAGGTCATCTGGGAGTTAAGAAAAGCCTTCAGCGAGTCTGTGAAAGGTTTTATTGGATGAACAGCTCCGACGATGTGAAGGACTGGTGTAAGAAATGTACGACTTGTGCTACGAGTAATGGACCACATCGCAAGAGCAAGGCACCCATGAAACAGTACAGTGTTGGAAGCCCTTTCGGAAGGATTGCTTTAGATATCGCTGGGCTATTTCCAACGACAGAAAATGGTGGCAAATACATACTGGTTGTAGTGGATTATTTCACAAAGTGGGTGGAAATTTACGCTATCCCGAATCAAGAGGCCACAACTGTCGCAGATGTATTGGTGTAAGAATTCATCAGCCGATATGGAGTGCCCTTGGAAGTCCACAGCGACCAGAGAAGAAATTTCGAAAGTCATCTATTCCAGGAGATTTGTGTGAAGCTGGAAATGAAGAAGACCAGAACAACAGCATTACATCCACAGTCAGATGGAATGGTCGAGAGAATGAACAGGTTTATTGGAAAATACCTGTCCAAAGTAGTATCCAGCCATCAGAGAGATTCGGACCAGTCTATTTCCCTATTCGCATTGGCTTATCGATCTGCCGTCAATGAGTCCACGGGTGAAACACCTGCGAAAATCATGTTTGGACGTGAAATGAGGCTTCCTTGTGACCTGGAATTTGGCTGTCGCCATGGAGAAGATCTAGCAGGAGAAGACTACGTGATCCAATTGAGAAGAAGACTGGACGATATTCATGAATTAGTTCGAACAAATCTTCAAGCTGCCAGCGACAGAATGAAAAGTCGGTACGACACGCAGGCCACAGAAGGCGGTTTTAAAGTTAGGGACAAAGTATGGTTACACAGCCCGACGAGGAGAAAAACATTTTCTCCAAAATTACAAAAATCCTGGGAAGGTCCATACTTAATCAAGAAAAGGATCAATGATGTTATATATCGCATAAGCAAGATCCCCAACGGAAAACCAAAAGTAGTTCACCAAAACCGGCTAGCGCCATTCGAAGGAGACCATGACCTGGAGGAATGAGTAAACCTTATTCGAGATGTGTCTGACCCTACCTTCGAGGAATTTATGGGCACGTATGGAGGTACCGGGAAAGCTAGATATGGAGTCACTTCAGAACAACAACAAGATTTGTTCACTCTCCCGGAAGATTATTCACTGGCATACAACATCCCCGCCCGTATCAAGAACGCACGAGGGTTGGCAACCGTCTTTCGAAAGAAGTTCGGGCAATTAGAAAAACTTGAAGACCAGATTCCAGCCCCTGGCAATACACTGAAACTGAAACATAATTCGCGGTACGTCTTCTACGTGGTAACTAAAAATGAATTTCAAGATCGCTCTACCTACCGCGATGTGTGAGAAGCACTTCGAAACCTACGAGACTATGTGTTGGAATCCAGCGTGAAGAAACTGGCTATGCCTAAGATAGCGAGTAACCAGTTGGATTGGCGAATCATCAGGAACATGGTAGAGATTATCTTTCAAGATACCGGTGTCCAGATATCAATTTGCAGCTACAACCCGCGTTATCAGTATCCGATGAAGACGGTGCCCTGCTATTTCCATAAGATTGGAAAGTGTAGGAATGGAGTCAGTTGTCGATTCAAACATCCAGTCTCGGCTACACAAAAGTTCCAGGAGGAACTTTCATTTAAGGAGGGGGTAATGTTACGAACTCGCACACCGAAGCAGATAGATACTAAGTACAGTCCTGTAGCATTATGTTAACGGAGTTAAAATAATGGCGAGCGCGCCGAATTCTGGGAAGGTCTATTGGGATTTATTGTGACAGTTTTTATAGACATGTTCTCGGAAGGTCTTTTAAGGATTGAGCCGGCAATCGAGAAATATCGCGAAAGGCATTTATTTTGTGTAAGTCGCAGCCCAGAATTCTCTAGTAAAAAAGGCACTAGTATATAAAAAGGACCGATCAGCGGACCAGTTTAGTTGATAATTTGACATCGTGAGATAAACAAGTAAATAAGTGATTATAAAGTGTTTATATAAATTAGTTTGAGTGAATATATAGTTAATATAAATTAATAATTAAGTGATTAGTTAAGTATATATAAATTAAGTGTTAGTGATTAGTTTAGTGTTTAAATAAATTAAGTAAGTGAACCTACCGTGTGTTTAAAATTTATCCCACCCGTTTATTGTTTAAATAAATAACAAAAACATTACAATATATTCAACTCATAACTCCAAGAAAATATGAGGAAACTCAATAAACCGCTGCCCGATCGCAATACAAAGATAAGATGAATGTCAATTTCTTCAATCAGTTATACCAATTGAGAACCAAACGATTTCGCCTCTAATTGGTACTTTACGTCATACCGGTGACGTAGTACCTACCAATCGGTTAACCAAAGTCCCTACCAACGAAAGCGGGCCGAAATCGCCTACAGTTTATAGTTTTTCCGATGATTTCCGAATGAGGCTCGAACGTCCTTCCCCATCCATCCACGTTTTTCATGGTATCACTCTCCTGCTTCTTGTTCATAGTCTACTCAATGTTCTTTTTCCAGATATAAGAAAATCCAAGTTTATGTATGGCGGCTCAACAAAAACAAGCGTTGCTACCACCAGGCGCGCTAGCCATGGAAACAAGAACGCCAATATCTGGTTTGCTTAGATGGTGCATTTTAGCTCCTATTCACAAAAAAAACAACAATTATTATAACAATCTTCACATAGCTCTTCTGAATAGTATTGCAGATATTCAAACAACTGTTCCTCCCAAAGCTATATACGCGCAACACATGACTCAACCGATAAATCCAATTTTGTCGTACGTTCACGATCTAAAGAACAATGACCTGAGACTGAATCATATTTTGAACAATGATGCTTTACAACTTTGTTTGGATAGATTTGCTCAGCTGTACATATCATGATTTCTGTTAACGCGATTTATGGACATGTAGATGATTTATTTTGTCAATTGAAATTGTTACCGTTTAATAAGTTCATGAATATTGTTATTAAGAATTATGTGAAAAACAAAATTAATGTTATTCATTAATAAATTAATTAATAAGTATAATTTAATTTGGTTTTTTATTTCATTTACAGCAGATCAACAATACGATCTTCGCTAATTTACTAATAATTAATTAAACTAAAGATATTAGAATATGAAATGAGGACTCTGTCGAGCCTGGGTTACCAGATCCGAAAATTCCTAACATTTTGCGGCCATACCTACTAGAACGCCCCGAACTTCCACACTACCGCCGCACTCGCGATTTTTCACTGACACTAGCAGATGAGCTGAGGCTTCAACTCTGATATGGCATCAACCGTGATCTACCGGTCCCTTATTATGTTAGCTCCAAAACCTCCTACTTGTTCTGGATCACAAATTTTGTACACCGCCGATACGTTAGCTTTAATTGTCTCTCGATTGTTCTTCGACCGAGAACTGAGATTCAGTTCAGTGACGATCACGAACACCTAGCTGGGAATTCAATGGGACAGTCTGCTCTAATTGTGCTTCACCTTGATCTTGCCGCATTTCCTGGGTTCTTTTCCTATGTAAAATCCAGGACGTTAGACTCGTCCAAATACTGGCTAATATGGAAACTCCGCACCCCATAGTTTGATATATTCTAAGGCTGTTAATAATGACTCCGCATATGTACTACATGACTTTATGTATACAATTAAATCCTAATAACCCACTCATGAAAATCCCTATTTCGGAAAACCATTCCCATAAATGCTTCATAGTGGATTCTGCTAGTTGCTTGACTTCAGATGGATAAAATATGTTTGCTAAGGAATAACCTTGTCCATGGGCTGTCATTCCTGCAGCTCGGCTAGTGAGTATGTTTTCTACTGCCTTCCGTTCGGATCCAAAAGTTATAGTTCTTTGTGCCTCGTTGACGTCTTGTTGGGTATAGAGACCCTGAGCTCCCACGGGTTGGATTGGTTGCAATTCTAGTGTTGGTTCGGTGTCCACAGCTAACTCATTGGGTGTTGTGGCTATAGCTGGATGTGGTTTCAACCCTATCCATTGATTATCAGAGGTGGTATTAAATTAATTAAATTATTGCAAAATAATTCTTCTGCTTGGCTATGTATAATGCGGGTAAGTGGCGCCATGTTCGTTCTGTGTGATTTGCTTGGAGATGATAACGAACGTTATAAAAACTTTTTTGCCTTTGGTACTGTGACATTAGATTCTTAAAAAGAGAAGAAGTGAAAACAGTACCATTGTCAACAGAAAAGATTTGTGTAACACCAAAAAAAACTTGATTTTCTATAAACTTCACAATACCCTTAGCAGTTGCGTGTGGCATTGGCAACGGCCACTTCGTCGAAGAGCTACTCAGGCGTGGGTTATATACTGGTGAGACCCAAGGAGTAGGTCTTACCGGTTCTCGGGTAATCCTACTTATTTTTACCTAACGAGACGGAAAGATAAGTGGGCGCTACCCTGAGTCCTACTAGTCTATAAGTTACCTTACATCAACTAATCCCAGTCAACAAAACAAGAAGTTGGAAGGTTATAAAAAAATATGAACAACGTTATTTAAAATTTGAGAAATTTATTTACAGGTAGTTTATTAAATAAAAATGATATGTTGAATGAAAAATTGAAGATAAAAATGTTATTAAATTTTACAACTTAATTTATTAATTTGAAAAAAAAACTAAAAACTGAAAGTAAATTGAAATTTAAAAAAAAATAGATTCTGAAGGAAATTAAAGATTAAACATGAATTAAATATTTTACAAAGATATAATTTACATTGGTACAAACTATTAAGTTGATATTAGATGAACATTCGTTGGAAATAATCTATAGATTTTACGATTGTGGGCGTTAGTACTTTCCTTGTTTTTTCTTTCCTATGATGATTTGGATGACGTCCAAAGGAATTGGGAACCAATCAGCTGGCTGCATCAAGTTAAGTCCAGTCGGTTCTGAATAGAGCCGTGGTCCCAGCAGGTAGAATTCATCAACGGAGAAGGCTTAGGTGGATACGAAGGTTTAGGCCAGTGAAATAACTTTAGGCCGGTACGGAAAAGTTTTTAGGCCGGTAAGAAAAAGTGCTAGAAAAGACACTTGAATCAGATATAGTTCTTGAATTCAGTAAAATGCAGGATATCTGGAGATTGAAATTACAGTAGATACAAGTAACATACGTACAAAATTATGAAATGATATCAAACAACGTGGTTCATATATCCCGTATTTTACAATATTTTAAGAAAATTTATTTATTTTAGAAATATAAGCCCAATAAAAATCATAAGAAAAGTAACGAATTCATTTAATTTTATTTCAATGGGTTTTCAACGTAGAATTCCATTGGTATAAAAAAACCAGAACACGTGGTTCATGTTTCCTGTATCAATATTTTAATAGAGATTTCAGAAATAAAAGCACAAAAGAAGATATGGAAAGTACAAAAGAGGAGATAAAAAGTGCCTCTATTAAATAAAACTCAAGTATTATTAATTAATTTTAAAAGCAGCGACTCAAATGAATGAATTAGTATGACTTTTTTTATTTGCATAACTTTTCAACAAATTTTCAATTAAACTTCTAATTTGTTAAACGTTCTTAGACTACCTTTATGTTTGTTCTTTTTGTCGGATATACTTTTATCTATTTTCTAAAATTATCTGAAACTATCAAGATATTTACATTTTCATTGATACATAACAAGAAAGAGGAGGTAGCTTGATAAAAGAAGTACACCATTATACTAAACAAAAACCTGACGAAAATGAAGAATTGATGAATATGATGAGGACAATAATGTCTGATATAAAAAGCACAAAAGAAGGCACAAGAAGTACAAAGGAAAATATAAGAAGCACAAAAGAAGATATGAAAAGTACAAAAGAAGATATGAAAAGTACAAAAGACGAGATAAAAAGTGCCTTCATTAAATAAAATTCAAGTATTATTAATTAATTTTAAAAGCAGCGACAGGTATTGATAAATGTCTTGGATTTAATTTTATGGTTGATTAAAAGTAGATTTATAATGTGTTTAATTCTATATTTATTAGAATTTCTTAGGGTTTTCTATACAGATGATATATGGCAGTTGACACACGTGACAGATGACGCACTCCACAACACAAGTTTTCGTGGGGTTTGCTGATGGGTTAGCCTATCAGCAAACCCCACGAAAACTTGTGTTGTGGGGTGCGTCATCTGTCACGTATGTCAACTGTCACGTATTATCTGTATAGCAAACCCTAAGAAAAATTGTGTCCTGTGTCACCTATCTACCTTCTTGTTTACTGTGGCGTGAGTGTCTGCTAACATTCTGCTACCCCTGTAGTGTGTGTCTTCTGTCATGTATTAAGTGACGCACCATATTGCTTAACCCGTATCTTTAGGAAATATGACCAAAACAACACTGGCAGGGATAAACAAAACAGTAACAAATCACTTGGTTTTTATTTACAATACAAGCATGTTGAGTATAATACAAACAATTATTACACACAAAATACAACTCTTTTCTTTTTCCTATTAGGCGTATGTTTAATTTTATCTATTTTTATCTTAATTATATAACTTAGATCCAATTCTGCAAATTCTTTTTCCAACCAATAGTTCGAGCAATAGAAGATTTCCGAATTTTCAACCTGTAATACGTAACGAAGTCTCTCCCTGTATTTAATTTCCTTCATAGCGGCAATCACCATTCTGTTCCTTCGGCAACATGTTCTAAGCGTTGGCAATGTCTAAACTCAATACGATCTTTTATCTTCTGCATGGTAATGTTCTTAATTTGAGTCATATCTTCTTGGGTAAAAGGGATATAAGGTTTACCCAATAGCTATAAAAATAGTTTTCTAATATCTCCCTCAATTGTGGTGTTTTCTCTTCTTTCTCCAGTAGACTAGAAAATCCATGTTTATGTATGGCGGCTCAACAAAAACAAGCGTTGCTACACCACCAGGCGCGATAGCCATGGAAACAACAACGCCAATCGCTGGTTTGCTTAGATGGTGCATTTTAGCTCCTTTCCTTGTACTCTCCTTGGATGCAAAAGTTAAAGTTGTTTGTTAAATTATATAATCATTTCCTCTTTGTTAAAAACTCCTGCAAAAGCCTGCGTTATGTCTAAGGTAGTAATCTTCCTTCCGGAGTTGCTCCAATAAAGTTGGTATTTTTTTAAGTAGCGTGTCGAGTTTAACGTCCGCTAATTCTACTTTGTATGGAATGCAAACAGGTTCTTTATGTTTCCTTTTAATAATTTCCAAATCTTCTCCGACTACTTCTCTTATTCCAATGGCAAGCGGGTTCTTACTTAGTAACCCAGCAAACATGAATGAGCCGTAAATAGACGGGCCATAGCTGTTAACTGCTGTTAGATGTCGGCAGCGGCACAGAGATGTCGGTAAATAATTGGAATGATATCAGTTTTGCCGCCTTGGCTGATTATACGCATATTTATGGTGGATGTTTGTAATTTAGCCACAAATTACCCGTTGAAAATTTGCGATAGTCACGCCGATGTCGTTTTGACACAGTATGCATGCCGGCATGCGACCTGTAATGAAAATAAAACATTGGCCTTACTGAATATCACCTTGGCAGTTGGCACTACTGCTGATTTGCTAGCCGTTGTGTTTAACACGTGTTGAAAATGAACCTAACCTAGTTGTGTTGTGGTGTTGTAATTAATAATTATTCACTGTAGCGACAATTTTATTAGATTTGTGTGTTGTATCCGATCTATTCGGAGCAAAGGAACGAGCAGATATGTCCGGAAACACAGAAAAGGAAGTACATACATCATTTGTTGCATCATATACCATCCTAATATACGTTTCCTTCAGAAAACCGCTGCATATTATCTCAAAGAGCACTCCTCAAAAATAGCGTCTCGCGAAAAATGCTGTTATAAGGATATATTCTGCAGCACTGTAGAGGCTGAGGTTATAATAGACAATATATCTCGTAGAAGTAATAATAATAAGATGAAAATTATGTTTGTGTATATTTTTAGAAAAAATTAATATGTCATCTACATAATGCAAAACAAATGATTCATATTTATTCAATATCTTATTCAGTGCCCTCACTAACGAACTACATGCACTTTGAACACCAAATGGCACAACACAAAATCTATAAATTTCCCCATCTATGGAAAAAGCTGTATAATCTCTACTATCCTCGTGCAATGGAATTAGCCAAAAACTATGTTTTAAATCTAATCGTGAAAATATTGATGTTTTTGTTATCCGTCCTAAAATAGCTTCAACCGACATAGGTGGGGGTTTTGAAAATTTGTTTATATTCCTAGCATCCAAACAAAGTATTAATTCTCCATTCTTCTTCACTACTACAACAATAGGATTAATGTATTGTGAGTTACTTCTTTCTATTATTTTCTGTTCCAGAAGTTCTTTGATATTTCTTCTCACTTGTTCTTTATGTTTATACTGGATGGGATATGTTTTTGCTTTGAAATTTTTAATATCTTCATTCACTTCTATTTTATGTACATAATCTTTTGCAATTCTATTCTCCTTTGAAAATAAATTATTATATTTGCCCATTAAATTTATTATTTCTTCTTTCCTATCATCAGGACAATCAATTATAATTTCGTTTTCTATTTCTTCTTCATATTCATCATCTACTTCCTCCCTGTACATTTTATTAACTCTTCTTATTTCTTCTTGCAATTCCATTATTTCAAAATTAATCCATATTCCATCGATTATTAATTTTCTTTTTTCTAAATCTATTATTGCTTTATTTTTTTTCTAATTCATCACATCCTATTATTATATCAGTTTCAATATTTGGAGCATTAAATTCTTTTCCCTCAGTATTTACGTTCATCGATTTATTAATTTCACAGAGTTTTTTGCAATTAGCCCCTATTAGATTTATTTTCGGAATTTTAATTATATTATTCAATTGAATATTTAATTTTTCCACAAAAATTTGATTAATTTTTGATGCTTTCGATCCTGTAGGATTTTCATAAGTAGAAATATATAGAATCTGCTGATTTGGTGTGTGCTTGTCTAAAAATTTTGATTGTCGTTTAAGTCTGTTGTTCGTCCTGTATCTTGTCTATGTATTTGTGTCGTCTCTGTTCTTGTATTATTCTCATTTGTAATTATTTCCCCTCTTTCTTCTGATCTACTTCTATTCTCATGAATTCTCTAATTTATCCTTCTTGTGTCATAATTACCATTTCTTCGTTCACCATCTCCTTCTGAGTTTCTTCTGTCGTTTGTTCTATATGGTCTATTGTTTCTGTCATTGTAATTGTTTTGTGGGTCTGCGTCATTTTTATTTCTGTTTCTGCCATTGATATTATTAAAATTATTATTTCTGTTGTTATTATTATAATTATTGTTATTGTTTCTGTAACTTGCATTTCTGTTGTTATTATAATTATTGTTATTATTATATGGTCTATTATTATTATTATTTGTATTATAATTAAGTCTATTATTATTCCAATTGTTGTTTTGATTATTTGTATAATTATTTCTGTTTCTGGAATAGTTTTCGTTATTTGTATTGTTTATTCTTCTATTTTGTTGAGAATTGTCCTGTCTTGTTATATTCCTTTCTACTCTTTGCAGATACTCTGCTTTAAAGTGTCTTGCTATGAACATAACAATCTCCTCTTCAGGAATTGGTGGTTCCAAATATTGTGTCATGACATGCATATGAATTTCATAGTTATTTAAACTATGACTTCTGTTTTCATAAAATTTGCCGAAATATAGCTGTTCTCTCACAGCTGATTGTGCATTCTCACCCCAAAAATATTGTAAAAACGATGTTTCGAAATCATTAAATTCCATCATATCTTTTTCTCTTGCCACAAACCATATTAGTGCATGATTTTCTGAGTGATCTCTTATTATTTCCTCTATATCCTCAAAATTGTTGATACCTCTTATCCTGTTCTTTATTATCCTAATAAATATTCTTGGGTGCAACTTCTTTATATTACCATCAAATCTTTGGCTAAATTGTCGAAAAGTAAGGTGATTAACAAAATAAATATATTTTATTTGAATATTTTATTTTCTGTGCTTAAATTCAAAAAAAGGAAACCTTACTCTTAAAGTACTTCCTCGATTAACATATACAAATAAGGTTTAAACAGTCAAAATACAAATAAGGTTTAAACTTGAAATATCTTCGTAGATATCCAAATTATCAGGCATTCGCCACTGCGAAATGATACTATTGTCAGTTTTTCGTATATTTAAATGAGGTTTAGGAAGTAATGGTTTCAATGACGAATTTACAACGGCAGAAGGTGGAAGGGGTAACGGCGCGGGGTGTTTTCTAGTCATTGTAGGTATGGTTTCTAACTGAATGGTTGACGATTTTGATGGTATCATCGATACTGTGGAATCGTTTAAAGCTGAAGCTGCAACAAAAAAAAAGTGTTACAAAATGTTCTTAATCATAAAAGTAGACATTTAAAATGTTTGTAACTCTTGGTAAATATTGTAATTTGGGTTGGTAAATTCAGGTTCGGTTGATTTGTCGCTCTGTTCTTTTATATATCTTTGGGAGAAGAGAAAGTAGCAAATCTGAGAGTGCTCCGGTGGTTGCTGAAGGTATAAGTGAATATTAGCTATGAAGCAGTTCACGAAAGGACACCTGAGAGACAAGTTGTTAAATTGCCCAAAGGTAATTCAATAATTCAATAACAAACCTTGAATAGTTTGTAGCAATGTCTTGAGTGAAGTAAATTTCTTATTAAGATAATAAATATACGAGTTTTTTAGACATATATCTTTATATATTGTTGAAGAAGAGGAATTTGTAACTCTGAAAAATATATGAATCAATTAAAAAATTACATTTAGGCTTCCTTGTTTCTTTCAGGGGTCCTCAAACTCATTAGTTTGCTGTTACTATCGAACGCTTGTGCCGACCTTGCATACCCTGAGATCAGAAGTGAGAAAATAATAAAACTATTAACATCATATTTGATCGAACTTGTATTTGGGTATAGGATCATCCTCCTTGTAATAAGCAAACCATATGAGTTCTGGCGCCCATAAAAAATAATAATAACAATAAATTTAAACATAATAAAATAAATATTCATTAAACTCCAATTAATAATAATAAAAAATTATAAAATTCATCAAAAATATAAAAATTATAACAAATTTGGTATTCAAAAACATAGCATAAACTCTAATAAAAAAAATTATTTTAACAATTTGGGTCAACCAACGTGGGGCGTGTCCTGGCAGTCGGTATTTGAACGTGGTAGACGGAGCTGTGTTTCATTTTTGCTCTACATTCATTTATTCTCGTGATGTAGCTTACCAAAGGCGACTATTTTAAAGAAAGTTTATAGTTAATGTAGAAAGTTAACTAATTTCAACTTTATACAATGGAAATAGTTATCAGAGGAGAGTATAGTTATTCTTCAATAATACATTTTCGTGGGTTACCTGTTATCCGGAAGAGTTCCTAGCAAATTAATTCACACACCCACTGTGAATTGCTTAATGCCCTGGTAATTTGCATTTCAATTACAGGTGGACACCTAAAATAAAACGAATAAATACATTATCTCGTGGTAAGTTTATCCGTAATTTAAGTACATACCCTAAATTCAATCTATAATATTGATTCGAACAAAACGACAGTCAAGATATCAAACAAGAATCACCCACCTTTTATATCAAAATGAATACAATTAATTGCAAGGCTTAGTTTGATGTATCGAATCTCACTAGTTAAATATTTCATTTCGTAAAATTCCCATTTATTAAATTATTTTTGGATATTTTTATGCGATCATCATCTCTATTTTAAACATGTATATGTAAATAAATATATTTGTTTTTTTTTATGTTTTAATGAACAGTTTGCTCTTTCTTTAATTACACAGTTATACAGTATAGTCGAGGTCATAGAGAAATAGCTATTTGTGTACCTAGGCGTGAAACTGCTTGTTTTAGAGGCCGACAGAAAAAATGGCCAGGCTAGGTGTAGCCGAGCCTGGCCACTTATGGAGGCCTGGAAAACCACTTTCGCGACCTGGAACACACAATTGGGATTTTTGGATGATCTAGAGGATCAGACTCCTCATTTCGTGGACTAATACCTTTATTTTAATTAATTATTGGTAAATTAGCTAAGATTGTATTATTGATCTACTGTAAATGAAATACAAAAACAAACTTCATTATATTTATTAGTTAATTTATAACCAAATAACAATAACCTTGTTTTCCTTAAAATTATTAAAACGATATTCATCAACTTATTAAACAGTAATAATTTCAATTGATAAAATAAATCATCTACATGTTCATAAATCGCCTTAACAGAATTCATTATCTGTACAGCCTGAGCAAATCTATCCAAATAAGTTCTAAACATATAGAGGTTCATTATTATTATGTACATGAATATGTGGAAGAGGCGTGTTGAGTAGTAATACATTTATATCGTGTGCCATTGTTTATAGCACACAGACAGCGCGCATGTGCCCCCATATGTAGATTATAACTGGACTCTCTCGTCAGAGACACACTTGATGATAGGTAAGCGGAGTAGGAGTATCATGTTATTTTGCTTGTTATTCGGAATAAAGCTTTTTCCATTTTAATCAGTACCGTTGAATTTCTTACCACGAACCTTAACAACCCAAGTAGCATTCAATGTACAAAGGATATTCCTAGTATGTCTATAATGTTCAAAATATATACCGAATATAGTGGGGGTACATTCCCAATATATTGTTTTAAGTTTTTGATGGTATATTCCTAACACAAAATGTACTAACAATATACCAGGAATGTACTTCGTATTTAATCTATATACATGTGAAACAATGGGAGTGAAATAATTATAATTAGCGAACTTAGGGTTCTTAAACGTAGTAGAGGTACTATGAAACAAAAATTAACGTTACTAGAAAAATACATTGACACTCTTAAGACCCCTTCAAGTGATGAATTACCTAATATTAACGACGTAGAGCTGAGATTTGATAATCTCTCAAATTTATTAAATGAATTTGAAAAAGTTCAATCAATTTTAGAGACAAAATGTAGCGAGAATGAGTTAGAAGACCATTTTTTAGAGAGAGAAGAATTTCAGAATAGGTTTTATAAAACACAATCATACTTGAAAACCGTTTTAGATAATTTGCGAGCATCAGTTTCACATGCTATTAGTGAGGTACATTTCGATTCACAGTCAAACATTTGGAATAATAATATTGACACTCTTCAGATTATGTGGTTGCCTAAAATAAAGCTACCGATATTTTCAGGACAATTTCAGCAATGGATTAATTTTAAGAACAATTTCAATTCTACAATTACTAATAATAAATCCTTAAACGATAACCAAAAGTTTCAATATTTAAAAGTCTCGCTAGAAGGCTACGCGGCTAACTTTATCGAAGGCATAGATAACATTGAGCAGCCTTTTAAAAAGTCCTGGGAGTTGTTGTGTGAGCATTTCGACAAAAAACAGTTCTAGTTAGATACTCATTTTAAATCACTTTTGAATATACAGGGTGTTCAAAAAGAAACATATGCTAATTTTCGGAAATTACTAGATGAGGTATCCAAGCATTTAACTTCTTTAGATGGGATAGGACTCAGTAAAGATATTCTGTATGATTCTTTTATAATTCATGTGCTATCAAGTAAATTAGATAAAAATACAATGCGAGATTAGAAATAGTGTAAGTTTAATGAAGATTTACCATCGGTAACAGAATTTATCGATTTTTTAAACAACAAAGCTGATGTTTTGCAGTGTCTAGATGACACACAATTTATAAGAGCAAGTGGTTCAAGCTATCAAAGCAAGCATAGCACGTATAATTATAAACCAAGTGCTCAAGTAAATTTAGCTAGTAATTACACCTGTAATTTTTGTAAGAAAAACCATTATATTTACAATTGTTCAGATTTTTTAGCTTTACCTACCGAACGTAAAATTCAAGAGGTGAAAAAATTGCGGCTTTGTGAAAACTGTTTGCTACTGGGTCACAACAAAAACAACTGCAGAAGCGGCCCATGTCCCATATGTAAAGTCCATAAGCATAATAAATTGATTCACAGAGAAATTGTACAATCTACAAGGTCGGTTAATAGTGTCAATGATCGAAATTCATTGAATCTATTGACAAAAGAAAATGATAATTCAGACCCTACAGTAAGTATCAACTTAGTTAATGACCGGAGTCAGGAGTTATTATCAACAGTACTATGTTATGTAAAAGACAAAAGTGAACAGTTCCATGCTTGTAGAGCTCTCTTAGACTGTGGTGCCAAATGAATTTAATTACTGCTTCTTTTTGCGAAAAACGCAGAATTCCAGTTACTAGTACTAACTGTTCAATTATAGGGATCACACAAAGCCAGTCAAATGTCAACAAAAAATGTACGCTTGATATTTCGTCCCCACTAGTGAATTAAAACTTATATCATAATAAATTCAATTATGTTAGTGGAAAAGACATTACGAAACTTTTTCATTAAAAATTACCGAATTTATTGTTCAGTTTTTCGGAATTCCTAACCCCAAAAGATCATAATTGCGATTACTAATGCCTACAAGTTTGATATAAGTCAAATAAATCAATATAGTTTGATTTTTAAATTTCCCATGTATAAAGATTAATTTATAAAATCAAAATTTTAGTCCTTCAGTATAATCATATGGGACGACAGTTAAGTTTATGACTTGGTGGGCATTGGTATCGCTATAGTTCACAGCGTTACGAGTCCCATCTTTTTCCTAATCTAAGATACAGATGAAACATGGCAGTTGACACACGTGACAGATGACGCACCCTACAACACAAGTTTTCGTAGGGGTTGCTGATAGGTTAGCCCCATTGCTCGCAAGTGGAGTTGACACACCACTCACGACGTCACAGAACACAAGTTTTCGTAGGGTTTGCTGATAGGTTAGCCCCATTGCTCTCAAGTGGAGTAAACTAACATAGCAAACCCCACGAAAATATGTGGTCTGTGACGTCATGAGTGGTGTGTCAACTCCACGTATCATCTGTATAGCAAACCCCAAGGAATACTAATAAATATAGAATTAAACACATTATAAATCTACTTTTAATCAACCAGAAAAATGAATACAAGATATTTATTAATACCTCTAATGCGTGTGCTTGTGCTTACCAGTGTAAGAGTTCTAGCAGGAAGAAAGAACCTGTAATTTCGATTAATAGGTAAGTTATTTCTGACAAATTTTTTTGGTATCTACTTTTTTCTTTATAAAAAAAATAAGCTTTTAATCATAAAACCCCAATAGTGAATTAAAACGTATATCATAATAAATTCAATTATGTTAGTAGAAAAGACATTACGAAACTTTTTCATTAAAAAGTAACTAATTTATTGTTCAGTTTTTCGGAATTCCTAGCCCCGATTCATTCAGCATATAATTTTTATATTATAAATCTACTTGTAAATATTAAATAACGTTGTTGATTTTTTATAACCTTCCACCTCCTTGTTTTTTTGACTGGGATTAGTTGATGTGAGGTAACTTATAGACTCGTAGAACTCTGGGTGGCGCCCACTTATCTTTCCGTCTGGTAACGTAAAAATAAGTAGGATAACCCGAGAACCGGGAAGACCTACTCCTGGAATTGATTATGTATGAATAGAAAAGAGTATTAGAGGAGCGGTGAAAGTTGACATAGGAGGAAAAGGCAAGCAAATATCTAATTTTGAACTAGTGTTCTCATTAAAGAGTGTGCATTGGACAAATGAGAAAAAAGACTGACCTTAGCTTCTGTTCAGGCTCTACTGCTGACACGGTTCAATTTGAAGAGCAGTTTCTGTGAGGGGTTTCATAAAATTGTAATGAAAGACTAGCGTTTGCTGAGAGCAATATCCAGCAATGAAAAGTACGAGCCGGTTCAGATGAATAAAACAAAATTATTTATTAGATTTGATTCTTCTATTATATCTTTTTGCTATTTGTTGATTAAATATTTATTCTATTTTTCTCATTATTTCAAAAAATTCCTGACAATTTCCAATTTTCCCTGGCAGACATCTAAAATTCCGAACATATCTGGAAAATTCCTGTCATCTGGTATCCCTAGGCGAGCCTATAAGAAAATGAATTTTCTCTAGAAGTTCTAATGCCATTAAAATTTTAGACACGCCAACCGAAATAAAAAATATTCAAATTGGGATTTTTGAAAGATCTAAAGGATAAAAGTCCTCATTTCTTGAACTATAACCTTTATTCTAATTAATTATTAGTAAATTAGCAAAGATTGTATTGTTGATCTGCTGTAAATGAAATAGAAAAAACTTAATTATATGTATTAATGATTTTTTACTAAATAGCTATAACCTCGTTTTTCTTATAATTATTAACAATATTCATGAACTTATCAAGCGGTAAGAATTTCAACTGATAAAATGAATCACCTACATGTCCGTAAATCGCGTTAACAGAATTCATTATCTGTACACCCTGAGCAAATCTATCCAAACAAAGTTGTGAAGCATCTTAGTTCAAAATCTGATCAAGTTTCAGATCCCTGGTCTTTAGATCGTGAACGTACGAGAAAATAGGATTCATCGGTTAAAGTGGGTGTATGAAGATGTAGCTAGGTGTCATTTTATACACTCCTGTGAACTTCTTGATTAAGATATAATTTATACAGCTCCCTGGTATAACAATTTTTAGGAAATAATTTGTTAAACGTTCTTGGACTACTTCTGTGTTTGCTTTTTTGTCGGATATAATTTAATATATTTTGTAAAATTATCTGAAACTATTAAGATATTTACATTTTCATTGATTTCGCTAGGAAGCAACATGACAAGAAAGAGGAGGTAGCTTAATAGAAGAAGTACACCATTATACTAAACAAAAACCTCGAAAATGAAGAATCTAAAACTATTAAAATACTTACATTTCCATTGCTTTCGCTTGGAACTAAATTTGACATGAAATCAATTGTCAATATTTCCAGAGGTTTTGTGACTGCTATTTAATTTGGCATGTTTTGATTCTGTAGGTTTTTCTCCTTTGTTATTTGACAAATTTTATAAATCCTTGACACATTTTCTATAATTGCGAAATCGCCTTTTGCTATATCATTCTCTCTAATAGTTAGCCAAGTTTTCCGATTTCCAGTATATCCATATCTTTTATGTAATTCCTTTAAAATTTTATCTGCCAATTCTTCTGTGATTAAGTATAATTATACACTATTTACTATTTCATGAAAAATAACTGTCATCAATAAAATTCACCATTTGGTGATCTATACAGATCATACAATTCATATATCGAAACTTAACCTTGGTTGAAAGCCTAAGTTGGGATTGGTTATAAATAACAGTGAAATCACGGTTATATAGAATTTAATAGTTATTTTCTATTTTATTCATAATAATCACATTATTATTCATTTATAATGAAAATTATTATTTTTTGAATATAACATAATGTCTTTCATGTCTCGCAAATATACTAGATAAACTATTTCGAAGAGTCTTTCTTCGTTTCTCGCAGCAAACCCTACGAAAACTTGTGTTTTGTGACGTCATGAGTGGTGTGTCAACTCCACTTGCGCGCAATGGGGCTAACCCATGGAGCTAGTATCAAGTGGAGTCGCTACGCATGTCATAAAAGTGGTATCGGTTCCGCCATCTTACTACCACTTCTTTGTCAACTTGACATTAGTATTGTTTTGTCGTTGTGGATTGTGTATTTTTGGATTTTATTATTGTTATAGTGTCGTTTTCCCTATTTTAATAATTGAATAATAATGGTTTCTTGTGCTTTACGAAGTTGTACAAGTAGAGACAGTGTAAATACGAAAAAATCATCAGGAATAACATATCATAGGTTAGTAAATAATCGAAACAGGACTGTACTGAAATATATTTCTTTGTGCTTTAATAAGTTTTCTTTAACTTCATATTATATTTAATGTTTGTAGACTTCCTAAAACTCCATCAATAAGAGATATGTGGGTGCAATTTGTGAAAAGAGGTTCTTGGCAACCAACAAAATACAGTGTATTATGTTCTAAGCATTTTGCTGAAGAACATTTCGACCGATCCTCCTCCTGCTTGATCCGTTTAAGAAAAGATGCCAGTAAAGGAGCTAGGCGGGTTCTAGACCATTCCTTATGCAAATTAACATGGGAAATCGCCAAGGTCCATCGTGGTAATTTTTGACTCAATTCGATCTGCGCATGCGGCGGCCGTCAGCAATTTTTGGTGTAAGAAGCGAAGGGGTTTTTAAGGGTAGCGTCTACGGGGGATGGGGGTTTCGGGCCAATTGGGGACGGTAGCGGCTACGGGGGATGGGGGTTTGGCCCGGGCCGCCAAAGAAGAAGCGAAGAGGGTTTTAAGGGTAGCGTCTGCGGGGATTACACAAGTAAGGGTGTATACAAGAAGAAGCGAAGAGGGAAGGGTAGCGTCTACGGGTGATGGGGGGCCCGGTTGGGGGTGTATCAGTTTGCGGCTACGGGGGGCCCGGGTAAAATTTTTGGGGGCCGCTCTTTGCGTCTACAGGGGTTATGCAATGATTTAGAAGAAGCGAAGAGGGTTTTAAGGGTAGCACGGGGGAGGGTAGCGTCTACGGGGATTACGCAAGTAAGGGTGTATACAAGAGAAGCGAAGAGGGTTTTAAGGGTAGCGTCTACGGGGATTACGAAGGGTGTAAGAACGGGGGTTATGCAAAATTTAACCTACATTGGTGTCGCTTGCCATCATTGCCATAACGGCGCTAACAACTATTTGTTATTCACCAGAGTGCCAAAACGGCCGTGGGTAGCTGGGGTAGCGAAGCTACTTTTCCCGTATACTGCGCATGTTTTCCGTTACATATAGGTCTAAAAAGACACATTTCGACGATCTGCGCAAGTGCTAAAGGCATTTTTTCATATCTCTGTTATTATTCGTCGGATTGGAGTCTAATAAACGCCAATATGATTGTTCGAATATTATCCTATACAGGATGTACAAAGATGCCATTAGGGCACTAGCACATATCTCTGCTATTGGTCAGATTGAAGTCAGATAAACGATATTATATTTGTTAGAATATTATCGTATACAGGATGTGCAAAGATGCCAATACTAGCACATACTAGCAAGTAATGACGGTAGCGTCTACGGGGGTTATGCGGAAAGTGTGTATGTTGTTACGTGTATAAGGTGGTTTAGAAGAAGCGAAGGGGTTTGGGTAGCGTCTACGGGGATTACGCAGGGTGTACGGGGGGTTATGTAAAAAGTAAGTGTGTATGTTGTTACGTGTATAAGGTGGTTTAGAAGAAGCGAAGGGGTTTTTAAGGGTAGCACGGGGGAGGGTAGCGTCTACGGGGATTACGCAAGTAAGGGTGTACAGGGGTTATGCAAAAAGTAAATAAGTGTATATGTTTTTACGTGTATAAGGTTTGGTGGGATTGAAGTGGAATAAAATACGAAGAAGACAAGAGGTAAACATGTAAAGCCATAGGGGCACCATGCTGATGACGTCACCCATGCTCAGTCGATAATGGGGGATCAAAATAAAGAACAATTGAATAAACATTTTATTGTACAATATAAAATTGAATAGTTTAATAAATGAAAATAACAATACTTTTTATATAAATCTTTAAGGAATAATGGTGTCAACATCCATGTAGGCATCAATGGAATAGTGGCCCCATGGTAAGGTTTCATCGGAACCAGGAAGAATAAATCGCTTATCATCCTCAGGACTCAACGCTACTTTATCTTGAACAATTGAATGGACTAGATGTTTGTCGGCATGAATTAGATTTTGGGAAACGGTTTTCTGTGTGAAGGTGTCAAGGCAATTTTCATGGTCTTCAAACGTGATTACGGTCTTCACAACTGATGATTTTACCCCTTCAGCTTTCTTAGTTATTCCAACGTTTCGAATTAGACAGTCTATTTCTTCTTTCTCAAAACCTTCATTCGCAAGACGTCTTCGTTTTTCTGCTAGATATCTTCAGAGGTAATTAACCGTGTTGCATACAATTTAGACCGTAACCCAACATAATCAGTCATTATGATACCATTGTTCTCATCCTTCATCATCCCAAGAACCTTCTTATTAACTTGAGGAATTCCATAAACGTTATCAAGAGGATAGTCTGAGGTGTCGAAATATTTATAACAATCAATCTTCATTACTTCATATGGATCTTGATCTCGAATCTCATATATAAGACTATCGGTATCGGTGTACAGCACAGTACAGTTCTCACTGAAACGGTTCATCATGTACTCATAGTGAAAATCATAGATCGTAGTTTTAGCCAGATCTAAAATTGCCATTCCTACATATATCGGTTTATTTAACCATATTTGCAGCTTCCGTAATTCGATGGCAATTAGGTTTTCGTTGAAAATCGTACTATTTTTAAACTCGGGCTTAGCTATGTACGATGCAGCACCATATCGACCACTCCAATGAGAAATTAGCTTTACATCAACACGTTTGCGCACGTTCTCCATGGTTTTACCTGCAACAATTAGAAAAAGTGATTAGTATAGAAATATTTATATAAAACTAGCAATACTCACCAAACACGGCATTGTTCATCAGTTTGAATAGGTTCTTCTCAAACTCATTCTTCGCAGCCTTACGTAACTCAGTGTTTAAGTCAATGTAGGGCTTTAACCATGAACTCTGCTTGAATTTCAATACTCGATGTATTTTTGTTAATAGAAGCCCATTCTGTAACGCTTGCTTCAATGCTCGGTAATGTATAACGTATTTTGTTTTATTAGTTAGGGTAGCCATCAACTTAGTCTCCTCATTTAATCTTGTAGCAGGCATCATGGTCTTAGGATTTAGGTGTTCAGGACAAAATGGAATATCCTTATGCAAATCATGTAAATGAGAAGGATACTCCAAATCAACCTCGAGCATGTATCCCTCAGAAGCATCATCAGCAATTTCTGTAACGTCTATATTAGAGCCACACCATTCAAATCCTCCATAAGGGAGATATTGTGACATAGCCCATCCATATTGATTATTCACATCATTGTACATTAAATATTTCGGTGGATTTGAAGGATTATAAGTGGGCATATACTTATTGTTAGCTCGAGCACGACGTTTTCCGCAAACTTGACTAAGTCCACCGCGTATACCACGCTCAACAAACAAAAACATGTCTACATCGGTGAGAAATTCCAATTCTTGTCCAGTATGTTTCAGCATAGCATCGAATGTAAATCCTGGTAATGTATAATAATGCGCGGGATCGATGTTATACGTAGCAACACAACTGGAACGAAACTGCTCAAAAACGTCAGCAAGAAGAAGGATATCAGTCTTCATATACAACTCTACATATTCACCTAAGGTTTGACATTGAAACGTATTCCAGACGCATTGTGCTCTACTATGAAGTTTACGTGAGCAGGGTTTATCTTCGAGATTATTATAGAAAGATTCGATAGGAGGTAACCTTGTTTCTTCAAAGAGGTCGAAAGAATTTAAATAGTCATAAGGCATCACCCCCTTCTTAGTTAACATTGTGAATTCTTCGTCGGGAACACCAGAAAACTGTGATCTCGAATTAGGAAATTCGGTTAAATATGAAGTGAGTTTATCGAGAGATGATGCCATGAATCGGAAACTATCGATAAATCTGAATTGGATTCGTGCATCTTCAACATGTTTTGTAAAGGAAATATATTTTTCTTTTGTAATAGGAAGCAAATCAATAGAGCCAGTCATGCGGGTAGCAATATCTTCGATGATGAAATTTGCATCATAACCAGATAAGTTGTGGAACACTACATTAACAGTAGGCGAATCCTGATAGTTAATATTGCACCCCTCATGCGCTGCACCTCTATAATTGTTTTCGGGAATGAGATGATCATGATCTCGGACTTTCTTATCAGTGGCAGAAAATGGTGTTTCACAAATATGACATTCGGTAGCAGCTTGAAACTGGCGTTCTTGATTAGGAGTCATATGAATTCCATAAGGACAAAGGAACACCGTACTGATATCTTGAGCAAGCAGATTCAGCTCATCAGCAAACCAGCGCATACAATCTTCACCCAAATAACTCTTATAAAAGGAAAGCGAATCATCATATGAACACTTGAAGTAATACCCAACGGCTGCAGGAATATGCTGTTGTGGCTTCTTAGAATCCCCAGTCTGCTGCAAAACACTCTCGAGATCTGCATATACTATAAAAGGTGCCTTTACCTTATTCTTAAAGTTTTTGAATTTGAGAATGTTTTTCCCCTGTTCCGGCATCTTAACAGCACAATCATTCATTTTCATACAATCTACGACGTGAGCATCCAACTGTTCCGCTGTAGTAAACGGCTGTAAACATCTTTCACATAAAAAGTCCATTCGACCCTTGCAACATTTAAGATGAACATCTAGTTTTTCATGGGATCTGAAATAGCGTAGGTAACGATCACAGAAGTATTTCTTACAATTATGTTTACTGAGTTGGGTGGACAGAAGTCTTGATAGATTCTTTATCCAAACAAAGTGATATTTCGTTGGCGCTTCATCATATTTATCTTGCGCCATCAACAAATTTACATGTTTATTCATCTTATTTCTCGTAAGGTAAGTTGGCAGAGTAATGAAGATCTTTTTATCTTTTTGTAGAATGTAAACATTTACGGATATATTATTTTGCTTCTCAAAATTGGGGATCTGCTTGATAGTCATTGGAAATTGAATTCCTTTTAGTTTTAATACAGTCGAATAGTGAGGGTATGAGGATGTTCTATCGGAATGGATTGTAACAGGATACAATGCTGACGTAACTGCCCATGCAAAACAACCATTATCTTCATTATTGACGTTAATACATGCCTTCTTCTTTTTTATTTCTGTAGGTAAATCAATATAAGAGGATCCTAGTTGAGGAGTATACTTATTGATGTTAACGCCTAAATTCAGCACCTTCTTCAATGCCCAACCACTATCACGTTCTTGAAACTCCTCCAAGTCTTTAAGGATAGTCGCAATGACTTTAGTATCAAACCAATCATCAATGTTTGTATCCTTATATATCGGAGAATTAGTTGTCGTAAAATACTTGAACTCATTAAGAATCTGATCTCCTTTAACAATTTCAAATTCACCTCCGAAAGCCACATTCACCTTAACAGCTACCTCCTTTTTTAATATATTATGTATACGTCGTTTAAAGAGAGCCCTACAATCTTTGAGAAATGCAATGGGATCCTTATGCTTCAGGTTTGAGATGCTACCAGTTCTGATGCGACCGTTAAATGCTGCATCCAGATCATCCCATTTTACACGATGTTTTGCAGTTTCAATATGAGATGATAGATCTCCACCATGTTTTTGAATATATTCAAATTGGTTACGAAATGATTTGATTTGAATTATACTAGTTAAGATATGCTGCTTTTCTCCAATATTCTTGGCACTCCGTAACGCATTATTTAGTTTTCTTATAGCTGTTCTACACTCCATAAGCCCTCTAGTCACTTGGTGTTCATTATAATTAGATGTTATAAGCCCCAACAAAGTAGCAACATGTTTTACGAGATTCACAAAGAGACTCATGATAAGGATGAAAATTTTTTTCGTAAGCACTTTGTACAAAGTACTGTAATCGAATGAGCATTATCGGGATATGAGGGGTAACAAGTAAACTTCTAGTCGAACGGAAGACTGAACGATAACATTTTTTCCTAAAAAAGACCCGCGATTGAGGAAATTTGTGTCTGTTTTTCCATAAGAAAGCATGTAAAAATGATGCATTTTAAGCTAATTGAGCAATTCTGACACTTTAACCGTAATATTTGAGGAAGATATGATATATTCAAGTAATGATTCCAATTAACAAACAGTGATTGAAACAAGAAGTTTATGATCTCTATCTGCAGGCTACGATTTAGCTAGACTACAAATTCCATTCTGGCAACCTTCAGGACCATTGATTACGAGAAAAAATTACCATTCGAGGAGATTTAGAAGAATAATAAATAACTTATAAATTGAAAACTTTTCGCCTATTATGATATTTTTACTTGAGGAGGATATGATATATTCTAGTAATGATTCCAATTAACAAACAGTGGAATAAGAAGTTAATGATCTGTATCTGCAGACTACGATTTAGCTAGACCACAAATTATATTCCGACAACCTTCAGGACCATTGATTACGAGAAAAAATCACCATTCGACGAATTTTAAAAGAATAATAAATTACTTATAAATTGAAATCCTGAATTTATCGATCACGAATTGTTTATTATTTTTCTATATTATCTATTTACCCATAGTTAAACATATACTATTATTTATTATCTATTTTTTATATGTGAGGTCGAAGGAGATTCTTTAATAGCCTTTAGGCAACAATTTTCCCTGATATGTGTTAAAAACATACAGAAAATACTATACGCACTTGAACTAATAGATAACCGCATGTTTTGTAGGCATGTCTTACAGATATCCTAGTTAAGTACTGCTCCCACAGTGTGGTAACTACCGTATTTCTGTGCGGAAAAAAGTCGATCCCCCGTTTTATATCCGAAGAGACCTCAAAAAATACTTATATGGTTAAGAGAAATCGATATACGAGACCCACTACTTTTTTTCCAACCAAAAATTCAATTACAATTTAAACTACAATACATCTCAAAAAATTTATATAAAATTTACATATGAGGTCATAGGCACTCTTCAATAGCCTTTAGGCGACTCTACCCCATAACAGAAGGATACTGTTCGTACATAACTCAAAAGGTGACTGCTCGGGTTGTAATCGAGTCTAACCGACACCCTAAGTTTTTTGTACTCCTCCCACTGTGTGGTACCTGTCATATCTCTGTGTAGGAAAAGTCGGTACCCTTTTTATACCCGAAGGAACCTCATTGTATGCTATCAAAATTATATATCACAACTAAAACAATAAATATTTTTGTAGGTAAATATTCAAAAGATACTTACTCGTTTGCCTATTTCCTTCTGCAGCAATCTTCACCCCAGGCGCGAGCTGTTGTGTACCACACGTCATCGCGATTTTAGAAGAGCCCATCTAATTCGGACGTCAGACTAGAAATAAAAATTTATTAGTCTAATATTTTACTAACCAAAATTTTTACCAATTGACAATCAATTAAACTTTTTTGCATAAATCTATCTACATCCCATCACTTTTTATAACAAACAATGATGATCTTACCACACAAACTATTACATCGTCGCAGACTAGTGAAATTACTAGTAAAAACAATTATATATGGGTGTATATTTCCATATTAATTAATTTTTTTTTATGCAACTCTAAATAAAATTCAAAATATTCATAAAAAAAGATCTCCTCAGATGTCTATTCTACATAAGAATCAATGCATATTTATACTTTCATCTAAGTCGATGACGTCATAGATTCTCGTTACTAATAACATACCTTATCATCGAAAACCGACAAGTCCAAACAAGTTCATATTAAAACGGATACATGATTTCAAAAAACTTGGGTTATGATGAAAAATTAAATGATTGTAACAGTGATTTTTCATTATGTCCAAAACATGATATTCCACCTAGTTCAAAATATAAAAAGTTATTGTCTACCCATTATCGTAAAAATAATTATAAAATTCACTACCGGACACTAAACGATTGACATTGAAAGAGATACATAGGTTTCTAAAATTCAAGCGGAATTCTTGGATGAAGACATATTGATTTAAACAACCATTTCAGAAATTTAGCAAACAATGATTTTGAATCTTCATAAACTTATTAATAAAACAATGGAAAATTCTCGAAAGTACCGTTATGTTAAATTACTTAAATCTTGAAACGGCTGCTACAGCATAAAACATTTCATTGCAATTCCTTTGTTACATTATAGTACAATTTTTAATGAAAATCTAGTAGCTATTGAATTAAAAAGGGCTGAAATAGTTTTCGGTAAACCTCTTTATATAGGTGTGACTATTTTTGATTTTATGATACCGAAATTGGATCTTAAAGACGTAAATTACTAAAAAACAATATGTACGGCCTTATCTTCCTACATCAACTGATATTTTTTGGTTCAAAGACATATTTTAACCCCAAACTCACGTATACGTTAGAAGCGTAAATAAATTATAATCTACCCCCATCCTTCGTTCGTATAAACTTTTTAATGAAATTTTGACTAAAAAACAATATGTACGGCCTTATCTTTCTACATTAACTGATATTTTTGATCCAAAGACATATTTCAACCCCAAACACACGTATACGTTAGAAGCGTAATTAAATTATAATCTACCCCCCATCCATCGTTCGTATAAACTTTTTAATGAGATTTTTACTAAAAAACAATATATACGGCCTTATCTTCCTACATTAACTAATATTTTTTGAAAAAACATCTAAAGAAATGTGTTATATTTCAACAAAAAAATATTTATTACTCACGCTTTAAGGGAACAACTTATCACTTGCACACCTTATTTAACACTGAAAATATCAATTTTTAATACACACGTCTTTGTCCATTCATTAAGCCGGTGACGTCGGCGGCTGCTTTACCAGGGTCAAATATCTAGAATACTTACGCTGATATGTACACTGCATATTCTGCACTATCAGCGTCTGGCTGGAACAACACACCATTCATTGCAACAATGTATCATAATGGTTTATTGTTAAAACCATATTCATCATACTTTGTAGTTATTTTTTTTTGATTAGTGATAAGTTTCCTCAATTCATTTTGTTTTCTATGATTCGATTCAGTATTTTATTCATTGTGAGATATTGCGGTTGATTACTGATAATACGAAAATATTTTTTCTCCAATAAAGTAATCCAATATTAATTTTATATAATTTCTTTGGTGAGTTGAATGTGTGATGTAAATTAAGTAGAGACAAAATTATTGAAATCTTAGTAATCTATACGGCCGCCGACGTCACCGGCTTAATGAATGGACAAAGACGTGTGTATTAAAAATTGATATTTTCAGTGTTAAATAAGGTGTGCAAGTGATAAGTTGTTCCCTTAAAGCGTGAGTAATGAATATTTTTATGTTGAAATATAACACATTTCTTTAGATGTTTTTTCAAAAAATATTAGTTAATGTAGGAAGATAAGGCCGTATATATTGTTTTTTAGTAAAAATTTCATTAAAAAGTTTATACGAACGATGGATGGGGGGTAGATTATAATTTAATTACGCTTCTAACGTATACGTGTGTTTGGGGTTGAAATATGTCTTTGGATCAAAAATATCAGTTAATGTAGAAAGATAAGGCCGTACATATTGTTTTATAGTAAAAATTTCATTAAAAAGTTTATACGAACGATGGATGGGGGTAGATTATAATTTATTTACGCTTCTAATGTATACGTGAGTTTGGGGTTAAAATATGTCTTTGAACCAAAAACTATCAGTTGATGTAGAAAGGTAAGGCCGTACATATTGTTTTTTAGTAAAAATTTCATTAAAAAGTTTATACGAACGAAGGATGGGGGTAGATTATAATTTATTTATGCTTCCTACGTATACGTGTGTTTGGGGTTGAAATATGTCTTTGGATCAAAAATATCAGTTAATATAGAAAGATAAGGCCGTACATTTTGTTTTTTAGTAAAAATTTCATTAAAAAGTTTATACGAATGAAGGATGGGGGTAGATTATAATTTATTTACGCTTCTAACGTATACGTGAGTTTGGGGTTAAAATATGTCTTTGAACCAAAAAATATCAGTTGATGTAGGAAGATAAGGCCGTACATATTGTTTTTTAGTAATTTACGTCTTTAAGATCCAATTTCGGTATCATAAAATCAAAAATAGTCACACCTATATAAAGAGGTTTACCGAAAACTATTTCAGCCCTTTTTAATTTAATAGCTACTAGATTTTCATTAAAAATTGTACTATAATGTAACAAAGAAATTGCAATGAAATGTTTTATGCTGTAGCGGCCGTTTCAAGATTTCAGTAATTTAACATACCGGTACTTTCGATAATTTTCTATTGTTTTATTAATAAGTTTATGAAGATTCAAAATCATTGTTTGCTAAATTTCTGAAATGGTTGTTTAAATCAATACGTCTCCAACCAAGAATTCCGCTCGAATTTTAGAAACCTATGTATCTTTTTCAATGTCAATCGTTTAGTGTCCGGTAGTGAATTTTATAATTATTTTTACGATAATGGGTAGACAATAACTTTTTATATTTTGAACTAGGTGGAATATTATGTTTTGGAAATAATGAAAAATCACTGTTACAATCATTTAATTTTTCATCATAACCCAAGTTTTTTGAAATCATGTATCCGTTTTAATATGAACTTGTTTGGACTTGTCGGTTTTCGTTGATAAGGTATGTTATTAGTAACGAGAATCTATGACGTCATCGACTTAGATGAAAGTATAAATATGCATTGATTCTTATGTAGAATAGACATCTGAGGAGATCTTTTTTATGAATATTTTGAATTTTATTTAGAGTTGCATAAAAAAAAAAATAATTAATATGGAAATATACACCCATATATAATTGTTTTTCCTAGTAATTTCACTAGTCTGCGACGATGTAATAGTTTGTGTGGTAAGATCATCATTGTTTGTTATAAAAAGTGATGGGATGTAGATAGATTTATGCAAAAAAGTTTAATTGATTGTCAATTGTTAAAAATTTTGGTTAGTAAAATATTAGACTAATAAATTTTTATTTCTAGTCTGACGTCCGAATTAGATGGGCTCTTCTAAAATCGCGATGACGTGTGGTACACAACAGCTCGCGCCTGGGGTGAAGATTGCTGCAGAAGGAAATAGGCAAACGAGTAAGTATCTTTTGAGTATTTACCTACAAAAATATTTATTGTTTTAGTTGTGATACATAATTTTGATAGCATACAATGAGGTTCCTTCGGGTATAAGAAGGGTACCGACTTTTCCTACACAGAAATATGACAGGTACCACACAGTGGGAGGAGTACAAAAAACTTAGGGTGTCGGTTAGACTCGATTACAACCCGAGCAGTCACCTTTTGAGTTATGTACGAACAGTATCCTTCTGTTATGGGGTAGAGTCGCCTAAAGGCTATTGAAGAGTGCCTATGACCTCATATGTAAATTTTATATAAATTTTTTGAGATGTATTGTAGTTTAAATTGTAATTGAATTTTTGGTTGGAAAAAAAGTAGTGGGTCTCGTATATCGATTTCTCTTAACCATATAAGTATTTTTTGAGGTCTCTTCGGATATAAAACGGGGGATCGACTTTTTTCCGCACAGAAATACGGTAGTTACTACACTGTGGGAGCAGTACTTAACTAGGATATCTGTAAGACATGCCTACAAAACATGCGGTTATCTATTAGTTCAAGTGCGTATAGTATTTTCTGTATGTTTTTAACACATATCAGGGAAAATTGTTGCCTAAAGGCTATTAAAGAATCTCCTTCGACCTCACATATAAAAAATAGATAATAAATAATAGTATATGTTTAACTATGGGTAAATAGATAATATAGAAAAATAATAAACAACTCGTGATCGATAAATTCAGGATTTCAATTTATAAGTAATTTATTATTCTTTTAAAATTCGTCGAATGGTGATTTTTTCTCGTAATCAATGGTTCTGAAGGTTGTCGGAATATAATTTGTGGTCTAGCTAAATCGTAGTCTGCAGATACAGATCATTAACTCTTATTTCACTGTTTGTTAATTGGAATCATTACTAGAATATATCATATCCTCCTCAAGTAAAAATATCATAATAGGCGAAAAGTTTTCAATTTATAAGTAATTTATTATTCTTCTAAAACTCCTCGAATGGTAATTTTTTCTCGTAATCAATGGTCCTGAAGGTTGCCGGAATGGAATTTGTAGTCTAGCTAAAGATAGAGATCATAAACTTCTTGTTTCAATCACTGTTTGTTAATTGGAATCATTACTTGAATATATCATATCTTCCTCAAATATTACGGTTAAAGTGTCAGAATTGCTCAATTAGCTTAAAATGCATCATTTTTACATGCTTTCTTATGGAAAAACAGACACAAATTTCCTCAATCGCGGGTTTGTTTGTTTTAAAAAGTCTATATTACAATCATTTCTGATTTTAAAATTTACAATATCTGTACAAAACAATATATAAATACGAACACAACATAAATATATATTCTGCCGGTGTTCTGGCCGTTCTTGACAGTATTGCTTATGTCTCGATAAGTTCATGGCACCTTGCGTAGCATTATCCATTAATTTTGTCTTGAAAATTACTTTGTCCCGTATTAAAAAGTATGACTCCATTAGCTATTTCGACTTATTTGTCCCTGAAAAGCAGCTGAAAAACAGGGTTTCAAAACGAACTGGGTTTAGTTAATGAAGGAAAGCAACATGACAGATGTTCCTTTTAATAGGGTATATGTTTTGTGTGTGTATATATTTGGTTGATTAGGGGTAGTAAGATACCCTCTAATTCGATGTTTGGTAGATTTGGGGTTAAACAACTAGTTATGTAAATAAATTACCATGCAAAAGCCTACTCCCACTATCACGGGTGTCTTTTGCGCGATTGGCGGCTCTGAGTGTTTCTCGAAGATTTTCGGGCAGACAATAATTATAAAAGTTTTGTGATATTTTAGTTATAAAGTCCTTGATAGTGGGTATTTCGGCTTGTTCATGTAGCCATGAGTTTCTAGGAAGTTTTGGGTATTCAGTTGTATGAGGTATTGCCATACGCAGACACTTATTTTGCACCACCTGTAGTGTGTGAAAGTTATGTTTTGTAGCGGTGTAATAAACTGGGGCGGCGTAAGTCAGTGTAGGTCTAATGATTTGGCGATATATCATAAGTTTGTTGTGTACAGAGAGATAACTTTTTTTGCAAATCAAAGGGTATAATTTGCTCATTGCTATCTTGGCCTTTTGAACTTGCTTAGTTATATGTGCGTTGGCGTTTGTATTGCTTTGCACTGTATAACCGAGGTATTTCAATGTGAGACTAGGGGTGATGGTTTGCCCCTCAACACAAAGCTGAGATTGCAATGAGCCATTTTTCCCATTTCTCCTCCTGAGTAACATGTACTCTGTTTTTGAAGGATTGATTGTCAATTTGTTATCTCTCATGTATGTGAGTATTTGTGTGTTTAAGTGTGATTGAATATTTTGTAGTGCTTTGTCTGGTGTTGGTGCAGATGATACAAAACAAGTGTCGTCTGCATACATAGCTGTTAAAATGTTTGGGGCTGAGGGTAGATCGTAGGTAAATAGGGAGTATAGCAAAGGTGAAAGAACTGATCCTTGTGGAACTCCAGCTTGGATAGGGTATGGACCCGCTAAGCCTTCATTCACACAAGAATAGAATTTTCTATTATGTATATAAGTATTTATAATTTTTATTAAATATTCTGGAAAATTAAGTTTTATTAGTTTAAATATCAAACCTTCGTGCCACACCGTGTCGAAGGCTTTTGGTATGTCTATTGTTACCATTATTGTTTTGTTTTTATTAAAGAATTCTTCTCTGATATGGTTGAAGACTCTAATTATTTGAGCAACAGTACTGTGTCCACTTCTGAACCCATACTGCTCTTTTGGAAGAATATTATGGCTATCTACGAATTGTTGCATTCTTTTAAGAATGATTTTATCAATCACCTTTGCTATGTTATTAAGAAGGGATATTGGTCTGTAGCTATCCACATAACATGATTGTTTGTTGGCTTTAATAATAGGGATAACATTGGCTGTTTTGAGCATATCAGGGTAGTTGCCAGTTTTAATTATATAATTGACGATGTAAGTCATTTGTACTATCGCTTTTTTAGGTAAGCTTTTAAGTAACACGTTTGAAATACCGTCAGTCCCTGGGGCTGTTTTGTTTTTAAGTGACTTAATTGTGGTGTATATTTCATCAGTGGTTGCTAAATTAAATTTAATTGATGAATTGAGATTATTGAAATAATTTGATACTATTGTAGATATTTTATTGTGAAGTTGAGTGTTAGTTATATTGTTTTTAAAATTGTCCTGAAAATACTCTCCAAAGGCCTCTGCGATCTTCGATTTTTGAGTGATGGTTTTACCATTTGATGTTATTTTGGTTATTTCATGTCTCTTATTTTTTAATTTTTTTGTGATTTTCCATAGAGAATTATCTTTAGTTGTTAGTGTTTCCAGAAATAATTTCCATTCGTTATTTCGATGTTCTTTTATTTCTGAATTTACCAACTTTTGATATTCTTTTAAAAGTTGTTTATCTGAATCACTACGGCTTTGCTGCCATCTTTTGCGTATTTTATTTTTTTCCTTTATAATATTTACAATACGGTCCGGGAGGATGTTTATTGATTTAGGTTTGGGTTTTATAGTTGTGGTTTTGTTTCTTGCTGTTATTATGATATTTTGTAAGTTTTGAATCGATTGTGTTAATTGACTTTGATTTTCAATATTATTTGTGATTGTTAATGTTTCATTTATAAGTTTTTTAAATGCTGTCCAATTGGTTGTTGTGTAATCGTGTATTTTGCGTGTATGTGAATGTGTGTTGTGTGTTATTTTTAGTTCAATAAGAATTGGATCATGGTCTGAATTTAAGTCTGGGAGGGTCTTCATCTTAGTTATAGTGTTGACATTTCTGCCAACCGCTATATCTAATGTGCTTGGGGTATTACCGGAAAAGGGAAAATGGGTGGGATCATCCGTACTGTAAATATTACAATCCGAATTATCACAGAACCTTTGGAGGGTATTTCCGTTGGTATTAGGGTAAGAAGCATATGAATCCCAGAGGGGGTGCCTACAATTTAAGTCACCCACTAAGAGTACCCTGTTATGCGTTCTTATTATGTTATAAAAGTCGGTATCTAAAAGTTTTTTGTTTGGTGAATTGTATGCACCCACAATTTTTATTTTGTTGTCTATGAGTAGGGAGATATGCTCAATTGAAGAATTATTTTGTTGCAGGATTTGATATGTGATGTCTTTTTTGATTAATACTGCGAGACCGCCACCGCCGACACCATCGGGGCGGTCAAGTCTATGCAGACTATATTCTGGGTTTCTAAAATTCACGGATTTATTAGGTTTTAGGAGCGTCTCGCATAAAAAGAAAATGTCTGGTTTTTGAATGTCGAGAAAATGTCTGATGAGTTGGAGTTTATTTATTACTCCATTTACATTACAGAAAATTATTTTAAGATGATTACGTTTTTGAATTCCTGTTTTATCACCTACCTGCCTAGATGTCATACTTATCAATTCCGGCGACAAAGTTATTATAGATGGTAAACTTCTCTAATTTGTTGGTGGCTGCTCTCATCTCATGTAACAGGTCTGCGACTGCTCTTGTTAGCTCATCGAGGTTGACCATGCTTTGTAATTCTTGAAACATCGTGTTTAATTTCGAAAATTTATTTATATCAGCCGTGGGGGTGGCTGAGGCATTTGTTTCAGGAGTAACTCGGGTTTTGAGGATACTTTGTTGTTGGGAGGGAATTGTTTGTTTGGAGGGTAAACTGGGGTATTCTTGTAGAGATGGGGCATTTTTGTTGTTCCAAGGGTTTGTTTTTGGAAGAGGAGCGGGGATGAATTTCGGGGCTGCATTATTTGGAGTTTTTGTTCTTTTAGCTTCGAGCCAGTCTCTTCGTTTGATGAACTCTGGACATATTGTAGCGTTGGCAGGATGATCGCCTTTGCAGTTTGCACATTTGGCCGGTGTAGACCTGTCCCCAAAGCTGGCAAATGTGACACTGTATTATCGGCTTCGACTGACGCCGATATTCCCATAGGATTCTGGTGTGTTCCAAAACTCGAACGTTTTTATTCAGGAAATCCAGTGTGATTTTTGGGTCAGTAATAACTAAATACAGTGGCCTCGCTTTGGTGGTCATCCTGTATATATCCTTGACGTCAATTTTATATGTATTTGTCAGCTCTTCCTTGATTTCATCTAACTGAAGGCCTTCGGCTAGACCTCTCAGCACGAATGCGTGGGTTTTTTCTTCCTTCCTCGTGTAGGTGTGGAAAGGAACTTTTTCGCTTCTTAAAATTTGTTTTAGATTATCGAAGTCTGCCGTCTCTTTGGTGAAAATAATTATTGAATTAGCGGTGTATTTCATTTCAAATGTCTCGGTTACACATTCTTTCAATTTACTAACCATATCTTTATGTGCGGATACGTTCCCATCGATTACAATGGGAGGGCAGGAAGATGTGGTTTTTTTAGCTGATTTTGTCGTCGTGGCTTCTTTTTGTTTGGGACGTTTACTCGTGTGTATTTTATTATTGTCATCTGAGCTGTCTTCGGTTGCAACAAATTTACGAAATTTCGTTTTTTTCCGTTTTTTTTGTTGTTTAGTCGTAGTCTCCTCCCCCTCTGAGTCTTCTGATAGCGTTTCATATCTGTTTTTTGTTGATGTTATTGTCTGTTTTTTTGTATGTTTTAAGATATTTTTAAATGTTGTAATTTTTTTTGGTATTAGAAAATCGTCTTCATTATTTGAAACTTCTATTCGATCATCCGGGATGGCAACTATCGCATTTATGTCTTCCGTCTGTTTTTTCTTGTTTGTCATGTCCATGAGTCTTGGCACAATCGTTTTTTTGGTCATACTTTCATATTGGGATACAAATTTGTCATTTGTAGGGTTATCTTGTATTACATTTTCATTTTCGACTTCATCTGCCCAAGATCGGTCGGCTTGGTTATGTATCACCACTTGAGTCGTTTTTGTAATTGGTGGATTTTCTTCTAAATTATTGCTTTCGGCGTCTGAGGCACTTGAGTTGGTACCTATGGTATCCTCTCCCATTTTTAATTTCTTTTGTTTTTTAAATAAATTAGATGTTTTGTCGGGGGTGGAGGTTCTCGCTGATATTCTCCCTCTATATAAAGGTATTGAAAATTCCAAGGATTGGTCTAAAGTGTAACTTCCCGCAGTATCCTTTTCTGTATTTTTGTCGTTTTCAAAATTTTCTATACACTTTTTATATGTTGAGGTTTCTATACACTTTTTAACCTTCGGGTTTTCTAGACACTTTTTTTCGTTATTGTATTCTAGACACTTTGTTAATTTCTGAACTGTTTCCTCGTCTGGTAGATTATCGTTGTTAGTATTACTTGAAGATTCTCCTATACACTTTTTATCGTTTGTGTTTACTAGACACTTTTCTTTATCTATGTGTTCTAGACACTTTTATGATTGGGGCTTTCTAGACACTTTTTAGTGTCTGATTGTCCTATACACTTTTCTTTGTTTTTGGTAATTTCAATACATTTATTAAGGGTGTCTATATCTACTGCATCTATGCAAGATTTTGGAATATTTATATTATATAGGTTTGTATCGATATTGGTACTTTCTGAGTCTTTATTTTCTAGAAATACAATCTGGTGATAATTTACGTTTCGAGATTTTAATTCTAGAGTTTTGGATTTGATCCTTTGTATTTCGTTAGTGTATATGGTATGATTAATCTCAGGAGATTTTGTGGATGTACTAGAGTCGTCTCCGTCTTTAGAGTTTGACTTCTCAGTACTTTTCCATTCAATTTTATTTTTTGTGTCTTTTTTAGTGTTATTGTTTTTTATAGAATTAGAGTGTTTTTGTCTTTTTAGTGATTTCAATTTGAACGTACCTTTTCGTATTGGTTTCCGTGGGGAGGTTTTCACTTTAACTATATGTTTAGAGGTAGTTTTAACTGACACAGTTTTATCACTAATTAAGTTTTCATTTTCGAACAAATATGGTTTAACACTATTTAGTTTTTTAATTTTTTCTCTAAGTCTCAGGGTGTACGCGGTGGGGTACGGAGTACCCGTAACTGGGGGTGAGGGTAGCGGTGAGAAGGCTATGAGTGTAACTCTATAGAATTCTCAAGAACAAACTCTTTCTATTTATCGATTAAACAAATTTTTCAAAATACTATTTTCCAGTGGTAAAAATTCAAACAGACGCACTTGAATATTAGCAAGGAAGTCCTCAATCGCGGGTCTTTTTTAGGAAAAAATGTTATCGTTCAGTCTTCCGTTCGACTAGAAGTTTACTTGTTACCCCTCATATCCCGATAATGCTCATTCGATTACAGTTCTTTGTACAAAGTGCTTACGAAAAAAATTTTCATCCTTATCATGAGTCTCTTTGTGAATCTCGTAAAACATGTTGCTACTTTGTTGGGGCTTATAACATCTAATTATAATGAACACCAAGTGACTAGAGGGCTTATGGAGTGTAGAACAGCTATAAGAAAACTAAATAATGCGTTACGGAGTGCCAAGAATATTGGAGAAAAGCAGCATATCTTAACTAGTATAATTCAAATCAAATCATTTCGTAACCAATTTAAATATATTCAAGAGCATGGTGGAGACCTATCATCTCATATTGAAACTGCAAAACATCGTGTAAAATGGGATGATCTGGATGCAGCATTTAACGGTCGCATCAGAACTGGTAGCATCTCAAACCTGAAGCATAAGGATCCCATTGCATTTCTCAAAGATTGTAGGGCTCTCTTTAAACGACGTATACATAATATATTAAAAAAGGAGGTAGCTGTTAAGGTGAATGTGGCTTTCGGAGGTGAATTTGAAATTGTTAAAGGAGATCAGATTCTTAATGAGTTCAAGTATTTTACGACAACTAATCCTCCGATATATAAGGATACAAACATTGATGATTGGTTTGATACTAAAGTCATTGCGACTATCCTTAAAGACTTGGAGGAGTTTCAAGAACGTGATAGTGGTTGGGCATTGAAGAAGGTGCTGAATTTAGGCGTTAACATCCATAAGTATACTCCTCAACTAGGATCCTCTTATATTGATTTACCTACAGAAATAAAAAAGAAGAAGGCATGTATTAACGTCAATAATGAAGATAATGGTTGTTTTGCATGGGCAGTTACGTCAGCATTGTATCCTGTTACAATCCATTCCGATAGAACATCCTCATACCCTCACTATTCGACTGTATTAAAACTAAAAGGAATTAAATTTCCAATGACTATCAAGCAGATCCCCAATTTTGAGAAGCAAAATAATATATCCGTAAATGTTCACATTCTACAAAAAGATAAAAAGACCTTCATTACTCTGCCAACTTGTCTTACGAGAAATAAGATGAATAAACATGTAAATTTGTTGATGGCGCAAGATAAATATGATGAAGCGCCAACGAAATATCACTTTGTTTGGATAAAGAATCTATCAAGACTTCTGTCCACTCAACTCAGTAAACATAATTGTAAGTAATACTTCTGTGATCGTTGCCTACGCTATTTCAGATCCCATGAAAAACTAGATGTTCATCTTAAATGTTGCAAGGGTCGAATGGACTTTTTATGTGAAAGATGTTTACAGCCGTTTACTACAGCGGAACAGTTGGATGCTCACGTCGTAGATTGTATGAAAATGAATGATTGTGCTGTTAGGATGCCAGAAATGGGGAAAAACGTTCTTAAATTCAAAAACTATAAGAATAAGGTAAAGGCACCTTTTATAGTATATGCAGATCTCGAGAGTGTTTTGAAGCAGACTGGGGATTCTAAGAAGCCACAACAGCATATCCCTGCAGCCGTTGGGTATTACTTCAAGTGTTCATATGATGATTCGCTTTCCTTTTATAAGAGTTATTTGGGTGAAGATTGTATGCGCTGGTTTGCTGATGAGCTGAATCTGCTTGCTCAAGATATCAGTACGGTGTTCCTTTGTCCTTATGGAATTCATATGACTCCTAATCAAGAACGCCAGTTTCAAGCTGCTACCGAATGTCATATTTGTGAAACACCATTTTCTGCCACTGATAAGAAAGTCCGAGATCATGATAATCTCATTCCCGAAAACAATTATAGAGGTGCAGCGCATGAGGGGTGCAATATTAACTATCAGGATTCGCCTACTGTTAATGTAGTGTTCCACAACTTATCTGGTTATGATGCAAATTTCATCATCGAAGATATTGCTACCCGCATGACTGGCTCTATTGATTTGCTTCCTATTACAAAAGAAAAATATATTTCCTTTACAAAACATGTTGAAGATGCACGAATCCAATTCAGATTTATCGATAGTTTCCGATTCATGGCATCATCTCTCGATAAACTCACTTCATATTTAACCGAATTTCCTAATTTGAGATCACAGTTTTCTGGTGTTCCCGACGAAGAATTCACAATGTTAACTAAGAAGGGGGTGATGCCTTATGACTATTTAAATTCTTTCGACCGCTTTGAAGAAACAAGGTTACCTCCTATCGAATCTTTCTATAATAATCTCGAAGATAAACCCTGCTCACGTAAACTTTATAGTAGAGCACAATGCGTCTGGAATACGTTTCAATGTCAAACCTTAGGTGAATATGTAGAGTTGTATATGAAGACTGATATCCTTCTTCTTGCTGACGTTTTTGAGCAGTTTCGTTCCAGTTGTATTGCTACGTATAACATCGATCCCGCGCATTATTATACATTACCAGGATTTACATTCGATGCTATGCTGAAACATACTGGACAAGAATTGGAACTTCTCACCGATGTAGACATGTTTTTGTTTGTTGAGCGCGGTATACGCGGTGGACGTAGTCAAGTTTGCGGAAAACGTCGTGCTCGAGCTAACAATAAGTATATGCCCACTTATAATCCTTCAAATCCACCGAAATATTTAATGTACAATGATGTGAATAATCAATATGGATGGGCTATGTCACAATATCTCCCTTATGGAGGATTTGAATGGTGTGGCTCTAATATAGACGTTACAGAAATTGCTGATGATGCTTCTGAGGGATACATGCTCGAGGTTGATTTGGAGTATCCTTCTCATTTACATGATTTGCATAAGGATATTCCATTTTGTCCTGAACACCTAAATCCTAAGACCATGATGCCTGCTACAAGATTAAATGAGGAGACTAAGTTGATGGCTACCCTAACTAATAAAACAAAATACGTTATACATTACCGAGCATTGAAGCAAGCGTTACAGAATGGGCTTCTATTAACAAAAATACATCGAGTATTGAAATTCAAGCAGAGTTCATGGTTAAAGCCCTACATTGACTTAAACACTGAGTTACGTAAGGCTGCGAAGAATGAGTTTGAGAAGAACCTATTCAAACTGATGAACAATGCCGTGTTTGGTGAGTATTGCTAGTTTTATATAAATATTTCTATACTAATCACTTTTTCTAATTGTTGCAGGTAAAACCATGGAGAACGTGCGCAAACGTGTTGATGTAAAGCTAATTTCTCATTGGAGTGGTCGATATGGTGCTGAATCGTACATAGCTAAGCCCGAGTTTAAAAATAGTACGATTTTCAACGAAAACCTAATTGCCATCGAATTACGGAAGCTGCAAATATGGTTAAATAAACCGATATATGTAGGAATGGCAATTTTAGATCTGGCTAAAACTACGATCTATGATTTTCACTATGAGTACATGATGAACCGTTTTAGTGAGAACTGTACTGTGCTGTACACCGATACCGATAGTCTTATATATGAGATTCGAGATCAAGATCCATATGAAGTAATGAAGATTGATTGTTATAAATATTTCGACACCTCAGACTATCCTCTTGATAACGTTTATGGAATTCCTCAAGTTAATAAGAAGGTTCTTGGGATGATGAAGGATGAGAACAATGGTATCATAATGACTGATTATGTTGGGTTACGGTCTAAATTGTATGCAACACGGTTAATTACCTCTGAAGATATCTAGCAGAAAAACGAAGACGTCTTGCAAATGAAGGTTTTGAGAAAGAAGAAATAGACTGTCTAATTCGAAACGTTGGAATAACTAAGAAAGCTAAAGGGGTAAAATCATCAGTTGTGAAGACCGTAATCACGTTTGAAGACTATGAAAATTGCCTTGACACCTTCACACAGAAAACCGTTTCCCAAAATCTAATTCATGCCGACAAACATCTAGTCCATTCAATTGTTCAAGATAAAGTAGCGTTGAGTCCTGAGGATGATAAGCGATTTATTCTTCCTGGTTCCGATGAAACCTTACCATGGGGCCACTATTCCATTGATGCCTACATGGATGTTGACACCATTATTCCTTAAAGATTTATATAAAAAGTATTGTTATTTTCATTTATTATACTATTCAATTTTATATTGTACAATAAAATGTTTATTCAATTGTTCTTTATTTTGATCCCCCATTATCGACTGAGCATGGGTGACGTCATCAGCATGGTGCCCTTATGGCTTTACATGTTTACCTCTTGTCTTCTTCGTATTTTATTCCACTTCAATCCCACCAAACCTTATACACGTGAAAACATATACACTTATTTACTTTTTGCATAACCCCTGTACACCCTTACTTGCGTAATCCCCGTAGACGCTACCCTCCCCCGTGCTACCCTTAAAAACCCCTTCGCTTCTTCTAAACCACCTTATACACGTAACAACATACACACTTACTTTTTACATAACCCCCGTACACCCTGCGTAATCCCCGTAGACGCTACCCAAACCCCTTCGCTTCTTCTAAACCACCTTATACACGTAACAACATACACACTTTTCGCATAACCCCCGTAGACGCTACCGTCATTACTTGCTAGTATGTGCTAGTATTGGCATCTTTGCACATCCTGTATACGATAATATTCTAACAAATATAATATCGTTTATCTGACTTCAATCTGACCAATAGCAGAGTTATGTGCTAGTGCCCTAATGGCATCTTTGTACATCCTGTATAGGATAATATTCGAACAATCATATTGGCGTTTATTAGACTCCAATCCGACAAATAATAACAGAGATATGAAAAAATGCCTTTAGCACTTGCGCAGATCGTCGAAATGTGTCTTTTTAGACCTATATGTAACGGAAAACATGCGCAGTATACGGGAAAAGTAGCTTTGCTACCCCAGCTACCCACGGCCGTTTTGGCACTCTGGTGAATAACAAATAGTTGTTAGCGCCGTTATGGCAATGATGGCAAGCGACACCAATGTAGGTTAAATTTTGCATAACCCCCGTTCTTACACCCTTCGTAATCCCCGTAGACGCTACCCTTAAAACCCTCTTCGCTTCTCTTGTATACACCCTTACTTGCGTAATCCCCGTAGACGCTACCCTCCCCCGTGCTACCCTTAAAACCCTCTTCGCTTCTTCTAAATCATTGCATAACCCCCGTAGACGCAAAGAGCGGCCCCCTAAAATTTTACCCGGGCCCCCCGTAGCCGCAAACTGATACACCCCCAACCGGGCCCCCCATCCCCCGTAGACGCTACCCTTCCCTCTTCGCTTCTTCTTGTATACACCCTTACTTGTGTAATCCCCGCAGACGCTACCCTTAAAACCCTCTTCGCTTCTTCTTTGGCGGCCCGGGCCAAACCCCCATCCCCCGTAGCCGCTACCGTCCCCAATTGGCCCGAAACCCCCATCCCCCGTAGACGCTACCCTTAAAAACCCCTTCGCTTCTTACACCAAAAATTGCTGACGGCCGCCGCATGCGCAGATCGAATTGAGTCAAAAATTACCACGATGGACCTTGGCGATTGCCCATGTTAATTTGCATAAGGAATGGTCTAGAACCCGCCTAGCTCCTTTACTGATGCCATTCCAACAATTGGAGTTATTGAGGTATGTTGTTATTTTAAGCATCTATAACATTCAAATGAATTTTTTGATTGTTGAGGTATTTATTATTCAATGCTATACTCAATCTATACAATAAACAAATATAATTAAGCACATATATTCCAACATTTTGAGAACATAGCAGCACTTTAAGTGTACTATTTAATATAAGGGTATACATCCTCATAAGGATACTTTTAATTGAATAATCTTGATATTTCAGATTGTGTTCTTATAGTTAGTATCAAACATTTTTCAATCCTCAAGGATTATATATTAGTTATCAAGTCATTTAATTGAATTTTTAAACAGAGTTTCTCAAAAAGTTTATTTATTTACAGATTGATGGGCACCCTCTGATGGGCATTCAACTCCAAAATCTTTCCATGGATTATTGTTAGAATCCAGTCAGGCACCCTCAACTTCGAGTGGAGTTAAGCAATCTGGAAAAATGGCAGTTGATGTAACAGTGACACCAAGGAAACAGAAGATATTAAAAAAATTGGATCGTGCCTTGAGTTTGAGCTCAGATAGGAGAAGGGCGATTATCTTTATTACAGCGGCGGTTTGCTCGCCGTGAAAAGAAAATTGCCACTTGTCTCAATTTGGATTTAAAACCTCTTTCTGCAGAGAATTATGATCAAGTAGCAAGATTCCTAAATGACACTGATTATTATCTGTCAAATTTAAAAGCAAGTATTGATGGTAGTTCAATACTGGACACAGATCGACATACTGGGTTTTTGGGACTAAAAATATGTATAAATAGTTTGAGGATACTGTATACAAAATTGGTGGGCAGTGGGAAATTGAAGTTTTTACCGCTGTATAAAGTGTCCCAACACACACACACACATTGAACTTTTTTTCTCCTCAATTCGGTCTCATGGAGGACACAATAACAATCCTACACCAAGGCAGTTTCAATCAGCTTACAAAAAATTGCTTGTTCATGTAGAATTGAAAGGAAGTTTTAGAGGAAATTGTATTCCTCTAGAAAATTTAAATATTTTGAAGTGCAATTCTGTACAACAAATAAATACAACTTCCAGGGCAAGCAGAATGTTGACATTAGAAGATACATATGATTATGCAGAGTTTGATCATGATTATCTGCCCGACCAATTTTCTGATTTTACCAAAAATATTATTGTGTATGTTGCTGGATATGTTGTATATACTTTAAAGAAAAAGATTATTTGTGAGACCTGCTCAGATGCTCTCACAGATGATCATTGTAACAACATATCCATATATTCATTTGTAGATAAAAAAAAATGAAAAATGCCTACAAAATCTATCGACAGATGTAATAGATATATGTTTCAAAACGGAGAAAATAATAAAACATCTTTCGTACCAAGTTAATAAGATGTCTTTGGATGTATTGACAAATACATTCATATGATCAGTTTCCATTAGATAACCACAGGGTTCTATCAATTAAAAGTGTAGCAAATAGGTATGCCAGTATTTGAATATACTATTTGAGTAAAAGAACAATAGACAAATCTACAAGTATTAGACACCGAAGTAACAAAATTGTATTGTTTAAGTGCCAGTAAATTTGTATAGAGTAGCCACTCTTGAACATTTGTATGAAATAAAACACTAATATTATATTTTTATATAATTAATGGTTCTTCTTTTATAAGAAATAAAACTTCAAAAGCTTTTCTTTTTTCTTTTTCCAACGTTTCGAATCCTTTATTTAGGTTCATCATCAGGGCTATTCATATAATACACATAATGAATGTTCTATTACAATTTCGTTATAAGACAATCAGCTACTTTAACATATCCATTTTGGTTTCTTTAAAAACAATTATAATATAAAATGAATTGAGCAATGGAAATATATAGACCATAAAAATTACCACAATGTCATACTGAAAATAACTTAGATGATTTAAAAAAGTTCACTGTCTTCGTCTTATATGTATGTTTTATGATAATTGTTTTTAAAGAAACCAAAATGGATATGTTAAAGTAGCTGATTGTCTTATAACGAAATTGTAATAGAACATTCATTATGTGTATTATATGAATAGCCCTGATGATGAACCTAAATAAAGGATTCGAAACGTTGGAAAAAGAAAAGCTTTCGAAGTTTTATTTCTTATAAAAGAAGTTGGCGAAGAACCATTAATTATATAAAAATTGAAAATTTTCATACTGCCAATTAACCAATAAATATAACTAATATTATATGTTCATTTTATATATAGAGCATGAAAACACTAACACAAATCTACAAGTATTAGACACCGAACTAACAAAATTGTATTGTTTAAGGGCCAGTAAATTTGTATAGAGTATCCTCTCTTGAACATTTGTATGAAATAAAACACTAATATTATATGTTAATTTTATATATACAACATGAAAACACTAATATTTACCAGTATTTCTTATTTACTATATTGCTATCCAAGCGTCTCCGTCTGTTTTTTATTTGGAAGACATGCTAAAATTAGGTATGAATTATAATTTTCATTAACAATGCTATACTATTTATTATACATGTAATTTATATTTTCTTAATAAAGACATATTATTAGGTCCATTTATTTATTTTCAATTATTTATAATTCCAAGAAAATATAGAAGGGGACAATATAAGTGTAAATCACAAAAATTATGTTTTTGTATGATCAATTTCATCTTGTCAAAAGGACGAACGATAATGTGCACTTTAACAAATAAAACAACCTCTTAATGAAAAAGAATTTTACTAGTGAATATATTTTTATTAATTGAAAATTTAAATAGTCCGGCTCTGTCGGCGACGCCATATTGCTACCATCGAAATGTCACTCATGTGATACCACTTTCGCATTACAAGATTGTCGACTGTGTCATCTCCTCTTGATACTAGCTCCATGGGATAACCTTTCGGCAAACCCTACGAAAACATGTGTTGTGGGGTGCGTCATCTGTCACGTGTGTCAACTGCCGTGTATCATTTGTATAGCGAACCCTAAGAAAACTTGTTTTATGTGTCACCTGTCTACCTTCTTGTTTTCTGTGGTGTGTGGGTGTCTGCTAACCTTCTGTTACCCCTGTGGTGTGTCTACTGTCATGTATTAAGTGACGCACCACCTCCCTTAACCTGTATCTTTAGGAAATAGGACCAAAACAACACTGGTAAGGATAAACAAAACACTATTTTTTTAATCGTTTTTATTCACAATAATTGCATATTGAGTATAATACAAATAATTATTACACACAAAATACAACTCTTTCCTTTTTTCTATTAGGCGTATGTTTAATTTTATCTATTTTCATCTTACTTTTATAACTTAGGTCCAGTTCTGCAAATTCTTTTTCCAACCAATAGTTCGATCAATAGAAGATTTCCGAATTTTCAACCTGTAATATGTAACGAAGTCTCTCCCCGTATTTAACTTCCTTAATAGCGGCAAATACCATTCTGTTCATTCTACAACTTATTCTAAGCGTTGGCAATGCCTAAACTCAATACGATCTGTTATCTTCTGCATGGTAATGTTTTCAATTTAAGTCATATCCTTTTGGGTAACACAGACATAAGTTTATTTGTTTTTATTATTTATGTTAAACGCCGACATTTTATACACACCTGCTGGCTCTAGGTTTACCCAATGGCTATAAAAATAGTTTTCTAATCTATCCATCAATTGTGTTATTTTCTCTTCTTTCTCCAGTAGACTTCTTTCTATATTCTTCCTTTATTTCAGTAGTCTTATCGAGAAAATCCAGCTTTCACCTCTTGATATCTACATCATCCATTTCTTGTTGTCGTTTCCTTGTCGATGTAATGTAAGCTTGTGACAGACGGTTGATTTCTACAATAATATAAGGAGAAAGTTTGTTTGTTCTATTGGTTCCCGAGAACCTTGAGTCTCTACTAGTGTATAACCCACGCCTGATTAGCTCTTCGGCGAAGTGGCCGTTGCATCTTCTCCAGTTTCTTTTAATCTTAAATTGACCTTATCAGTTAACCTATCATAATTGTCTATATTTTCAGGTATCCATGGACGATTTGACAATATCTGCTTCATTAGATATATGAGAGCAACTTCTGTTACTGTATTCGGTATTAGATTTAAATAATCTTCATCAATGATTGCAATTTGTTCGCATTGTTCATGGTGATTATTTGTTGAAATTCGAAGATATTTTATAACTTCTCAGATATATCTTCCGGATGGAACTGAACAAGGATGTCTTACACTGGTGTATATTCTCAGCCAAGCTACGATTCTTTTATTATTCAGGTATGTAGCATTATCCATTATACAGCTCTCTGGTATACCAATTTCTAGGAAATAATTTGTTAAACGTTCTTAGACTACCTTTATGTTTGTTGTTTTTGTCGGATATACTTTTATTCATTTTGTAAAATTATCTCAAACTATTAAGATATTTACATTATCATTGATTTCGCTTGGAAGCAACATAACAAGAAAGAGGAGGCAGCTTAATAAAAGAAGTAAACCATTATACTAAACAAAAACCTAACGAAAATGAAGAAACGATGAATATGATGAGGACAATAATGTCTGATATAAAATGCACGAAAGAAGACTTAAAAAGTACAGAAGAGGACATAAATAGCACAAAAGAAGACATAAGAAGTACAAAAGAATATATAAGAAGCACGAAAAAAGATATGAAAAGTACAAAAGAGGAGATAAAAAGTGCCTCTATCAAATAAAATTTAAGTATCATTATTTCATTTTAAAAGCAGCGACTCAAATGCATAAATTAGTATGACTTTTTTTATTTGCATAACTTTTTAACAAATTTTCAATTAAACTTCTAATCTCATTTTTCCTGAAACTAAAGAGAATTTGTAAATATGGCAAAGCAGTTGAGGTATCCGCAAGTGAGCTTAGAATGTGACTCAATGTTTGGGACAGAAAAAAATCAAAACAAACATTCCAATTTTAGTTGTTAATCTGAGATGCCTCATATTTTTAATCCTTGATTTTCTTTCTGCTAGAACTCTTACACTGGTAAGGACAACAATTAACCATCTTAACAAAATCAAAAGTCCACTTTAAAATCACTTTAATCGCTCAATAATCGCAAAAACTCTTTGGTGTTCACTGTAGCGTTGACCACCAAAAAATGGCGTCGCTTCTAAAATAGGTGTTCAAACTGACAACACAGCTTGCATAGAGAGTTACGCGTCCCCTCTCTGTCCTAGTCTCAGATCTGTATAGCAAACCCTAAGACAACTTGTGTTCTGTGTCACCTATCTACCTTCTTGTCTTCTGTGGTGTTTGAGTGTCAGCTAACCTTCTGCTGCCCACAGAACTAAAACATAGAAGAGAAGTGAAATACTAATACTTCCGTGCTTAGGAAAACGTTACCATAAGGAGGCTGCCATTTTGCCAAAATAAGCATGGTACGCACATGCGCAGTGTTGACCATTGTTTAACAGTTGCATATTTTTACTTGAGTTTCCTTTAATTTAATTATAGAAAAGAAAATATTTTAATTCCCTTTTGAGTATGTCTTATAAAGGGTATAAATGTTTTATTTGGTCTTGCAAAAAGCAGTGGTAATATTCCTGGAATTCATTACTTTCGGTAAGTGATGTTGAAATAATCAGAACTGTCTTCCAATTATTATGAATGTTAAACATGAAAAGGGTAGTTGAAATGTCCTATGCGAATATTATATTTTTCGATTTTAGATTCGAATCGAGACTCGAAGACTGGTTAGCAGCTATGGAGATGTGTGATGCCTGTGCAAACGCCAGAAGTGTTCTTTGTTCTAGACATTTTGATCCATCGGATATTAAGGATTCTGAAACTCCTGGAGGTCGGGCTGTACTGGTGAAAGGGGCATTACCTAAGTATTTTCTTTTAAAAAGAAAGAACGGAGTACTAAATCTCATGGATATCGCCAAGAAAAAGTGTATCAGGTTGGAAGTTATGTTATATATTTTTGAATAGTCACCTATATAACACAAATGTAAATTATTATACTTTATTAGTTACTGAAGTGGAAGTTTAAATTCTATCTTTTTCTGTAAAATATTCATGTCACATAGCTGGTAGAATTTTGAATTCTACAGTATATATCGCTTTAACGTTTCAATTCTGAGATCCACTCATAATCGTGCTCTGATGTAGCTGAATAAATATCCAAAATTATTAATCAACTTTGAATCTCTGCTATTCAAATCATTATCATATTATCTTTCTTCAGAAACGTATCCCAATCATTAGACCTGGTATTTAATGAACAACAACTGTTCTAATTTAACCCTTTTACTTCGGGTTAATTAGAGGGAATGTATTTTTGGTTTTGCGAAGGACCACTACGGCCGTTTGTCACTGAAGTAACGATGAACCGTAGAATGAAATTAAAACACTGATATCACGTTATGATTTATATTGTCATGAAATATAAGTTATTTACTGTTGCTTCGACAATTAAGAATTCACTTGACTTTTCGCGATAACTGAAAGTATTGTGCACATACTATGTTGATTTATGAAAAGAATAAAGATTATGGACACATGGTGGTTCCCGGGTTAAAAACGCCGGCTGGTTTTACGAAGTTGTAGCAGGTTATATGATGAAAGAGGGTGTCTGAGAAGTGTGAAAGCTATCTGGGAAGTGAGTAAAAATGAGGCTATTTTCGTATTTATATGTTTGATGACGTAGGTGCGAGGAACGAACAAAATAGTAGAAACTAGCCAATGGGATACGAGTATTTTAAAATGTAACGTTCGAACAACAAGTGAATGTTGCAGATATGAAGATGTTTTTTTGTGGGGTTTTCAACGGTTTCGTAGATACAGATAACAGAGTTTGGAAGAGAGTTTTTATGAAGAGATAAGATGTCGGGGACTTTGATATGTTCAGTAGAATTTCAGAAAACGATATTTATCTGTTTTTCTTAGGTGTTAGTAAATTTAAATGACTTTTTTAGTGAAGTAAAGAAATATTAACTGTTGAAAATAAGGATATATTTAGTTATGTATTTTGAGCATAATATTCGACTTGTATTATACAGGGGAAATTGAAATAGAATCACGGGAGAATTTGGTAATTAAAACCAAATTCGAACATATTGGGGGCGCGGGAAGAATGGAAGAGAGGTGAGAGATGGCTACTCTCAGACATCGAATGCTGATGTTAGTGAAAGGGTATGGAGCGTGAGTGTGTGTACAGTGTTGATGCAGTTTTGTGAATGAAAGTGAATAATTTTGAGAGTAACTATGTAAATATGTGTAGGGGTTGTAAAGTAACCTAATGTTGGTGTCAGAGTGTTGTAAGGACTCTAACGTCATGAATGTAATGAATGAATAAGATTTGAGATTAGAGTGTTGTAAGGACTCTAACGTCATGAATGTAACGAATGAATAAGAGTTGAGGTTAGAGTGTTGTAAGGACTCTAACGTCATGAGTGTAACGAATGGAAGCAATATACTCTAGAAATGGACTAGAGTTGTAAACGATAAGAGTGTAAGCAATATACTCTAGAAATGGACTAGAGTTGTAAACGATAAGAATGTAAGCAATATACTCTAGAAATGGACTAGAGTTGTAAACGATAAGAATGTAGCAATATACTCTAGAAATGGACTAGAGTTGTAAACGATAAGAGTGTAAGCAATATACTCTAGAAATGGACTAGAGTTGTAAACGATAAGAGTGTAAGCAATATACTCTAGAATTGGACTAGAGTTGTAAACGATAAGAATGTAAGCAATATACTCTAGAAATGGACTAGAGTTGTAAACGATAAGAATGTAGCAATATACTCTAGAAATGGACTAGAGTTGTAAACGATAAGAGTGTAAGCAATATACTCTAGAAATGGACTAGAGTTGTAAACGATAAGATTGTAAGCAATATACTCTAGAAATGGACTAGAGTTGTAAACGATAAGAATGTAAGCAATATACTAGGAAAGAGAGAGTGTAAGTGATTGAGTACATGATTATGTTGTAGAAGAGTAAGGTGTGGGTTAAGTTTCATGAGAAAGAAAGATGAAGGAATGAGAGAGATAGGAAAGGGCCAAGCGGCAGTTTTTTCGGGCCTACTGGATCTATGTACCAGCGCAATTCGCCACCGGCAGAGGCTTACCCGGTCCGATTGGGGCCTAGCGACTTACGTCACGCCAAGCGTCGACTCTAGGTTAAAGCAATTGTGGTACCAGTTTGTTTAAGGAGTAACGGTCCAGGAACCTCGGACATATGTAAACAAAAAGGGGGACCAAGTTGTGAAGGGGTGTGAAATTCCATGAGAGAGCATGGAAAGCTCATGTGGGTGTTTTTCCGGGTTTTTATTGTATCAGAATGAATGGTGCTGGGTAAGAAAGGGAACGTTTTTCTTCGGAGAACGTGGAAACTCCAGTGTAGCTTGCGCTACTCCCTTTCTACGCGGAGGAATGAATTGTAGAGTGAGGGTGAGTGTAAGAGAGTAATGTTTTAATGCTTGAAAAATTAATGTGTGAATAATTAATGAAGTGACATGATCGTATAAGTTCAAGTAATGTGACCACCAATGTAAGAGTAAATGTAAGATTGTTTATTTGTGCAGCGAGAGAACGCTTCGACACGTTAACAAGGTATAATGACGTTTCTTATTTATGTTTCTGAGGAATCAGGCATGGGTAACGGAATGATCTTTACAATAGGTCGAGTGTAAATTCCTGAAGCGGTTTTGACTTGGACCGAACGGATTTTACCGTCTTTACCAGCTGTGACATATGTTATGCGGGCTAAAGGCCACCGCAAGGGAGGGGAGTCATCGTCCTTAATTAAGACCATGGTTCCTATAGTGAGATCTTTAGATGGGGTAGTCCATTTGGGACGGTTTTGCAATTGGTTGAGGTAGTCGACAGACCACCGTTTCCAAAAGTTTTGTTGAGCATGAGTGCATTGTTGCCAGAATTTTAATCGGTTCGTAGGGAGTGAGGATAAATCTTTGTCTGGAAGTGCCATTAGAGGTGCTCCTATGAGAAAATGGCCTGGAGTTAATGGCAGTAAGTCAGTAGGGTCAGTCGAAAGGGGATGTAAGGGTCGTGAGTTGAGTATAGCTTCTATCTGAGTCAGTATAGTACTGAATTGTTCAAAAGTAAAAGTGGAGGTAGCAAGCAATTTTATTAGATGAGTTTTAACGCTTTTGACTCCGGCTTCCCAGAGACCACCCCAATGTGGGGATCTGGGGGGAATGAATTTCCAGTCTATTGATGATGTGAGTAGGTGATCATGTATGGGAGAAAAATTCTTAGTCAGGAAGTGAGATACGTCCGCAAGATAATGATTAGCACCAACAAAATTCGTGCCATTGTCACTGTAAATCACATATGGAAGTCCTCGTCTAGAAGTGGAACGTTTCAATGAAGCGATAAAGGAATCTGTGGACAGATCAGAGACTAACTCAAGATGAATTGCCTTTGTCGAGAAGCATATGAATAAGGCAATGTAGGATTTGAATACCGGGGCTCGCTTCAAATGAGATGATTTTATTGAGAATGGTCCCGCAAAGTCGACTCCAGTCGTCTGGAAGGGACGGGAAGGTGTTACACGACGTGCAGGTAGATCAGACATGATTTGCTGTGCCGTTATGGCCTTGAACCTATGGCACATTAGACATTTGTTTATGATGCGCTTGATCTCACGCAGGCCATCGATGGGCCAGAATTTTAGACGGATATTGGCGAGAACATTTTGAGGACCACTGTGTCCTAAACGTATGTGTTCTTGTTGTAAGACCAGGGTCGTGAAATGACAATGAGCAGGCAGTAGAATTGGGTGTTTTTGTTCATAGGAAACGGGGGCATGGGAGAGTCTCCCTCCGACTCTAATAAGATTGTCGTTGTCTACAAACAGGTTTAATGATAGAAGACGTTTATCTGAGGGTAGTTGATTCTTTTGTAGTGCGCGATAAAGGTTTGGGAAGCTATATGTTTGCACCTGGCGTACAAGAAAAAGTAAGGCAGTGTCTAGATTGTGTCTAGATAAGGTTCTTTGTGTAGTATCTGGATGACGGACGATATTTACAAATTTGTATGTGTATGCCATTGCTCTGACTAGCTTGGTTAGAGATGATGAACGAGTTATTAGGACTATGAAGGGGTTTGCTGGTTTCGCTGTCGTGACGAGTGACTTTTTATTTGCTTCAGGGGGGTCCGGTAGACAGGAAAAGGTATCGTGACAAGACGTGTCGTCGGAGGATTCCCATAGAAAAGGAGGTCCACAGAACCACTTGGTACTGGGAAATTCTAAGGGCTTGCCCCTTGATAGGATGTCCGCAGGGTTGAGGTGAGATCGAATATGTCTCCACGTGGCTGAATGGGTTTCTTGTTGAATTTGAGTGACTCTGTTGCAGACAAAAACTGTCCATCTAGTGGGTATGCTTTTTATCCAGGACAGAGCTATTTGAGAGTCTGACCATAAAATGAACGATGAGATTTTTAATTGTTGATCAAGGATGTTGCGGAGTCGTGTGTAAAGTTTTGATACAAGGGCCATGGCACATAATTCTAATTTGGTAACTGTAATTGGTTTGTTGAGAGGGGCGACACGGGATTTGGAAAGGATAAGTTGTGAGGAAGCGGAAGAATCCGTGTTATTTGCTTAACAACAGCACAAGTGGTTTCAAACGAGAATGATTCATTAGTGGTCGGGTAAAATGTTAGGTTAAACATTGAGTCAATATTCTGGTTGTTATTACAGATGCCAGATACACAGAGGGGTTGTTTAAATGTTTTTCCATTTAGCTGAGTAACTAAATGGGAGCAAATGAACGAATTTTGACTTCCTGGGTCAAGGAGTGCTCTAGCTGTAATTGCGGGGCCTGATTGAGGGTAAATAAGAATGTTAGCTGTGGCGAGAAGCACATGGCTTCCATTTAAATTGAGCATTGTCAAATTAGGGAGGGGTTGAGTGTTATTCTCTTCTGATGGAAAGACATGACTATTCCTGGAGGTTGAAGGAACGTCATTAATTATTTCAGTTGGATTTTCTGGATGAGAGTGAGGGTAGCTGCGTTGTCCTGAAGATGTAGGATGTGGATGGTTATTACTTCTGTTAAAAGTTCTTGTATCCGAGTTTTGTATGGATGAGTTGTCTGAATGAAGCAAGGTATGATGTCGTTTTTGACAGATTGAACAGGTTTTTACCGAAATGCAATTGGATATTGAGTGTTTATAGCCTAGGCACCTAAAGCACATTTTATTGTCTCTAATGTATTTACTTCGATCGGGGATAGACAGCCGTCCGAATTGGGAACATCCATAAATTTTATGGCCTGTTTCCTTGCAAAATGAGCATGTTGAAGATGGATAATTGGAAGTAGGGTATGCGCTAGACGAAGGTTGATTGCGTTGACCATTGATATGATGTGGGTTTTGTTCGGGATGCGAATGTTGGTTTGCAAGTAATGCTACTCTGTTGGTTGGTGTGGTCACATTAGAAGACTGATTACGATAATGATGGGATGTATCAGGTTTGGGATCTTGGGTTAACAAGTTTTCTAAGACCGTACATTTTTTCTCCAAGAAATCAAAAAAATTATCACTAGCAATTAAATTTTGATCAGTCTCTTTTTCTTCAAGAGATCTTTTTGTATTATAATCTAATTTTGTTTTTAATATGTGAACGATTAGTGCATCAAATAACTCTTCCTTACTGATATTTAGATTTAGTAATGACTTTACGATAGATCTAGCTTCGGACGTGAATGTTCTTAATTGTTGGGCAGTACATTTTGAAATGTTATTACAGGCTGTCAAACGGTTAAAATGGGCAGTAACAATCTGCCGTGTATTATTATATTTTGAATTTAGTAAATCCAACGCTACATCAAAATTGGTTTCATTTACCGGTAATTGAGAAATTAAATTGAGCGGGTCACCTTTCAAGTATGATTTCAAATAGTAGAATTTTTCAGTCTTGGATGTAAGCCGGGTGTTATTCACTATTAGTGCGTTAAAAAGGTCTATAAAGGCAGTGTATTTAGTGCTATCTCCTGAGAAAATCGGTATTTCTATGGAAGGTAATCTAATATGAGTTTCATTCTGAGACTGTACAGATAATTGGTTAGGTTGATTGATTTTAGGGTTTAATTTTTCGTAAGCATTTTGTAGCTTGCAGTGTAATGAGTAATATTTTTCATCAATCTGACTTCTATCATCGAATTCTACTTCAGTATCTACGGCTATGGTTTCAATTTGGTCTTGAATCTCAGAGTATTTAGAGTAATATTTTTCTAAGTTGACTATTCGGGATTTGAAAGCATACTTGTCTGACTCGTCCAGATTGTTATGGAACCAGTTGTAAATACGAGTAATTGCTGCTTTGCAACTTGCACGTTGCGTCTTTAATGAATCCATTTTGTAAATGATGTATTAATTATTTGACATAAATAGTTAACATGAAATGTAAATCAATGAGTCATTTACTGTTACGATGCAATTATTTAAATGGTACTGTGGATTATAACTGATTCTCTTGCACATCAATATAGCATACTGTTATCATAGTTCGACATCATTGTTAATATATAATTATTTGAACGACATTGTAAGTATAATATGAATGTTTATGTCACATAAGAAATATCAAATAATTTTTCAAATAATGTAAATGTATAATTATAAACGACCCTGTATGATATGAATGTCTATGTTACATAAGAAATATGAAATAATTTTTCAAATAATGTAAAGGTAGAATTATAAACGACCCTGTATGATATGAATGTCTATGTTACATAAGAAATATGAAATAATTTTTCAAATAATGTAAATGTAGAATTATAAACGACCCTGTATGATATGAATGTCTATGTTACATAAGAAATATGGAATAATTTTTTCAAATAATGTAAATGGATAATTATAAACGACCCTGTATGGTATGAATGTCTATGTTACATAAGAAATATGAAATAATTTTTCAAATAATGTAAATGTATAATTATAAACGACCCTGTATGATATGAATGTCTATGTTACATAAGAAATATGAACTAATTTTTCAAATAATGTAAATGTATAATTATAAAAGTATTTGAGTGCAGACTTTCGTCTACCACTGTATGTTAAATTTATGAGATTTTTCCATCGTTTGATACGCAAATATATGAAAATATTCATCAGTTTTAACTATCTTATCTTATAATATTAATATACATGACTGTAATTTTAAATTGTAAAATGTGATAAATGTTTTTGCATTGTTAGATTACTGAATTTCGTATCACACTATATTCTATGTTTACAAAATTTTACGTTGGTTGATAAGCAAATATACAAAATCTTTTATTATCGATAAATACCTTATCTAATGTCTGTTTTTTGCTTACTGAAATTCTCGAAGAGTTCTCGGGAACGCTGAGGGTCTATATTCTCTGGACTCCAAGGGTTGTTTCACTGCTCTCGCTAGGACTGTGCTTCACTATTTTCTGGTTCTATCCGGTCTCGAATCAGGACCATGTTCTAATTTAACCCTTTTACTTAGGGTTAATTAGAGGGAATGTATTTTTGGTTTTGCGAAGGACCACTACGGCCGTTTGTCACTGAAGTAACTATGAACCGTAGAATGAAATTAAAACACTGATATCACGTTATGATTTATATTGTCATGAAATATAAGTTATTTACTGTTGCTTCGACAATTAAGAATTCACTTGACTTTTCGCGATAACTGAAAGTATTGTGCACATACTATGTTGGTTTATGAAAAGAATAAAGATTATGGACACATGGTGGTTCCCGGGTTAAAAACGCCGGCTGGTTTTACGAAGTTGTAGCAGGTTATATGATGAAAGAGGGTGTCTGAGAAGTGTGAAAGCTATCTGGGAAGTGAGTAAAAATGAGGCTATTTTCGTATTTATATGTTTGATGACGTAGGTGCGAGGAACGAACAAAATAGTAGAAACTAGCCAATGGGATACGAGTATTTTAAAATGTAACGTTCGAACAACAAGTGAATGTTGCAGATATGAAGATGTTTTTTTGTGGGGTTTTCAACGGTTTCGTAGATACAGATAACAGAGTTTGGAAGAGAGTTTTTATGAAGAGATAAGATGTCGGGGACTTTGATATGTTCAGTAGAATTTCAGAAAACGATATTTATCTGTTTTTCTTAGGTGTTAGTAAATTTAAATGACTTTTTTAGTGAAGTAAAGAAATATTAACTGTTGAAAATAAGGATATATTTAGTTATGTATTTTGAGCATAATATTCGACTTGTATTATACAGGGGAAATTGAAATAGAATCACGGGAGAATTTGGTAATTAAAACCAAATTCGAACAACAACCAAGTACAAATATTACCTCACCTGTAGAACTTGATGGTCCATCACCTAATGACTTCAATAAAGATAGATTGTTTTGGTTACGCTTGTACATTGTATATATTTATTCTATTTGGTAGGTACCGCTGAAAATAATTTAATTTTCTGAAAGTTATTATTTTGTATATATAATTATGTATTTTGGCACTGTATATGGTGAATATATTTGGTTTTATACAAACCGACATAATTGGTGTTTCCTTAATAACTCATAGTATAGCCGCCTGAGGATTTATAGTTTTATAGAAGAGTTTAATTCAACGAGAACCCTGGAATTTTCCGTAACCTCCATCTGAGACTATCTGGGACTCTTGGCGCTAAGAATCAAGGGGCCGTGGACCAAACCACATGATTTTGCATCGAGGGTGTCCAAAGTAACGTGCCCAGTTGGTAAGAACCGAAGGGATGTAAAAATATACGTCACGCAATCAAGAAACAAATTGAACACTTCTTAATTTCAACATCCATCACATGAATTGTGATGGATTCATTTATCTGAGGTCTGTTCAAAATATATACTAAGTATATACTTTTTTAATGAAATTTTCATAACTATTAAGATTTTGTCATAAAACTTGAAAATCGTTTAGATTTTAATAAATAGTTTATAACATGGACAAATATTTATAAAAATAATAAGTTTGTGTCACAATTTTTTCGTGATTGTTTAGAGTCTTAAGTATAGGTTTATTTCGTTTCAAATAATTAGGTCTCCATTGAAGTGTACCTTAAATAATGTGAAGACGTCCCTGATCAATTGAACTGCGCATGTGCGCACCATGCTTATTTCACCAATATGGCAGCCTCCTAGTGTAAACCAAAAACTGAAACACAATTTCAATTCTCTGTGTTTTTAGTTCTGTGCTGCTGCCCCTGTGATGTGTGCCAGAACCACAGATATATTATGTTGATTTCGTTTTTGTTATATATATATTTCGTTCTGGTTCTTTATAACTTTTTTTATAACAATGGAATTTTACGATGAAGAAATGTTAAATTAAAACTAAATGAAATAGTAACTTTTCTTATGATTCTTATTGTGCTTATATTTCTAAAATCTCTATAAAAATATTGATACATGGAACATGAAACACGTTGTTCTGGTTCTTTATATTTTTTGGAGTTGGAAAAATGGGGTACTAACTCAGATTAACAAATAAAATAGATATGTTTGTTTTGATCTTTTCTTGCCTCAAACATTGAGTCACATTCTAAGCTCACTTGCGGACACTTCCACTGCTTTGCCATATTTTCAAAGTCTCTTTAGTTGCAGGAAAAAATAAACTAGAAGTTTAATTGAAAATGTGTTATAAAGTTATGCAAATAAAATAAGTCATACTAATTTATGCATTGAGTCGCTATTTTCAAAATTAATTAATAATACTTTAATTTTATTTCATAAAGTCATATTCTTATATAAATTTTAAACAAGTATTTGTTGTATCGTTAGATGCCTTTATGGTTATAACTAAAGTGACAACATTCCTCAAAATTTCGGTACCTGTTTATTGTGTCAATAGTAATCTATTTAGTAGTTTTGTCCTTGTTTAATTACCATATAAAAAGAGATGCTATTATCGTTAGACTGTGATCGACGATCATTTTGAATAGGTAAATAATGTCAAACGTGGTTTGTTTATACCAGTGCCATTACGACTAGAGAGTAGAAACATTCAGTTCTTTCGTTTTGATGGGTTTATCCAAACTTTTAGTGACAAAATGAACTTTTATGTTAGTTAATTCAATGTTCTTCGATTATCATGGTTCGGCGGTGCCAAGTTTGTCAGGAAAACAGCCGAAATTACCAAGGCCATGTAGCTACAATACCATCCCCACTTTTTGTAATTCATTCATTATTTCACTACTGGCGTTTAGAATTGTTGGCCTCAAAAATAAACGTGTTTATGAATGATTAACCCTCTTAGTGCTTTTAAATGAAACTCTCGGTCTCTAGTTAATTCCACAATATAATAAAAGTTATTGAAAATTCTAAAAAATTGACAATTGTTTCGATAAATCAATATCATATGATATTTCATTTAAAAACACTAATATGAGCATATTCCACGAAGTAAGGGTCGAGACAGTTAATTTTATTAACCCTCTCTTTGCTTATTACTCTAAGGGTACTAATCTTGACTTTATAGACCTAAGCAAAGCTTTCTTTTCTTTGTAGCCAATAAAGAAATTTTGGAATCAGTTGATATTGATGAAATAATCCGCACTGGAGCTGATCTAGCAAAGAAATGTGAAATCTTAGAAATTAGAGCTATTTTCGGAGGAATTAGCAAATCTGAGAGTGTTCCGGTGGTTGCTGAAGGTATTAGTGAATATTAGCTATGAAGCAGTTCCCGAAAGGTCACCTGAGAGACAAGTTGTTAAATTGCCCAAAGGTAACTGAATTAATACCAAACTTTGATTAGGAATTTATAACTTAAAAATATATTATTCAATTAAATAATTACATCTAGGCTTCCTTGTTTCCAAGTGTCCTCAAACCTATTAGTTTGCTGTTACTATCAAACGCCTGTGCCGGTTTTGCATACCCTGAGATCTGAAGTGAGAACATAATAAAACTATTAACATCATATTTTATCGAACTTGTTTTTGGCTATAGGATCATCCTCCTTGTAATAAGCAAACCATATGAGTCCTGGCGCCCATAAAACGATAATAATAACAATAAATTTAAACATAATAAAATAACTATTCATTAAACTTCAATTAATAATAGAATAATATAAAATTCATCAAAAATATTAAAGTTATTACAAATTTGGCATTCAAAAACATAGCATAAGCTCTAATAAAAAATTAATATAACAATTTGGCTCAACCAACGTGGAGCGTTCGAATTAGTGACAGAAACAGGTTATGTTTGAGACATCTGAGGAACTCTGGTAACATTTTACAATGGCTGACAAAAATTATAGGCATCGACAATTTAACTGTAGAAAAACTCAAAGTATAACTAAAATCAATGAACATGGATACACAGGGAAACAAACAAACATTAAAGGAAAAATTGACAGTGGTTATGCAAGAGGAAGAAGCAACAGAACAAGAAAGAGGAGAGAGCTCAATAAATAAAGTACTCCATTATACTAAACAAAAACCGAACGAAAACGAAGAATTGATGAATATGATGAGGACAGTAATGTCTGATATAAAAAGCACGAAAGGAGACATTAAAATCACAAAAAAGACATAAAAAGTACTAGAGAAGACATAAGAAGTACAGATGAAGGTATGAGAGACACAAAAAATATTTGTAAAGTACAAAAGAGGAGATAAAAAGTGCCTTTATTAAATAGAATTCAAGAATTATCAATTAATTCCAAAAGCAGCGACTCAAATGCATAAATTAGTATGACTTTTTTTTATTTGCCTAACTTTTCGACAAACTTTCAATTATTAATACATTTAGTCATACATTTATATTGTGTGTCATTGTTTATACCACGCAGACAGTGACAGTTTATATATACCTGACTTCTATAATAGTGGTATTTTTGTTTTTACATTTGACAATTTTGTACTAACGTTACTTTCTGTTTTAAAAGAAATTGTTGTATTCGTTGCTGAAGATATTATCTTTGAAATATTATTAGAAATATTTCCTGCATATGTGATGGTTTTATAAGTTTTTATTTCATCAGCTTGTTTAGGAAATATTAGTTGTAATGCCAAATTTTCCTCTTTTTTACTAATTAGCTTATTTATCATATCTAATGGATAACTGTTGGATGTTGCTTTTTGTCGAATTGTATTAATCTCTCTATCAAAATTACATTTGTTCATAGGAACTGAAAAAGCTCTAAGTATCATTGAATTATATGCCGCTAGTCTGTGTGACATAGGGTGATTGGAATTGAATGGAATTGTCACATCAGTCTGTGTTGGTTTTCGGTAAATTGAATAATCAAGTGCATTATTAACTTTTTGAATTTTTAAATTTAGTAATGTCTTGAGTGAAGTAAATTTCTCATTCAGATAATATAAAAATACCTTCAATTATGTATTTTTTCTATTTTTAGAAGAAAAACGAGATCCAATAGTCTTTGGAGATTTTCAGTAGAGTGATTTAGAATTTCCAGAAAAGAGAAAGAAATTTTTGAAAATTGCCAATCAAACTGTAAATATAAAAAAAATGAATAAATATTACACAAAAATCGATTTATTTTGGACTATTTTTTGACCTACCCTGTTTGACTTGCAACTATTCTGAATGCATCTAATTTAATTATCGAACATGCATCAACTTTTAGCAATATTTCAATTTTTACCGAGCAATAAAAAGAATTCCACGTTGCACACTTATATGACCACACTGTATAAATAGACACGTAACAATATATTTTTATGAAAATGCATTGTCTTTTTCGTAATGTATAACAATAATAATTGTATATTTTCTATTTATACGTAATAAAATGATTTTTTTAATGGTTGTTTCATTATTTTTTTGTGTTATTTGAGTTTAAAATAATATTAAAGATATTAATAAAACATAGTCTGTTATTTGTTTATAAAATTAAAATATTATTTGAAGCATCTAATGCAGTTACAACAACTTTTACTAATAAGAAAATAATTTTATAAGCACCCTTATATGCTTTCTCCGTGTTTTCTGCCACACCTAGCTCCTTCTCTTTCTAGGTTTTCTCTTTCTAGTCTCTTCCGCATTTTATCCTACAGCGTTTATTACCGTAGGCCAGTCCACTAGTATAATATGTCAATGTCAATAACTATAGAGAAAGAAATCTTTCTTATCGACATTATTTGATTTATATAGTGTTGCCCTCTATATTCCTATAAGATAACCAGAAAATACAGGGTTGTATTAGATAAGTATTTAATTGTTTGTAAAGTTATTGGAACATAATAATCTGAGTGTTCATTATTTAATTTACTAATTATATTACAATTTAAATCATTTCTCGAGTTTGAATTTATAAAGTAAAAGACGTATCCACAAACCCTAAGAAAACTTGTGATCTGTGTCACCTATCTACCTTCTTGTCTTCTGTGGCGTGTGAGTGTCTGCTAACCTTCTGCTACCCCTGTGGTGTGTGCCAGAACCAGAGATATATTATGTCGATTTCGTTTTTGTTATATATATTTCGTTCTGGTTCTTTATACCTTTTTTTATAACAATGGAATTTTACGATGAAGAAATGTTAAATTGAAACTAAATGAAATAGTTACTTTTCTTATGATTCTTATTGTGCTTTTATTTCTAAAATCTCTATTAAAACATTGATACATGGAACATGAACCACGTTGTTCTGGTTCTTTATATTTTTTGGAATTGGAGAAATGGGGTACTAACTCAAAATAACAAATAAAATAGATATGTTTGTTTTGATCTTTTCTAGCCACAAACATTGAGTCACATTCTAAGCTCACTTGCGGACACTTCCACCGCTTTGCCATATTTACAAAGTCTCTTTAGTTGCAGGAAAAATTAAACTAGAAGTTTAATTGAAAATGTGGTATAAAGTTATGCAAAGAAAAGAAGTCATACTAATTTATGAATTGAGTCGCTATTTTTAAAATTAATTAATAATACTTGAATTTTATTTAATAAAGGCATATTCTTATATAAATTTTAAACAAGTTTTGTTGTATCCTTAGATACCTTTATGGTTATAACTTAAGTGACAACATTGCTCAAAATTTCAGTTGTGTCAATAGTATCTATTTCGTAGTTTTTTCCTTGTTTAATTACCATATGAAGAGAGATGCTATTATCGTCAAACTGTGATCGACAATCATTTTGAATAGGTCGTAGTATCGTAGTAAATAATGTCAAACGTGGTTTGTTTATACTAGCGCCATTACGACTAGAGAGTGGAAACATTTAGTTCTTTCCTTTGATGTGTTTATCAAAGCTTTTAGTTACAAAATAAACTTTTAAGTTAATTATTCCAATGTTTTTCTATTATCATGGTTCGTCGGTGCCAAGTTTGTCAGGAAAACAGCCGAAATTAACACATCTGAGGAACTCTGGTGAAATCTTACAATGGCTGACAAAAAATATAGGCATTGACAATTTAACTGTAGAAAAAATCAAAGTATAACTAAAATCAATGAACATGGATACAGAGGGAAACAAACAAACATTGAAGGAAAAGTTGACAGTGGTTATGCAAGAGGACGAAGCAACAGAACAAGAAAGAGGAGAGAGCTCAATAAAAAAGTACTCCATTATACTAAACAAAAACCGAACGAAAACGAAGAATTGATGAATATGATGAGGACAATAATGTCTGATATAAAAAGCACGAAAGGAGAGATTAAAATCACAAAAAAAGACATAAAAAGCACTAGAGAAGACATAAGAAGTACAGAAGAAGGTATGAGAAGCACAAAAAATATATGAAAAGTACAAAATAGGAGATAAAAGTGCCTTTATTAAATAAAATTCAAGAATTATCAATTAATTCCAAAAGCAGCGACGATTTGTCAATATCTGTTCCATTGGATATATGAGAGCAACTTCCGTTACTGTATTCGGTATTCCATTTGAATAATCTTCAATGATTGCAAGTTGTTCGCATTGTTCATGGTGATTATTTATTGAAATTCGAAGATATTTTATAACTTCTCAGATATATCTTTCGGATGGAATTGAACAAGGATGTCTTACACTGGTGTATATTCTCAGCCAAGTTTGGATTCTTTTATTATTCAGGTATGTAGCATTATCCATTATACAGCTCTCTGGTATACCAATTTCTAGGAAATTATTTGTTAAACGTTCTTAGACTACCTTTATGTTTGTTCTTTTTGTCGGATATAATTTTATCTATTTTGTAAAATTATCTGAAACTATTAAGATATTTACATTTCCATTGATTTCCTTTGGAAGCAACATAACAAGAAAGAGGAGGTAGCTTAGTAAAAGAAGTACACCATTATACTAAACAAAAACCTAACGAAAATGAAGAATTGATGAATATGATGAGGACAATAATATCTGATATAAAAAGCACAAAAGAAGACTCAAAAAGTACAGAAGAAGACATAAATAGCACAAAAGAAGACATAAGAACTACAAAAGAATATATAAGAAGCACAAAAGAAGATAAGAAAAGTACAAAAGAGGAGATAAAAAGTGACTTTATCAAATAAAATTCAAGTATCATTAATTAATTTTAAAAGCAGCGACTCAAATGCATAAATTAGTATGACTTTTTTTATTTGCATAAATTTTTAACAAATTAGTGCTTTAAATGAAACTCACGGTTTCTAGTTAATTCCACAATATAATAAAAATTGTTGAAAATTATATTGTGGAATTAACTAGAAAACGTGAGTTTCATTTAAAACACTAATATGAGTAGATTCCACCAAGTAAGGGTCGAGACAGTTAATTTCATTTTCAACAAATATTCAATTAAACTTTTAATCTCATTTTTTCTGAAACTAAAGAGAATTTGTAAATATGGCAAAGCAGTTGAAGTATCCACAAGTGACAACATTGCTTAAAATTTCAGTACCTGTTTATTGTGTCAATAGTAATCTATTCCGTAGTTTTATCCTTGTTTAATTACCATATGAAGAGAGATGCTATTGTAATAACTTTGTACTGTTTACAAGTGTAATGAAGTGTAAATTTGGGAAATTACCGCTGTCACCAGTGTAATGACTTGTAACTTTACTAGCCGTTCTCACTAGCCTAATAATCTGGTATTTCCTTTGTGCTAAAATTTCGTTTGGTCACCGCTGTCAGACGGTGTAGTGGAATTCGTTTATTTATTATATTTTTTTTCCTTTTTTCTCCTTCCAAGATCGTTGCAGCGTGCTGTCACCCGTGCCTTGCGGCACAAAAAATTGTAGAACCAGGAATTCTCCCAGTGGGATTACCTCGAGGGAGGGGGTTGTTCCAGGCTCGAGCGGTCAAAGACGTCGTGGGGCCCCTTGGGTTTATACAGTGTGCCAAGCCCGAGTTCGTAGTGCAGGGTTAGCCGGTCCGTCCTACTTGACGGATATGGGGGTGGTGAGGAGTGAGGTTGTGGAGATAAAATTGAAAGGTTAAAACATATATAAACATATATTACAAAGAAAAACAAAACTGTGTCAAATAAACTTCGAAAAATAATAGATTAAGATATGACTGACTGTGACCCCTAGTATAGGATAAATGTCTATCACAATTCTTTAACCTAGCATTGACTATAATCTCTAGTATAATGTAAATATCTCGCAAGTACACAATGTGAATTTCTCTGGAATAGGATTAATTATAAATCTCAAGTGCAATGTAAATATCTCTACGCAATTATCAAAAATGTTAACCTAGGATTAACTATAATCCTTAGTATAACGTAAATAGCTCTGAAATAGGGTTAAATAAAATCTCGAGTACAGCGGAAAAATCTCTAAGATAGAATTGAGTACAATCGCAAGTAAAAACGTAAATATCTCTACGCAGTTATCAAAAACGAAAATAGTCAGATGAAAAAGGAACACTATGCACCTTCAGAAAAAGGGGTCCCTGAATATAACTAAATAAGATGCCTCTACAATTTTAGGCCTTAACAGTAGATGAGGGGCGCTGATGTATAAGGAACACTCGATATGACTGAAACTCACTGTAGGGTCCCTTAACTATCTTGGGATACCCGGTTAAGTCAAAGAAAAATATAATAACGCAATCCAATACCCAATATAATAAATGAATTGTACTTTTAAAAACTTACGTTTTGGAAATCCCACTAGTCACATAAATTTTCACACTATTACTTCTTGAGGGTGAGGGTCCGTCAATACCCAGACTCGCCTCACCAGGGGAGAGATATTACCTATCTCTCACTGACTGCCTAACTGTCCCCAATTTTTTGATATTTATTTCTAGAGTTCACCTTCAATGAAGGTTAATTATTCATATTTGTTTATGTTTGTGGTCAACAAAACCTGACCTGTTCATAATCTAATATGTTTGGATAACCTTGTTTTGTTTGTGTTTTTTACTTTAGTTGAGGTCGAGAATTTAATAACTATTTTGAATTAAAAAAGAAATTATCTATATAGGGTGTTTTTAGAATTTGTGTCATATCTTGTGTTTATTACACTATTATCGTCAGACTGTGATAGACGATCAGTTTGAATAGGTCGTAGTATTGTAGTAAATAATGTCAAACGTGGTTTGTTTATACCAGCGCCATTACGACTAGAGAGTAGAAACATTTAGTTCTTTTGTTTTGATGTGTTTATCAAAACTTTTAGTGACAAAATAAACTTTTAAGTTAACTAATTCAATGTTTTTCGATTATCATGGTTCGTCGGTGCCAAGTTTGTCAGGAAAACAGCCGAAATTACCAAGGCCATATAGCTACAATACCATCCCCACTTTTTGTAATTCATTCATTATTTCACTACTGGCGTTTACAATTGTTGGCCTCAAAAATAAACGTGTTCATGAATGATTAACCCTCTCTATGCTTATTATTACTCTAAGGGTACTAATGTTGACTATCCAAACGAAGTTGTAAAGCATCTTAGTTCAAAATCTGATCAAGTTTCAGATCCCTGGTCTTTAGATCGTGAACGTACGACAAAATAGGATTCATCGGCTAAAGTGGGTGTATGAAGATGTAGCTAGGTGTCATTTTATACACTCCTGTGAATTTCTTGATTTCGATATAATTTATACAGCTCTCTGGTATAACAATTTTTAGGAAATAATTTGTTAAACGTTCTTGGACTACCTCTATGTTTGCTTTTTTGTTGGATATAATTCAATATATTTTGTAAAATTATCTAAAACTATTTAAATACTTACATTTCCTTTGCTTTCGCTTGGAACTTAATTTGACATAAAATCAATTGCCAATATTTCCAGAGGTTTTGTGACTGCTATTGAATTTGGCATGTTTTGATTCTGTAGTTTTTCACCTTTGTTATTTGACAAATTTCATAGAAACTTGACACATTTTCTATCATTGCTAAATCACCTTTTGCTATATCATTCTCTCTAATAGTTAGCAAAGTTTTCCGATTTTCAGTATATCCATATCTTTCATGCAATTCCTTCAAAATCTTATCTGCCAATTCTTCTGTGATTAAGTATAATTCTATACTATTTCATGAAAAATATTGTTTTCACATGAACTTCTTGCCTCCTGTGTTAACTATCTCTGGTCTTCTAATATTCTTTTTGTTGAAAATAAACCCTCTAATACTTTTAACATATTTACACCGATTTTAATCTGTCTACTTATATTCCTGGATTTTTCTCACATTCTGATACTACGTTCAACTTTCCAGGGACATATTTTATTGAAAAATCATATTCTTGTAACAGCAGTGCCCAACGATGGATTCTATCATTACGTATCAATTAATATCGTATCTTATCAATATTTATATGCTGAATTTTAGATACGTTATTTTTTTCATAACTTTATTTTGAACATTTCTAAAATACAAGATTTCCGAATTTTCAACCTGTGATATGTAACGAAGTCTCTCCCTGTATTTAACTTCCTTTATAGCGGCAATTACCATTCGGTTCCTTCGGCAACTTATTCTAAGCGTTGGCAATGTCTAAAATCAATACGATCTTTTATCTTCTGCATAGTAATGTTTTCAATTTGAGTCATATCTTCTTGGGTAACACACCTGCTGGGTCTAGGTTTACCCAATGGCTATAAAAATAGTTTTCTAATCTCTCCATCAATTATGTTATTTATCTTCTTTCTCCAGTAGACTTCTATATTCTTGCTTTATCGCAGTAGTCTTTTCGAGAAAATCCAGCTTTCGCCTCTTGATATCTACATCATCCATTATCTGTTGTCGTTTCCTTGTCGATGTATTGTAAGCTTGTGACAGAGGGTTGATTTCTGCAATAATATAAGGAGAAAGTTTTTTTGTTCTATTGGTTCTCTTCCTCAAAACACGTGCAACTAAATTATCTGTAGAGATTAGTCCAGCGTCATGTATGTCAATATCCTCTGGTATAGTAGAAAATGGGGTGCTGGACCTAGAAAAGTAAGTCTCTCCAGCTTTATTTGTAACACTTTTGTATAATTTGAACATTGTCTCTGTTCTCCTTTTCTTCTACAATTTCTATATGATTAACAGGGAGGCAATTGAAGCTGCATGCAGAGAGAATGTAATTCATAACCTTCTTCCTTGCGTCGGATTCTTTTGGTAAATTCATTCGTAACCCCGCCAACTTTCTTGTATTGCTGTTACCCCAAAAAACATATCGCAGCATATTGTTAAACGCAAGACAACAGCTGTTCTGCAGACTCTCGGTCAACTTTGCCCACATTTTTGCAATCGAAACAGAGTATAACGGTGAATTTTGGAAGTACAACTTACTATCTTGTAGCAGAGTTATCAACAAAATCAAATACATATTTTGTTAACAGGTGAGCGAACTTACTGGCCAACCGACTTAAATAAAATTCCCGACTTACTATCGCACTAATCAAAACTATATCCTATGTTTACTGCGATATTGAATCCAACTCTGATTTAAGCTCGGATCACACTCTTATCATCATAACTATGAGTACCAGACAAATTTGGAAAACAGCACCACTGAGGTTATGTAACAACAAAATAGACTGGGTAAAATTCCAACAATAACAAGTTAACGCAAACATTAAATTATACTGGTGGCTAAAAACTAAACACGAAATTGAAGAACTAGTTCAGCACATAACAACGTGAATCAAGAAGCTGCTTGGCATGCCACACCAACTAAGTACAAAACATTAAATTCTAAATATAACATTCCTCTCCATATAAAAGAACTTGTTATTGAAAAGCGTAGAGCACGGCAGAGATGGCAAAATAGTAGAAACCCAGTAGACAAAACACATCTTGATAATCTTACTCGAAACCTTAGTAGAACTATTCGAGAAACGAATCGTTTTCAGATATACTTATCAAATTTGTCCCTGGAAGATCATTTCTTGTGGAAAGCAACGAAGGAATTGAAAAGACCTATGGTAGCTGTTCCACCGATAAGAAAAACTGATAGTATTTGGGCTCGATATAATTCTGAAAAGGCCAACACATTCGCTGAATTCCTTACTGCTGTACATTCTATCCCGTATGAAATTGATATTGAAGACGATGCTATAGAAGCATCCTTAGGAAGCACCATGTCAATTGTCACCTTCATTAAAAATTAGTGTTTTTAAATGAAACTCAAGGTCTCTAGTTAATTCCACAATATAATACAAGTTATTGAAAATTCTAAAAAATTGACAATTGTTTCGATAAATCAATATCATCGTCAGATATTGATTTATCGAAACAATTGTCAATTTTTTAGAATTTTCAATAACTTGTATTATATTGTGGAATTAGCTAGAGACCTTGAGTTTCATTTAAAAACACTAATATAAGCATATTCCACGAAGTAAGGGTCGAGACAGTCAATTTCATTCATTAAAAATATTTTCCCCTGCTGAAGTATACAAGGAAATAAAATACCTAAGTCACATAAGGCTTTGACCTCTTAGTTGCAGAAGTCTTAAAAAAGCTGTCAAGAAAAGCAGTATTGCTCTTGACTACAATATTTAATAGTATGTGAGATTATGCCATTTTCCTTGTCAGTGGAAACGCGCATACATACTAATGATTAATAAGCCTGGAAAACCAAAAACTGAAGCAAATTCATACCTGCCAATTAGTCTTCTTCCCCCATGATGTCCAAAGTTTCTCAACGGCTAATTTTTAACAAAAGATTGAAGCTGCAATCCCTACTGTAGACCTTATTCCTAACTATCAATTTGGGTTTATAAAAGAATACTCAAAAATTCAGCATTGCCACAGAATAGCGAATAAAATAAAAAAATGCTTCGATACTAAAGAATGTGTACTGCAGTGTTCCTCGACGTTCAACAAGCCCTCAATAGGGTATGGCACAAAGGTCTCCTCTACAAAATCTCCCTGATCAACTATACCTCATTTTAAAATCCTATTTAGAAGACAGGTGCTTTCAAATAAATTATGAATATGAACCCTCAACTTCCCATTAAATCAAATCTGGAGTACCTGAGACCCTTTTTATTCTTACTATTTACAGCTGATATATCAATAACTCAAGAGACAGACTTAACAACTTTTGCTGATGATACAGCAATATTATCATCTGACACTGATCCCGTAAGAGCTTCTAGCAAGTTACAAAAACATCAAAACCTTCTGCAGTCCTGGCTAAAAAAGTGGAATGCAAATAAATCCTGCCACATTACTCTCACCACAAAAAAAAGTATCTATCCTCAAGTTAACATTAACAATGCTCCCATACCTATAAAGAATGAAGGCAAATACCTTGGTCTCCACCTGGATCAGAAATTGACATGGTGCACACATTAAAACCAAAAGATAACAATTGGATTTAAAAGTCAAAATTATGTATTGGCTAATTAATAAAAGATCACAACTGTCACTAGGAAATAAAATTTTGATTTTGAAAACTATATTAACACCAATTTGGATGTTTGGCATTGAACTGTGGTGGTGTAGCAGGCCATCGAATACTAAAATTTTACGTCCTTCTAATACAAAACTCCTCAAATTATTCTAATTGCACCATGGTATGTATCAAATCGAAGTATCCATAATGATCTAAGAATTCCATATATCGGCGATGTCATCAGAACCAATTCAAATAAATATAGAAATACATGTACAGATCACGACAACGAACTAATCAACATCCTATTCAACCCACCATTGGAGGGCAGAAGATTGAAAAGAATCTGGCCAGAAGACTTATAAACCTAGAGAACCGTCACTGGACGGTACCTGACTCATGCCTTCTATCTATAACAAATCATTTACTTCTTACTCTATTTTTTAGTAGAATGTAAATTCGCAGGAAATGAAAAAAAATAATATGTGTGATTTTCATTATATTTAACTAAATATTAAAAGCAGTACCTATTGAATAATAATTAACAAAATAAACAATAAAATGTTTGATTGAAAAATATTGGGTTTTTACAATCTTCCCTAAATTAAAAAAAAACATTTTTGTTCCGAAAAACAAATATAGAATGTCATTAAACTTTCTGGATCTTTAGAAGTGCTACTAACAAATCTAAGTTTCTTCCTCTATAGTCCTATCACCATCCGACCTACGTAATTTCTTAGGTTGTATTTCTGATTTACAGGCTGTTACTCTCTTATTTTCACTCTGTTTCACTAAGTCATTCAAAATGTTTTCATTCGAAGTTTTGTCCCTTTATAACTCGATCATATTTTTTTTAATTCTTACTCCAAGTTGCGCCTGTATTTTGCGGCTTGTTCAATCCCATTTTCAGTTTCGGTCATTTGAACCTGCATAACTTTTGCTTGTCAACTAAACATTGTTTATATGTTTCCTTTTCTTTTTGAAGCTCCGCCCTTTTGAATTTACTTCTACGCAAGATTTTACTCTTCACCCTCTATCCTTCATATTGCCGTTTCTCACTTTAATCCGGCCAATAACAACAACGAAATAAAGTCCAAATTATCTGAAAAAATAGAAGCAAGAGAAATTAAAATCGAGCAATTCAATTCAGACATAGATATGTTAAAGGTAAAGGATATTGGTACAGATGTAGTGGATAAAGATGGTTGTAGACAAATAGAAGTAAAACGAGATAATCAGCAATAATTAAATTCAGAACTTCAAAAAGCAGAGGAAACATATAAACAATGTTCATCTGAAGGGCCAGAAGTTTTGCAGGTTCAAATAAACGAAACTAAAAATGGGAGTGAAAAAACCACAAAATACATGCGCAAGTTGGAGGAAGAATTAAAAAAAATAGGTATGATCTAGTAAGAAAATGTCAAAACTTCGAATGATAACATGTTGAATGACTTAGAGAAAAAGAGTGAAGATAAGAGAGTAAAAGCCTGGAAATCAGAAATAAGACTGAAGAAATTACGTAAATGGGATAGTGATAGTACTACAGAAAAAAATTGGATTTATTAGTAGGACTCATAAGCATCAACAAAGTATAATGATGTAATGAACACAAGATATGACATCAATTTTAAGAACGCCCTATATAGACAAACTCTTCTTAATTCAAAATAATTATTAATTATCGACCTCAACTAAAGGAAATAACACAAACAAAACAAGGTTAACAAAACATATTAGATTACGATTAGGTCAGGTTTGTTTACTATAAACAAAAACAATGATATTGCAAACGAACCTTCTCACAAGGTGAAATTGGGAAATAAATAACGAAAAATTGGGAATCAAAAAGGAGAAAGTATCTCTCCCCCGGTGAGGCAAGTCCAAGTATTGACGGGCCCTCACCCTCCAAACAGTAATAGTGTGCAGTTTGTGTGACTGGTGATAATCCAAAACGTAAGTTTTAAACGTACAATTATTTTATTATATTGTGTATTTGAACTGTGATATTATATTTTCCTTTGACTTAACCGGGTGTCCCAAGATAGGGAAGGGACCCCATAGTAGTTTTCCGGTCATATCTAGTGTTTCATATATATCAGCGCCCCTCATTTACTGGTAGGGCCTAATTTGTAATAGGTATCTTATTTAGCCTGTATTCAGGGACCACTTCCCTATATATATATATATATATATATATATATATATATATATATATATATATATATATATATTATTATAGAGTGAAACACCCTGTATATCAAACAATAAAGAATTAAGATTGTACATTGTAATCTAGAAGAATTTTTTTAAGTCAAAATTTTTTTAAACATTTGAATGGAGACAATCTGTACGATCCACTATTCGATAGAGAAGGCATACAGAAAGGACAGACTGTATAATGTAGGGATAATTGCGAATAGGTGTAATAAACAATTTATGTGAAATAAATTAACCAAACTTTTATTAAAAAGATCAAGTATCAGAATTTGTTCATGATGAGAAACTAATAATGCTTTATTCTGTAAAGTCAAGCTAATCTCATAATATTTGTTGATTAAAACGTTAAAGTAAGTTAGTGTAGCTGTTTAGACATAACAGAGCAGAAAAGTATATAATAATGTGAATTTCAGAGAACATGACTCATAAAAAAGAAACGAATTTTCATTTTGCATATATATTTAAAGGTAACAGCTGTCATCCATTAAAACATTATGAATATTCATTTGACATACATACTTAGAGGTTAGGAAATGTCATTTTAACAATACTAGGAAATATTATTGAATGAAAATGATATAGGAAGTCTAAGCAATTAAAAAACCTTAGAATACAATATCCTGATATAATGGATGAACATTTGACTGGTTGAAATGAAGAATTTGAGTGATAAAATAAATAAATTGAGTGAATGAAAACGACGAATACTCAGTGTGTATTAATTTATTACTTTTAGGCTAAGCGCTTTCGGCTGTTAAGCCATTATCAAAGCCGTCGTCATTTAAAAAGTAATTGTCAAAGACATCAAGCCGATCAAATACAAGAATCAATACTCAAGATCTATCCAACCATCGTTATGATTGAGTCATTCTAATAAAAACTTTAAATACCCTATTATAAGGGTGTAAAATTATATTCATAAGATGTAAATACACTCAAAATTAAAAAACTGAATTCTATAAAATAAATAGTCAAATCTGATTGGTAAATAAACATTTAAAAAGGATCATATCGGCGACAATTATGTTGCTAACGAAAAAAAAATCGAAATAAAAAAAGGTTGTTGATTATGGGGTCTATTCACTAAGAGGTTCTTTTTGGGGAGGAAAAATTTGTAAGTAAAAAAACTTTTTGGTAAAGAAAATCATTTTGAAATTATTTGGAAGATAAAAAATTTGACTATAGAATTCAAGAACAAATACATTATACTTACAAGATATACATCAATGTAAGTAGATAAGTTTATATTAATAATTAAAAAAGGAATTGTCGAATGTTGTACAGTACTAACCATGATTTTTATTTTATAATATGGTGTCTTGTATCTTGTGGAAGTAAAATAGCCACAATAGTTTTTGAAAAACACTGAATAGTGGAATTTGTGTGAGCTACTTGGACTTTGAATGAAGGGCGGCATCGATTCCTGTTCTGGTAGAAACGGAATGCCAGCATAGAGTTTTTCCAGGAGGAGAATCTGAGACAAATTAAAGAAACGGATCATTGAGGTGAACAATCAAAACAGTGAAGTGAATAAGGTAGTAAAAGTTAGTTTATTAATTTATTAAAAAGTCAAGCGTACTTACCAATTTATGCAAAGAACTAAAATTTTGTGACGCATAGACGCTTTTAGGAGTGTATTTCGCTATCTTCTAAAAATCACATGTTTATCAAGTTGTATAATTCTATTTCACTCTTATAATAATATCTCACCAGAGTGCGTGTATGTTGTATGAAAGAGTCATCCGTTTAGATAGTTAAATATTTACAAGAACACTTGTAAAAGTGTAATGTATTTATTTTCATTAAATTAAATATCGTTTTTCCTTTGAAGAACGTTTTAAACTATTTTTGAGTTATTCATTTCATCTGGTGACTTGCGCACCATCTACTTACCATAGGCAGCAGCTCTGAATGACATCTATTGAATTATGCAGATTTGTTTTAAGCAGGACAGGACCGTATTTAGTTTGGAATCATTGAACAAGTAACATATTCTGATTAACAAATTTATTTTTGAAATATAAAGCATTTATTAAATTTGGCGCTAATATATATAGAATTCTAAAATCATTTTATCCTAAATACTTGAACTCTACCCTGAGATGAGAAGTTTTCATGTTAGTAGTATAAACTGTTTATCATATATATAAAATCATCAATATACCGGGCAAACAATAAACTTAAAGTAAATTTAAACTAAAATAAAATAAGTATAACTTTCTTATTACACCATGGCCAATTCATATTAATATGTCGGCCCAACGTAGGGCAAATTAAATTCCCATAAAATAAACTATATCAATATATATATATATATATATTATATGTGTGTGTGTGTATATAATAATGTTATAATTATTATAGTAATAATTAGAATTCTTATTGGGTTCGCCAAATTACACATATATTTTAATAATGATTCCTTTTATTTAGTATGCTATTTATAAACATGTAGTTTATTTAATTCTTATGTTTTCTTACCTCGGCTGCTCTTATTCGTTTACGACTCTTAAAATCAGTAGGGTTCTGGGCATATTATTATAATAAAATCAACCTTACTTATTAATGTCATATATTTGTGTGACTGATAAAAAATTTTTTTTGAAAACTTTTAAAAACATAAAAAAAATGATTCATATATAAACTATTTGTTACGTCTTATTACACAGTTAGACAGATGAAACTACTTATTAATAAAATAAATGATTAACCTTTTGTTCTACCAATTCTTACGTTATACATAATTAATGAGTTATTTATATATATCTAAATTTCCACTTTGAATATGACTTTCTTTATATTACAAAAAAATGATACCTTCCTTTTTAAAACGACTTTTTCTGGCTCATTTGCATAACTTGGTCGAAATCTTGTGAGCGTTGAAATTCTTAGAAATTTACAAGCACCTGCATTTCTAAATTTGCTTCTACTTTAAACAAAAAACCTTTTAAAATGTTTCTTTCTAACTAGGAGGATTATGAAATGATTTTAAATGCTAATTTCTAGTTTTATTCGGGACGTGAAATTGGAAACACATTTGATATTTTTATCGACTCAAAATTTACGTTTTAAATATTATTTTACCGTATGGTAATAATTGTGTATTGATATAAACTGGAATTAGTTGTGGTCTGTTACTAGTGGAAATTTTTATATATATTTTTGGTGAAGTTCGACATGAAAGAAATTATACATTTATCTACCCTTTACAATGGTAAGTTTTAATATTACTTTTCTCTGGTATATTATATTCATGTAAAGATAAAAGAACTTCACTACCAGGTATATGAGCTCTTAAATTTTCTTATATCATTCGAAATTATTATTTTAAAATTATTATTCATACGTTCTTATTTGAAAGTTATTATTTATTTGGTACCAAATATATTTAATTAACACACAACCGACCTTTTGTTCCTTTTTCTTGAAATGATGTCACACCGGGGGACGCTTCCAATAGATTTTCCCGCCTTCGATGGATGAATATCTTGCTCGTAATTATCTGGGTGATAATTGTTTCCTCTGCTATTCGTAGTCTCACAAAACTTTGTTACACATGATTTATTTATAACTGATTAAATTTATATGGATTTATATACCTTTGCCTTGATTAATTATAAAATTTGTTACATTGAAAAAAATTGGATAACTCTATATTCGTGTTTCTTATATGATCACTGACGCTCAACTCCCAATTTCCCGCATTTTACATCGAAAAAAACCCTTTTTATGGTTTGTCACCGGAAGTGGATTTTGTTCTCGAAAGTTCGATTGAAAAATTCACCTGTCACTTTGTTGATTCTTGTTTTTTATTGTTTTCTAACTTAGACTTATTGCAAACTATTGTTTTTTATTCATAATACACTTATTGTCATTGACTTATTCACTCACACCTTATTATTATTGTCTTTTTCCATATTACTGTTTATTTGCGATGTTTTGATTGGTCAATGCAATTTCATTAATTTTACGTTTTCTACAACCTACATATTTACCTATTATACATGTATACAATTTATTTCTCATTATGTTTGGTGTTATTACATACACATAAACTATGTCGGTAATCATTTATTTCATTATTGTATTTTATATTCAAAATTATTTATGTTGGTATAATTTGTCTCAACTGTTTCATTTGGTATAAATTTGACCTTGCCTATATTACAGATTCCTACTTATTATAATATTTCCTATATCTACTTTTATGATTAATTATTAACTAAATATCTTATTCTATATATTTTATTACTTCTAAATGTCTTTTTATTGTTTAATCATTATAGTTTTTGTTGATTTTGTTAAGAGATTCTATTTATTTTTAAAATATAAACAGATGCTCTGGGTGTCTAAGATTCCATGCAGCGTTATATTATTTCTTGATCTGCGTTTACTTGTGAGGTTCTGTCTAAGGTTGTTTTTATTAAGTTGAAGAATTAATTTTACAACTGTTTTTCTGATGGTTGTTTATGATTTCTTTTTATATTTATTTACTTTCTTTTTGATTATACCCATTGATCGTACTTGGTTATATTGTTATACAAGGTATTTTATTATTTTGATACATTATCTTTAAAAAATTATTTTTTATTGACAAATTTTAATTTTATATCCTTTATCAGGATTCTATATAGGTTATGTATATGTTCTATTTACAACAATATATATATACATATATATATATATTATAATAATTTTAATGTTCTACTGTTTTTATAATTATGTATTATATGATTTTATTTGAAATTTGATTATTAGATGCTGTTGTTACAATCGTGGTAGTAACTACACTAATGTGAAAACACCTTTATCACTGAATATAACCTATTTGAAATTTTGACAGGAATTGTCAAATTATTATGCCCGGCTCAGATGAATATGAAATTTTATATTCTGAAAGATAAATTACTACAAAATCGACTTACTCGCTCTTACCTCAGAGAGGGTTCAAAGATTAAAAAAAATTAATAATTTGAAATTTTAAATTTATAAATTTCCAAAGAATATTCCAAAATTGTCAATTATACTATTGCAAATCTATAGTGACTGCTTGTTCAATATATTCTAAGACCATTAAATTATCTAATGACATCTACAATTTTTCTATCACTGAAAATTAACTAAATGTCACTGATTATATCAAAAGTTTTATAGGATCCAAAATTTTTCAAATTCAATGAAATAGGAGTTGAATTAATACCAAAGTGAGTTGGAATCAAAAATTATATATTATATACCATCAGATAACAAGTGAAAATGAATTATTATTCCCAAAATATAATAAAGAACAATAATCGTACTTTCTACGAACCTTAAAATTAAAAAAACAACCTATATACTAGAAGAACAACCTAATTAACTACTTATTCTAAACGTTCAAATCGTCGAAAATTACACTTGACGTGTATAAATGTCAAATAACTATATGCGATAAAATTGTCTATTCAAAAAAATTTTCTCTTCTCTTCAGGTGAAATTTTATATATCTTTAACGTTAATTTTGTCAGTATTCAAAAATGTGATATAGATGCATCTATCTTAACTTTATTTAAAGGCCTGTTAATTCTTGAAAAATAATTTATAAAATCTGGACTGGACTCACCAACTAGGTATCAGGATCACTCGTTCTGATTCTAAGCACGTCTTTTAGAATCGCCGGAACCACTTTTCTAAATTTATAATTTAGAACCCGGAAAAATCACTAACACTATTTCAATATAATTATTTAAGGAATTATTCACGCACTGATCTTATCATGCTAATTATTATAATCTGATGCTATTTTAATATATCAATTACTATTATATTATTCAGCAAATTTGAGAGAACTCATATTAGATGTTCTCTCGAGAGGGGTTCAAAATCAACTAACTAAACTTTTTCCATAAATAATTCTCTTCTCCTTTGGTTACCAAAGAATTCCTTTTTTCAAAGAAAAATACAAATTTATGTTTTCATATAACAAAGAGAGATTTCCATTCTTTTATTCTAATTGTAATCCTTTTACCAGCGACATCTGTATTCTTTTTTTAAAATCTTTATAAAATCAATGTATCATTAAGTATCTTCTGCATTATTGTCATTCGAAATTGTAATGTCAAATTTTATTTGCATATTGAATCTTTTAAATTATTTATAATACATTGTATATCACTAGTATTACATCCAAATATGTACATTTTTCTTTATTTCAATGTTTTCTTTAGAATTTAGATAGAGTATATGTATTAAATCCCCCTAATAAAAGAATGATAAATCGTTTCTTGCATATAATTATAATTTATCTTTCAAAATTGCCAAATATCATACTAATATCTTAGTAACATAGTTATATCTTTCAAATAATTATCTCTAAAATTTATCTTCAATCAAATTAAACTATTATTCCTAATTCCTATAAAACTTCTTAAATCTACTATATCTATTAAAATTTCACGTAACATAATATCATTTGTTCCAAGTTAAGTATAATATTTATATACCTGTTCTATGTTAAAAACTCCTCTTTCATTTCCCGTAATGGGGTCTAATAATTGGTAACTATTTTGTGCTCCTTCGTTACCTACTACATAAGGTCCCTCAAACGGTAGCAATAATTTTGCGCAACTATTCTCTGATCTTTTTGCAGCTTGCAATGATCTTACAATCACCAATTCTCCTTTTTCAAAAACTGTCTTCTTTTTATTTTTTTGGTTCATCCTTTTAATATATTTTTTAGCTTGCTTCTGCAGTCTTTCATTCACCTTATTCAAAACATCTTCCATTTCCAATTTTCGAGTCACTATCCAATTTCTTTGGGGTATTGTGCCAGTAAATAAATATTCTGGGCATTCATTTGTAACACCATGAGGTATTTGGTTGAGGAATCTCTCTACGTGATTTAAATTATTTTCCCATTGACAGTGATCCTGATTACATAAAATTCGTAAGTATTTGTTTATCTCTTTGATGTATCTCTCAGCTGGATTTGACGATGGTTTCCTAATGCTAATAAAGTTCAACTTAATTTCTTGATTTTGACTAAATTTAGCTAGTTTTTACTTTCAAAATAAGTTGCATGATCTAATATTATTGTTTTTGGCGTTCCATATTTTTTAATGTACATTTTTAAAATCTCTATCACAGTTTTTGCATTGGTTCTTTTGCATGGGTAAACTTTAACAAATTCTCTTGGATGTTCGTACTTAGAAAAAATAATATTATGCACGTGAAAGCGGTTTAAGTAAAATTTCTATCTACAGTTTGACTATGATCCTCATATCTTTCTTGTTCTTGTATTATGTTTACTTGTCTCCTGTCTCCTATTTCTTGATTTCTTCTATCATAGTTTCTGTCTTGGTTTTCCAACGTATCATTTCTTCTATCATCATTTCTTCTTTCAAAGTTTCTTCGATCATAATAATTATTTGTTCCTGTCCGTCTATCCTGTCGCCAATTTTCAATTCTGTCTTCATTATCATTTCTTCTGTCCGAATTTCTGGTATCTCTTCTATTTTCAAAGTACTTATTATCATTATTTTTATTTCCATTTCCATATCTTCGGTCTTCATTTCTATAATTTCTATTTTCAGTTCTATAATTCCTGTCTACATGTCTATCATTTCTTCGGTTATCAAAATCCCTGTTTCTATAGTTTCTATTTTCATATGTATTATTCATATCTCTTCTGTAATGTCCATCTCCATTTCCCCCTATTCCATTAAAATTTTTAATTTCATTTCTTTTTTCATTATTACTTCTTTCAAGTCTGAGTAAATAATTTGATAAACCTTCCATCGTCTTGATATTTTGTATCCCTATAGTTTCAGATACTTGTTGGTTGAAATGTCTGGAAATATATAACACCATTTCTTCTTCTCGCATGCTTGGCTCCAAATACTGTGCGTTGTTGTACATTTTCATTGCATATGCATTGAAATTTTTACTCTGGTTATAATCAAATTTCCCAAAATATAGTTTCTCTCTGAAACTCGCCTGTTGTATCTCCCCCCAAAAATATTTTAAAAATTGTTTTTCAAATTCTTCGACATCGGGTATTTGTTCCTCTTTATTGCAAAACCACAATAAAGCATGTCCAGATAACATTCCTCTAATAATGATTTTTTTCTCTACAATGTCCCTTATTCCTCTCATCCTACTTTTGATTATTTTGATAAATACTTTTGGGTGAATTACATTTATATTACCATCAAATTTCACTCCAAAGTCGATATTTCCAGTATACATCGTTCCACCTCCATTCCGTTTTAGATTATCTTCTATTTCTTCTACAGTTTCATGTAATTTTCTATTCATTTTCTCCAATTCCTGGTTAAATAATTTGTCTATATTTTCACTCCTTTTAATACACGTTCCTGTTTGTTCCTCTATCCTTCCATTTAAATCATTAAATTTCTTATTCAAATTCTGTTCATATATTTGCATTACTTCTTCATTTGTTTGTCCTTGTACTTTAATGGACTGTATCTCTTCAATTAAATTCTCATTTTGTTTCTTCACTTCTACTTGAATTACTCCAGATAAATTTTCTTCTAGGCATCTTCCTAGTTCTTGAACTTCTTCTACCACCTGCTTGTTTGTATATTCCCTGATTTTAATGCCAATTTCTTGAATTTCCATGCGCAAAATTTTCTTCTGGCCCTTCATATCCTCTTTCACCTTTTCAATTTTCTTTCTAAATTCATTATTTTCTTCCCTAATTTTCTTAATCTCCTTTAAATTTTCAATTTTTCCTTCTTCTATTTTCTTTTCCAGCCTGTCCATGTTTCCTGTGATATTGTTAATATCCCCCTTAATCTCCTCCCTCATTGTATACATATCTCCTCGCATATTCTTTTCCATACTATTCATATCTGCCCTATTTTCTTCAAATTTCCTATTCATATTCTCATTCATTTTCAAAAGAAATTGTTGCATCCAATGATCATTGCTATGTGTTCCTCCTTGGGGTTCCCGTCTACTATCCTCCTGTTCTTCCCTTTCTTCATCGGATCCACTTTCAACTCCTACCTGTTCACAATCTCTTAACGTCATTCTTCGTTCCATCGTAAATATTTAAATTTTTTTTATAATAATGTCAATAAATTTTTAATATTTTCATAATTATATGCACAGTTTTAATCACCCCACGTTTTGGGTGACAATTATTATAATGTTAACGTCAACCTAATTATCAAGAAAAATTCTTAATTCGCCACACGTTGGGCCGCCAAATTATAATATTTTTAATGTTCTACTGTTTTTATAATTATGTATTATATGATTTTATTTGAAATTTGATTATTAGATGCTGTTGTTACAATCGTGGTAGTAACTACACTAATGTGAAATACCTTTATCACTGAATATAACCTATTTGAAATATTGACAGGAATTGTCAAATTATTATGCCCGGCTCAGATGAATATGAAATTTTATATTCTGAAAGATAAATTACTACAAAATCGACTTACTCGCTCTTACCTCAGGGAGGGTTCAAAGATTAAAAAAAATTAATAATTTAAAATTTTAAATTTATAAATTTCCAAAGAATATTCCAAAATTGTTAATTATACTATTGCAAATCTATAGTGACTGCTTGTTCAATATATTCTAAGACCATTAAATTATCTAATGACATCTACAATTTTTCTGTCACTGAAAATTAACTAAATGTCACTGATTATTCAATGAAATAGGAGTTGAATTAATACTAAAGTGAGTTGGAATCAAAAATTATATATTATATACCATCAGATAACAAGTGAAAATGAATTATTATTCCCAAAATATAATAAAGAACAATAATCGTACTTTCTACGAACCTTAAAATTAAAAAAACAACCTATATACTAGAAGAACAACCTAATTAACTACTTATTCTAAACGTTCAAATCGTCGAAAATTACACTTGACGTGTATAAATGTCAAATAACTATATGCGATAAAATATATATTGAACTAGTCATCTAGTTTTGTAAATATATTGAAATAAATAAACATAATAAAAAGGTCTTATTGTACGGAAGGAGTGTCAGTAGACACAACCATTAGAATAAACTCAATAACAAGTCAAATATTAAAATATAAAAAGATTGAAATATGAATAAATCGGATGAAATATTGATGTGAATGTTTTAAAAAGGGATGAAGAATAAAAATTCCAACACTATATTAGTTAATTAAATAGTAAATATTACCTGTACCAGTAATTCTGATTGGTTGTCAAAGTCACGGAATTCCGTATTACACTGAACACAGCCATAGCAATTTCTGCAGTACGAAACGTCATATAATAGCTTGAAACCTAAATTGAGAGAAAAGAATAATCAGTCTAACGATAACTTAACATTATTTACATATTTTTTTTTATTAGCAAAAGTTTAGAATACCATGTATTCATTCATTCATTGCAAATGGTTGAAACTAGATGGAAAAGATAGTTGGAACACAGCCCAAACGTATAAAAAGGAAATGAATATTTACAGGAAGTAATGCATGCTAGGGAATTTTCATTACCAACATAAAATCATTGCTTATTGATTATATATATAAAATTTAATTACAAAAACAAAAATAATCCGGAGTTTATGTATAATAACTATAAAACAAGACTCAAAACTAAAATAGAATCAATTACATATAGTGTTTTTAAATGAAACTCAAGGTCTCTAGTTAATTCCACAATATAATACAAGTTATTAAAAATTCTAAAAAATTGACAATTGTTTCGATAAATCAATATCATCGTCAGATTTATCGAAACAATTGTCAATTTTTTAGAATTTTCAATAACTTGTATTATATTGTGGAATTAACTAGAGACCTTGAGTTTCATTTAAAAACACTAATATGAGCATATTCCACGAAGTAAGGGTCGAGACAGTCAATTTAATTACATATAGGTTAATTAATAATATAGGTTGGAAAATTTGTAAAAATAAACATTTCTCAAATTAGCTAAACAACATAAATATAAGAAAATTGACTATTGTATGAGGAAAAGAGGCCTTAATTAAAATTCCTTAATACAATAGAAATCTAAGTGAATCAGTGTTATTACCCTCCAGGACAATAAATTCATGTTTTTCAAAATAGTAACTAAAAGACTGGATTTTAGTGATAAAAAAAACAAATAAGTGAACTATGGACTAGGGAAGCTGAAATACTTGTTGATTTTGAAAAACAAATGAAGTCGATTTGAGATGGTGATGGAGGATGCGTCGATAAAAGATTGCTCTCTGTACAAAATTGTTTAAAAAGTATTTAAAAGTTGAAATTATATAAAAAAATTTAAATCAAACTAATCACAAGAGTATCCAATCCTGTGTAAGGATTAAATAGTGCAGTAGGAGCATATCTCTTATGAGATATCTGCAAGATTTGAAGATGCGAGTGCAGCCGGCAGTGATAGCAAAAATAAGGTCTGTGTATTTTGCTTAAATTTATTTGGAATTCCAATTAACATTTTCAAAGTTTACACTCAAATCTTTAGTAGAACGTTCGAATTATATAACGCATAAAAAGGCCAAAAGCAATAAAATATGATGCATCATAAATTTATCTATAGAGAATTATATCTTTAATAGCTATAAAATTATTATAATCACCTTTTGTAAATTTATCTACTTGAAATATCACGTGCATCATGAATGTTAAATTAAATCTCATATCTTCCTTCCAGCTATTGCATGTATAACTTTAATCTATCACTTTCTTGACCTTTAAACACACGCACATATATAGTTTATAAATTATCACTTATATGTAATTGATTATAGAAACTTGATAATTTTAACAAATTTTTTCATCACAAGCACGCTAACGTCGTGTTGACTATAAAACGTTATTTATGGAAGGAAAACCTCCTTCTTTCATGTATATTGTAGCAGCGCATGCGTTTGGAGATTTAGCGCCGACGCAGTAGTGGGAACATTTTGTTATAAAGAATACATGTATGATATAGGGTGGCACAATCCCATAACAATAAATGTTCAAAGCAAATTAATAGTTTCAAAAATATTTTATTATGTTCCAATCAGGTTAAAAATTTTCAAATTATTTTATTAAACAGCTTTACATTAATGTGTTGATTTTTTTTTATTCTCACATCCATGATTAAATTATCAATATCATTGTTGTCGCATTTCAATCGTTTTATTTAACAGATATTGTTTCTTTCAGAGGTTGTAAGTTAAAGGTAAGATTATGAATATATTTCCTCAATATTTGATTATTATATCCAGAACTCAAAGGGAGGATTCTCATGCTTCCGACTAATTAAATAAACGTTATAAATAAATAATTAAAAAAAATTGAGCTAGTCAGTCAAGAGAATAATTATAAATTGGCGCCCATAAATAAACTTAACAAAAAGATAAATTATAAATTATTCATTATAATTAAATAATAGTTAATTGTCGGCCCAACGTTGGGGCAAATATAAATAATTAAATTGCTTTAATTAATAACAAACAAAGAAATCATGGACAAGAAAATGGTATTGAGAGATGGAAAGCAGGTCGGAAACGATAGCGGATCGGAAGAGGAAAGAGAAGAGAGGAGCCATGGAATGGGAGATTTCCAGGTTCAATATTTGATCCAGGGACATCAATAAGAAGAAGGTGCATCTGAAGAAAATACAAAAGGAGATGAAGAAGACGTGGAACAAGAAGATACACAAGAAATAAGGGAAACACAGGGAGGAATAAATATAAATGAACAATGGATGCATCAATTATTTGCTATGTTGAGGGGAGACATAAACAGTATAAAGACAGACATGAACAAAATGGAGCAAAATTTGAGGGTAGACATGAACACAATGAAGGACGATTTGAATGAAAATATAAATAGAATAGAGGGGAGCTTAAACGGGAAGATGGATAAAATGAATGGAAACATGAATAAATTGGAAAAGAAGATAGAAGCGGTGAAAGCTGAAAGTATTCAAGAATTCAGGAAACTTCGGGAAGAAAATGAAGAAAGCAGAAAGCAGATAGAGAAGGTGAAAGAAGACATTGGGGATCAAAACAAACATCTGAGGATAGAAATCCAAGAAAATGGTATGAAAATTCGAGAAAACATAGAAAAGATCATAGTAGAAGAAGTATCAGAATTTAGAAGAGATATAGAAGAGAATTTACCAGAAAATATTAAAGTAGAGGTATCAAAACAAGCTAAGCATATAACAAAGGAAGTGGAACAGATAAAAGAAAACGTAAACAGAAAATTCAAGGATTTAGATGGCCGGATAGAAGAAAGAACGGGGATGAGTTTAGCAATCTCTGAAGATATAAATCGACAAGTAAATCAAGAAATAGAAGAAATGAATAGGAAATTAAAGAATACGGTAGAGTAAATGGAAGAGAATTTGAGAAGAAGTGGAGGAGTCAATGTATGTCCAGGAAATTTCCATAGCAATTTCGAAATCGGGGTGAAATTTGATGGAAATATAAACAATATAAATTCCAAAGTATTCCTAAAAATAATTCGGAATAAAATTAAAGGATTAAGAGATATCATGGAGATAAAGCTCATTATAAGGAGCATATTACAGGGCCATGCTTTGTTATGGTTTTGTAACAAGGAAGAACAGATACAAAGCTTAGGCGATTTTGAGCAACAATTCTTAGCCTATTTCTGGGGAGAATTGCAACAAGCGACATTCAGGGAAAGGCTATACTTCGGAAAATTTGACTACAAGAAGAGCAAAAACCTTAACAATTACGCTATGCAATTATACAATATAGCCCAGTACTTAGAACCTGGAATGAAGGAGGAAGAATTAGTGTTGTACATTGGAAGACATTATAATTCCGAGGTAGCTGAAACTATAGCGCTTCATAATATAAAATCTATGGATAGTCTATCAAGCTACTTACAACGAGTGGAAAGGAGCTATACAAATCACAATGATCTACGAGACAATCGATCAAGTGAAAATGGGAACGGACAGCAAAGAAGAGAAAATGAAAGGAGAGATGATTATAGAAATAATGAAAATAGAAATTACGAGAGAAGAGGACCAGGACGGGATAATAGAAATCCGAGATATGATAACCATAGAAATGGAAATGGAAATCACCGAAATGGATATCAGAATGGGAACGATGGTAATCGAAATATTGGAAATAGGCAATACGAAAATGGAGAAAATTATCAAAATTATGGAAGACGAAATGATAACGGTAATAGAAATAGGAACTGGCAACAAAATAGAAGGGATGGGAGAAATAATGAAGATGAAGAAACGAGGACAGGGACTGGAACTATTATCAAAGAGATGGTCGAGAAGAAGACAGAAGACAGGTTAATTTGATACAAAATCAGGAAGAGGTAAGAAGGGATAGTGATCAGGGCCCGAGCTCTGATCCAAATTTCGAATAAGTTGCTCTTACGTGCATAATATTGTCTATTCTTCTAAATATCAACATCCTAGGGAATTCATTTTAGACGAAGATCACACAAACCAAGAATTAACTAGATTAATATTTTTAGAGGGAAATTTAGAGAACATTAAATGTAGAGTTTTGTTAGATACGGGTTCAGAAGTGTCCATCATAAATCAAAATATCGTAGACAATTTAAATCAGGACAATATTATGGTGATTAATACGCATAAAATATCATTAGTAGGGGCAAATGAAAGAAAATTGTATGAAGCAACAAAAATTATAATGACAAATTTAGAATTAAATGGCAAGATTTTATCAGTACAATTGTTAATAGTAAAAAATTTAAAATATGACATAATCATGGGTACAGATGAACTGAATAAACATAGAATTATAATAGATTATAAAATGCAAAATATAATATATAATGAGCATACGAGTACAATACCATTTATGACAAAATATCAAACAGATATAGGGAAGAACGAATGTGCAATTGGACAATTAAATCACATTGTTGAAGAAGAACGAAACATGAGGGATGAATTATGTCTGGAGGAATATAAACAGAGAGTATATGAATTACTTGACTCTCATAAAAAACTATTCAATGAAGAAGTATGTGTTGCAACCAGATATGTACATAAAATAGAAGTAATACCAGAATTAAAAAATTTTAAGATCAAAACCTATCCGATACCGTATAAATTAAAACAAGAGGTATACCAAGAAATAAATAAAATGTTACATGACGGTATTATTGAAGGATCAAATTCACAATATATAAGTGCTATAACATGTGTAAAGAAGAAATCGGGAGATATTAGAATATGTTTGGATGCTAGGAATATAAACACATTTACAAAAAGACAATACGAAAGTCCATTAAATATTGAAGGTATATTTGGAAGAATTACAAAGGCTAATATATTTTCAAAATTAGATCTAAAGCATAGCTTTTGGTTAATTCCATTGGATCATCGTAGTAGACAATACACAGCATTCATGGTAGATGGAGTGGTGTACCAATTTTGTGTGGTGCCGTTCGGACTACAAAGCTCTTGTGCTGCTTTAGTACGTATTCTGCATACAATCTTGAATCCTTATGAAGATTTCACTCTCCACTACATAGATGACATCTTGATTTTTTCTGAAACAGAAGAGAAACATCAAAAACATTTGGAAATAATATTAAATGAATTAGAAAACGCTGGACTCAAGTTAAATTTAGACAAATGTCAGTTTTATAAAAGAGAAGTGGATTATTTAGGATGTGTTTTAAATGACACTGGTATAACAATGAATCCTGAGAGAATTAAAGCAATTTTGGAGTATAAGACACCGAATAATTTAAGAACTTTGCAAGGATTTCTAGGTGTTATTAATTATTTCAAGAAGTTAATAGCCGATCTAAGTAGGAGAGAAATTCCTCTCATAGAATTATTAAAGAAGGATACTAAGTGGAAATGGGATGAGAGAAGAGAAAAGGCATTTCAGGAATTAAAAGAAATTTTTCTAAACAGTTTAAAAAAATTTTCATCCACAGTACGACAAACCGTTTATCTTAAGAACTGATGCTTCGATAGAAAGATTGGCAGGTGTATTAGTTCAAATACAAGAAGGATGTGAAGTACCTATTAGTTTTATATCCCGAGTGACCAAACCAGCAGAGAGGAAATACTCCATAACAGAATTGGAGATGGCTAGTGTAGTATTTTGCATAAGTAAATTGAGATTTTATCTATTAGGAGCTAAGTTTATTGTAGAAACCGACCATTCAGCATTAACAGCTATGTTAAAAAACCGTTATGCCAATAATCGTGTTCACAGGTGGATATTATTGCTACAAGAATATGAATTTGAAATCAAATATATTCCAGGCAAACAAAATATTGTAGCTGATGCATTAAGTCGAGCAGATGAAGTAGGAAACGATCAGACAAAATTTCAAATTGGAATAAACCAATTATACCAAACAGAGGGGATATTTACATTGGAAAGGATTAAAGAAGATCAGAGACATTTTGAAGATAAGAAGGTTAAGGGTGTCTATAAAATCGATGAAATATGGTATAAGAAATTGGAGGACAGAGAAGTATTTGTGATAAGTAAGGAGTTTGCAAAGGAAATTATTAGTCATTTACATGAGGAGAATGGACACATAGGAACGAGAAAATTATGGACTTTGTTTAGAGAAAATTATGTGGCGAAGAAGGATTTAAGTGTGGTGAAAGAAGTATGCAAATATTGTCAACTATGTCAATTGGCCAAAGAGAAAAATTACCATAACTGCATGCCAGCGAAATCTATGATAACAAATAAACTATTACAGACTGTGGCAATGGACTTTATTGGAAACTTAATTAGAAGTGAATCGGGCAATAAGAATTAATTAGTTATAGTAGATGTATATACCAAATTTGTTAAAACTTTTCCGTGTAAGAGATCTACAGCTAAAGTTGTAATAGAATGTTTAAGAAGATACATAGAAGAAGTATAGGAAGACCTGAAAGAATAATACTCGACCATGCTACATACTTTGAAAGTATAAAATTAAAACAATATTGTGACAAGGAACAAATAGAATTACAATTTATTAGTATTAGAAGACCTAGCTCCAATCCAGCAGAGAGATATATAAAAGAAATTTTGAAATATTTAAGAATACTTTGCCAAGGGATACATATTCGATGGGATGAAAACATGGATAGAATTTATTAATAATTTACCACATGGAGTAACAGGTGAAAGTCCAATTTATTTGATGAAAGGTATTCAACCGAAACGAAACTGGATTGTGAATAGAGATACTACCCTAGAAGAGATATTAGAAAAGGTAAATATCAGAATCAGGAGGAATGCTGAGAAATATATTCGGGATCAGAACAAGAAGATCAAGAAGATAACACGATTTAACAAAGGAGAATTGGTTATAATCAAAGCACTAAAAACATCTAATAAAGCAGAAGACCAATGTATTAAATTGCAATTGCCATTCGAGGGACCTTATGAGGTATTAACTGAAATTGCACAAAACAGTTATAAATTGGTATACCCGGGAACAAACATGGCCAGGGGTGTTTTTAACATTGAGTCAATTTATAAATATAACTCTCAATAGACGATACAAGAATGAAATAAGAAAAAGAGGAATAGATAATATTATGTTACTTACATGTAAATAAATAGTAGTATTACAGGTAGATGTAATGGTTCCAATGTTCTGCATAAGTAGCACTTCCATGTAACATAAAATATTAGATACTAGGTAGATATAAGGCTTTCATTCTTTCATATGTAGGATACATATAGATGGTTTCCATTATTATAGTTAAGAATCTAAAAAGAAAAAAATATTAATAAAAAGCTTATAGATGATTTTAAGTAAAAGTAGGGAACTTCACATTTAAATCATAAGGAAAGTTAGAGTAGCTATATAAATAAAAACCCAAACAAATAGAGACACAATCGGTTATAAATAAATATATAATACCAAAGACAGACTGAAATACAAGCGACAATATAATGTTAAGAAATTTTGTGAGAATTTATTAGGTAGAGGGGATAAGAAACAGAATTTACACTTATTAATAAGAACAGGTAGGATTTAGGAAGGACAAGCTCGTTATCAAATGAATAACACAGTAAAAGAGGTGGAAAGGAAAGAAAGTTTTAAATCAAGATATAGAATTTGAGATATTCATGTCAAATAAAATTTTATAGGAATTATGGAGATAAGTAACAATGAAATATGGAAGCAAAGATTTATATAGAATATGATATGATTAATTATTATGAGATAGGGAGAAATGAAATATATATAAAGTATAATGTAATTAATATATTGAGGAAATGAAGTTGATGAGTTATAATTAAGAATTATGCAAATAAATATAAATAGGGATAGTAAGTAAAGAAAAAGGTTAGACTATAGGAGCAATTATATTGACATGAATAAGGGTTGAAAATAAGATATGAAAATATATGAAATATTGGAAATAATAGAGTTTTTCTTGAATTTGAAGATAAGATAAGAATAAGAGAGCATTAAAAGAATTGTTGAGTGAAGGAAAAAGGTGTAAGTAAAAAAAAAGTATAAGCAAGAAACAGTTCAAAGAATAAAGATTCTACGGTGTGAATAAATGAATAATAATTGGAATAGGAATTGAAGCAAAACAATAATATAGAATGGTATACTAAGAGTAAACAAAGATATATAAGATGTTTGAAATCAGAATGATTTGTCTCATATTTGTAAAAATATTTAGAATAGGATAGGATAGAACTAGATAATGGAAACTAAGTCTAAGATAGAAATAGTAAAAACTTAAATATAGGATTCTTCAAATTCAATTTCTGTAAAAAAAGTAATGAATTAAGTAGAATATAATTATTAGCCTGAACGTTGAAATTGAAATTTTAAAAAGGCAACTTAAAAGCTTTCTTTTTTGAAAATTTAAATTTGAGGGGAGTTGAACTAGTCATCTAGTTTTGTAAATATATTGAAATAAATAAACATATTAAAAAGGTCTTATTGTAACGGAAGGAGTGTCAGTAGACACAACCATTAGAATAAACTCAATAACAAGTCAAATATTAAAAAATAAAAAGATTGAAATATGAATAAATCGGGTGAAATATTGATGTGAATGTTTCAAAAAGGGATGAAGAATAAAAATTCCAACACTATATTAGTTAATTAAATAGTAAATATTACCTGTACCAGTAATTCTGATTGGTTGTCAAAGTCACGGAATTCCGTATTACACTGAACACAGCCATAGCAATTTCTGCAGTACGAAACGTCATATAATAGCTTGAAACCTAAATTAAGAGAAAAGAATAATAGTAGTAGCAAAAGTTTAGAATACCATGTATTCATTCATTCATTGCAAAGGGTTGAAACTAGATGGAAAAGATAGTTGGAACACAGCCCAAACGTATAAAAAGAAAATGAATATTTACAGGAAGTAATGCCTGCTAGGGAATTTTCATTACCAACATAAAATCATTGCTTATTGATTATATATATATATATATATATATATATATATATATATATATATATATATAAAATTTAATTACAAAAACAAAAATAATCAGGAGTTTATGTATAATAACTATAAAACAAGAGTCAAAACTAAAATAGAATCAATTACATATAGGTTAATTAATAATATAGGTTGGAAAATTTGTAAAAATAAACATTTCTCAAATTAGCTAAACAACGTAAATATAAGAAAATTGACTATTGTAGGAGGAAAAGAGGACTTAATTAAAATTCCTTAATACAATAGAAATCTAAGTGAATCAGTGTTATTACTCTCCAGGACAATAAATTCATGTTTTTCAAAATAGTAACTAAAAGACTGGAGAATAACAATTCTAGTGATAAAAAAACAAATAAGTGAGCTATGGACTAGGGAAGCTGAAATACTTGTTGATTTTGGAAAAACAAAAAAAGTCGATTTGAGATGGTGATGGAGGATGCGTCGATAAAAGATTGCTCTCTGTACAAAATTGTTTAAAAAGTATTTAAAAGTTAAAATTATATAAAAAATTTAAATCAAATTAATCACAAGAGTATCCAATCCTGTGTAAGGATTAAATAGTGCAGTAGGAGCATATCTCTTATGAGATATCTGCAAGATTTGAAGATGCGAGTGCAGCCGGCAGCGATAGCAAAAATAAGGTCTGTGTATTTTGCTTAAACTTATTTGGAATTCCAATTAACATTTTCAAAGTGTACACTCAAATCTTTAGTAGAACGTTCGAATTATATAACGCATAAAAAGGCCAAAAGCAATAAAATAATATCTATAAAATTATTATATTCACCTTTTGTAAATTTATCTACTTGAAATATCACGTGCATCATGAATTTTAAATTAAATCTCATATCTTCCTTCCAGCTATTGCATGTATAACTTTAATCTATCACTTTCTTGACCTTTAAACACACGCACATATATAGTTTATAAATTATCACTTATATGTAATTGATTATAGAAACTTGATAATTTTAACAAATTTTTTCATCACAAGCACGCTAACGTCGTGTTGACTATAAAACGTTATTTATGGAAGGAAAACCTCCTTCTTTCATGTATATTGTAGCAGCGCATGCGTTTGAGATTTAGCGCCGACGCAGTAGTGGGAACATTTTGTTATAAAGAATACATGTATGATATAGGGTGGCACAATCCCATAAGAATAAATGTTCAAAGCAAATTAATAGTTTCAAAAATATTTTATTATGTTCCAATCAGGTTAAAAATTTTCAAATTATTTTATTAAACAGCTTTACATTAATGTGTTGATTTTTTTTATTCTCACATCCATGATTAAAATATCAATATCATTGTTGTCGTATTTCAATCGTTTTATTTAACAGATATTGTTTCTTTCAGAGGTTGTAAGTTAAAGGTAAGATTATGAATATATATCCTCAATCTTTGATTATTATATCCAGAACTCAAAGGGAGGATTCTCATGCTTCCGACTAATTAAATAAACGTTATAAATAAATAATTAAAAAAAATTGAGCTAGTCAGTCAAGGGAATAATTATAAATTGGCGCCCATAAATAAACTTAACAAAAAGATCAATTATAAATTATTCATTATAATTAAATAATAGTAATATATATATATATATATATATATATATAAAAGAAGATGTAGGAATATCGCGTGATATGTTAACAACAACAACAAAGAGATTCATGGGTAATTCACGCAAAGTAAAGGGCTACTGAAATAGAGTGGTAACCGTGGACATGCATGTTTCTGGCTCATTTTGCCTCATCAGCACTGCATAACCAAATAATGATGTGAAATTTGGGAGCAAAGATGTTAATCGAAACATGGGAAAACACAAAATAACGGATTTCAGCAGGGAAACCAAACGCTCATTTGTGTCTTCAATTGGAAGATCCCGAGTTTTCAGGACATCAACCAACATCGACACGGAGGCGCATATAGCCCCCCCGCCATGAACCTTCCGACCCATAGTGAATAACAAAGAAGATGTAGGAATATCGCGTGATATGTTAACAACAGCAACAAAGAGATTCATGGGTAATTCACGCAAAGTAAAGGGCTACTGAAATAGAGTGGTAACCGTGGACATGCATGTTTCTGGCTCATTTTGCCTCATCAGCACTGCATAACCAAATAATGATGTGAAATTTGGGAGCAAAGATGTTAATCGAAACATGGGAAAACACAAAATAACGGATTTCAGCAGGGAAACCAAACGCTCATTTGTGTCTTCAATTGGAAGATCCCGAGTTTTCAGGACATCAACCAACATCGACACGGAGGCGCATATAGCCCCCCCGCCATGAACCTTCCGACCCATAGTAAATAACAAAGAAGATGTAGGAATATCACGTGATATGTTAACAACAACAACAAAGAGATTCATGGGTAATTCACGCAAAGTAAAGGGCTACTGAAATAGAGTGGTAACCGTGGACATGCATGTTTCTGGCTCATTTTGCCTCATCAGCACGGCATAACAAAATAATGATGTGGAATTTGGGAGCAAAGATGTTAATCGAAACATGGGAAAACACAAAATAACGGATTTCAGCAGGGAAACCAAACGCTCATTTGTGTCTTCAATTGGAAGATCCCGAGTTTTCAGGACATCAACCAACATCGACACGGAGGCGCATATAGCCCCCCCGCCATGAACCTTCCGACCCATAGCAAAATGAGCCAGAAACATGCATGTCCACGGTTACCACTCTATTTCAGTAGCCCTTTACTTTGCGTGAATTACCCATGAATCTCTTTGTTGTTGTTGTTAACATATCACGCGATATTCCTACATCTTCTTTGTTATTTACTATGGGTCGGAAGGTTCATGGCGGGGGGGCTATATGCGCCTCCGTGTCGATGTTGGTTGATGTCCTGAAAACTCGGGATCTTCCAATTGAAGACACAAATGAGCGTTTGGTTTCCCTGCTGAAATCCGTTATTTTGTGTTTTCCCATGTTTCGATTAACATCTTTGCTCACAAATTTCACATCATTATTTGGTTATGCCGTGCTGATGAGGCAAAATGAGCCAGAAACATGCATGTCCACGGTTACCACTCTATTTCAGTAGCCCTTTACTTTGCGTGAATTACCCATGAATCTCTTTGTTATATATATATATATATATATATATATATATATATATATATATATATATATTATAAATTTTTGGAAAAATTTTTCTTGGGATTGTAGGTTCCTAGTTAAACAAATCAAATGGTTTTTTTGGCTTTAATTAACATTTTTGTTTTTGTAACGTTTCGGACATATCGTGTCCTTCATCAGACATAATTCTACAAATAGATGACACAAAATTAACAATTTATACACTACACATGTCTATCCTAAAAATAACTTACCATAAAACAAGAGCTTGGCGAGCGCATGTTAAAATATGTTAAAATACACGAAAACAATCATTTTCATTAAAAACATTTAGTATCAATATAAAACCACGTATAACTGCCAGTACACTACATTATATTATGACAATAATTACTTCTTAAAGGAACAAAAATTTTAATTGTTAGTAAATAGAACTAGTTCTTTTTTTTGTATTGTATTCAGTAATTGTGATGGAACAAGGTTTTTAATACACACCAATTTTTGTCTTTGAAATTTTTTACTGATGTTATTATGGTATAAGGATTTAGAAATATTACAGGATGTCATTTCATTTATAGACAATGCACCGGAAAAAACATCTATTTGATTAAATTAACATAAATTTTTGATAAATTATTTGTGTCAGATTTAGCATTGATAGAATATGGGTTTTTTTGGATTTCTATCATTTCATAGAATTCTCTTTTTTTTTGGTGGTTTTCAATTCTCAATATTTTTGTGCTGTCATAGTCAAATGTATGTTTGTGTTCAGAACTATGATTTGTCAGCGCTGTTCTGTTTTTTTTATCATACTTGTGGCCATTTAGGCGGTTTTTTAGGTATTGACTTGTCTGTCCAATATATACACCTTTACAGTCTTTGCAAGAGATCTCATAGATGACATTGCTTTTTTTTCCTTGGGAATTTTTGATTTTAGTTTACTAAAATTTGATTTTAAAAGATTATGTCCCTTGTGAGACACTGTTATGTTGTGATCTTTGAAAATGCTTCCAATTTTTTCCGAAAGTCCCGAAACGTATGGTAAAGAGAGATATTTTTTTTTGGTGTAAATTGTGTGAAATATTTTTATGTTGAGTTTGGTTGTAAAAGAGGTATATACGAATTTTAAATATTGTATTAATTATTTTACTTGGATAATCATTTAGGCAGAGAGCTTCTTTAGCTTTTTTTATGGCGTTCTCTCGGTATTCGTAATCAGAAAGTTTTATGGCTCGATCTGCGAGTCCTATGACAACTGCTTTTTTTTGAGACATCGGGTGTTGAGAATTAAAATTCACGTGTCTAGACGACCAAGTATCTTTTGTGTACCATTCAGTTTTAATCGTGTTGTAAATGTGGTGAAGAGTTAAGTCTAAAAAATTTATTTTATTTTGTTGTTCTCTCTCAACAGTAAATTGCAATTTGTTGTGGAAGCTATTGAAATTGTCAAGAACATTTTCTACTTTGTTTACTGGTACTAGTGCTATACAGTCATCAACGTACCTAAAGAAAAAAGGAACTTGGTACTCCAAGTTTCCAATTATGGATTCTTCCAGATCTTCCATAACCAGTTGTGCAATTACGCTTGAGATAGATGCTCCCATTGCACAACCATCTGTTTGTTTGAAAAACCTCTCTCCATATATAAAATATGTAGAGTTTAATGTAAGGTGCACCGCTTCCAAAAATTCATTAAGAGGTATGTCAGTATGTGATTCAATGTTATCCCATTTTTTTATTATTACATTTCTGGCTAAGTCAAAGGGTATGTTTGTATACTCGTATAATGATATTACATCTAATGATATAAGTGTGTGATTATTTGGTGATACTATATTTTTAATTTTATTTTTAAAGTCGAAAGAATCTTTGATGTAATATTTGTTCTGGCCTACAACATTTTGTAATATATTTTTCAGGAACTTAGACAGATTCTCAAAAGGTGATTGGATACACGACACAATGGGTCTAAGGGGAATACCTCTTTTGTGTAATTTTGGTAATCCATAAATTCTTGGTGATTGAGAGTTTAAAATTTTAAGTTTTTTTGCAGTATTCGGTGATATATACATGTTATTTTCCCAGTGAGATATCAAGTCGTTATGTTTTTTTTGGTACACGTTAGTAGGATCGTTTTTTAGTTCTTTATATGTATCACCATTCTGTAATATATCGTTCATTTTATTGTCATATTCCATGTTGGACATAATTACTGTTTTATTAGACTTATCAGGTTTTAGAATTTTTAAATGATCATTTGTTTTTAGGAATGACCTAGTTTTTTTCGCTTTAATGATTAACTTTTGTTGTTGTTTATCCCTTATTTTATTTTTATTGAACTTGGTTTTGTGGTAGGTCAATAAATTACAACATTTAGATCTCAGATTATCTTTACGATCTGAGGGCAGGTTTGTTATTGCGACCTCAATATTAGTAATAATATCAGAAATAGGCAAGTCTTCTTCTTTTTCATATGGCAGAGCAAAGTTTGGCCCCAGACTAAGAATCTCCGACACATAATTAGGAATTACAGTGTCAGTCAGGTTCTCAATCCAGTCAGAAGTGTCTTTTGATGTGTTTTTGGTTTTCTTATTTAAAAGTTCAATTTTTTTTATATTTTTCTGTCTAATTTTCAGAAAGATTGTTTCAATTTTTGAAGTTTCTCTTGATATAAACTGGTCTAAAATTTGTTGCGGTAAAATCACTTGTAAATGTTTAGTTATTTTTGTTATTTCATTCTGTAAAATTATTAAATGTTTTGTCGTATCAGTAATCAATAAATTTAATGTTTTTTGTACAAAGGCTTTGTACAATAAAAATAAAATGAGGGATAAACAACAACAAAAGTTAATCATTAAAGCGAAAAAAACTAGGTCATTCCTAAAAACAAATGATCATTTAAAAATTCTAAAACCTGATAAGTCTAATAAAACAGTAATTATGTCCAACATGGAATATGACAATAAAATGAACGATATATTACAGAATGGTGATACATATAAAGAACTAAAAAACGATCCTACTAACGTGTACCAAAAAAAACATAACGACTTAATATCTCACTGGGAAAATAACATGTATATATCACCGAATACTGCAAAAAAACTTAAAATTTTAAACTCTCAACCACCAAGAATTTATGGATTACCAAAATTACACAAAAGAGGTATTCCCCTTAGACCCATTGTGTCGTGTATCCAATCACCTTTTGAGAATCTGTCTAAGTTCCTGAAAAATATATTACAAAATGTTGTAGGCCAGAACAAATATTACATCAAAGATTCTTTCGACTTTAAAAATAAAATTAAAAATATAGTATTACCAAATAATCACACACTTATATCATTAGATGTAATATCATTATATACAAACATACCCTTTGACTTAGCCAGAAATGTAATAATAAAAAAATGGGATAAAATTGAATCACATACTGACATACCTCTTAATGAATTTTTGGAAGCGGTGCACCTTACATTAAACTCTACATATTTTATATATGGAGAGAGGTTTTTCAAACAAACAGATGGTTGTGCAATGGGAGCATCTATCTCAAGCGTAATTGCACAACTGGTTATGGAAGATCTGGAAGAATCCATAACTGGAAACTTGGAGTACCAAGTTCCTTTTTTCTTTAGGTACGTTGATGACTGTATAGCACTAGTACCAGTAAACAAAGTAGAAAATGTTCTTGACAATTTCAATAGCTTCCACAACAAATTGCAATTTACTGTTGAGAGAGAACAACAAAATAAAATAAATTTTTTAGACTTAACTCTTCACCACACAACACGATTAAAACTGAATGGTACACAAAAGATACTTGGTCGTCTAGATACGTGAATTTTAATTCTCAACACCCGATGTCTCAAAAAAAATCAGTTGTCATAGGACTCGCAGATCGAGCCATAGAACTTTCTGATTACGAATACCGAGAGAATGCCATAAAAAAGCTAAAGAAGCTCTCTGTCTAAATGATTACCCAAGTAAACTAATTAATACAATATTTAAAAACCGTATATACCTCTTTTACAACCAAACTCAACATAAAAATATTTCACACAATTTACACCAAAAAAAATATCTCTCTTTACCATACGTTTCGGGACTTTCGGAAAAAATTGGAAGCATTTTCAAAGATCACAATATAACAGTGTCTCACAAGGGACATAATCTTTTAAAATCAAATTTTAGTAAACTAAAATCAAAAATTCCCAAGGAAAAAAAAAGCAATGTCATCTATGAGATCCCTTGCAAAGACTGTAAAGGTGTATATATTGGACATACAAGTCAATACCTAAAAAACCGCCTAAATGGCCACAAGTATGATAAAAAAAACAGAACAGCGCTGACAAATCATAGTTCTGAACACAAACATACATTTGACTATGACAGCACAAAAATATTGAGAATTGAAAACCACCAAAAAAAAGAGAATTCCATGAAATGATAGAAATCCAAAAAAACCCATATTCTATCAATGCTAAATCTGACACAAATAATTTATCAAAAATTTATGTTAATTTAATCAAATAGATGTTTTTTCCGGTGCATTGTCTATAAATGAAATGACATCCTGTAATATTTCTAAATCCTTATACCATAATAACATCAGTAAAAAATTTCAAAGACAAAAATTGGTGTGTATTAAAAACCTTGTTCCATCACAATTACTGAATACAATACAAAAAAAAGAACTAGTTCTATTTACTAACAATTAAAATTTTTGTTCCTTTAAGAAGTAATTATTGTCATAATATAATGTAGTGTACTGGCAGTTATACGTGGTTTTATATTGATACTAAATGTTTTTAATGAAAATGATTGTTTTCGTGTATTTTAACATATTTCAACATGCGCTCGCCAAGCTCTTGTTATATGGTAAGTTATTTTTAGGATAGACATGTGTAGTGTATAAATTGTTAATTTTGTGTCATCTATTTGTAGAATTATGTCTGATGAAGGACACGATATGTCCGAAACGTTACAAAAACAAAAATGTTAATTAAAGCCAAAAAAACCATTTAATTTGTTTAACTAGGAACCTACAATCCCAAGAAAAATTTTTCCAAAAAAATATATAATGAAATAAGGTTCAAGAAAAAAACAAAACTAAATATATATATATATATATATATATATATATATATATAATTGTTGTCGTCTCGTTTTTCTGTGTGTGCATATTTGTTTCGTAATGGTTGTCAATTTTATGTTTTATATTTATCTGTAAGTTTAATACATGAGTATACATACGGCGGATATACCTATATGTCCTCCCTGTATATTATTAAACGCATATTTAACATTCTTACTTTATATTGTGATAAGGTAAGGCTTAAAATTTAACGAGAACGTAACAAAATTTAAAGAAAAATAAACTTTCACTCAGTACATTTATTCATAAGAATTCTGTATGTGGGCGTAGATAGGGTTGCCTACCTTACTGCAGATTTTTTAAATCCACAGTGAATAAAACATGTGTCGCCTTCTAATTCCTGAAAATTGGGAACATAACCGACACACTAATTGTAAATTTATACAAATAATTATATTTAATTCATTGAACATTCAAAACGTTAAAATTCCTTCCTTAAATTCAGACCAGACCAGTGGATGAATAACCTATCTATAATCTGAAAAATTGGTGATATAAAATTATTTAGTAAGGTTATTTTTATGCAAGATTTAAAAAGAAACGAATATTATTTGTTAAATGATTGAAATTAATATGGGAATATTGAAATACTTTCAGATTATAAGAATAATAGTTTATATGAGCTCATATTGTTGGTAGGTAAGTTGATTAAATTATTTCTTATTATCTACAATTTACTATTATGAAATTCATCAAAAAATTCTTAATTATCACTAATAATACAATTTCTGTCTCTTTACAGTTATATGGCTTCGATATTCCATTAATGGAATGTTTGTAAGTACGGAAAATGTTCTAAAGATATGCACTTTCAAGATGTAATGTTTAGTATGGAAATAAATGACTCACAGTTTAGTCCTGGTTTAATTGAGGTAAGTTCTGCATCTGTTATCTGGTTTTTCATGTAATTTGTTAATTTATCATGTTTTTCTTGCTCAAACTCCAAGTTTTTCAACCACTCTCTCCAATTTTCAATATGGCTTCCTTCATTTCAGTTCATCTCTCTTTACTTTTTCAAAGCATTCTATCCAGTCAATTCTTAGGGCACAATTTTTGTACATCTCCCATGACGATTGAAATATATTAAGCCATCTGTCAAGAGAGAGAGAGAGAGAAGTTCGTGTTTGAATCCTGTTGGGTGGAGTATTTTTGGGTGAAGTGCGAACTTTTCATGTGGTGCCCTGGTATAGGATTTGTTCCTCTTCAGGGCTGAGAAGGGGGGGTGTTGGGTGGTTATGTGCGCGTTGACCGAGAAGCTGGGTTTGGATGAAAAAGTGTCTAGTAGAGTTTTTTAAGAAGTGTCTGGAAAATGTGTTTTAGAAGTGTATGGAATTGAGGAAATTGAGTGGGCTTTTTGCTAGAAGTTAGCTGGAGGGTTGTTTGAGTTGGGGTGCTTAGGGGGATGATGTTTTGGAAGCAGCGAAGCTCGATAGCGAGCGGAAATGGTGTGACAAAAAAGTGTCTAGGATTGGAGCTTGAATGTAGAAGACGAGCCATGTATCGTTGCCGATATATAGCTGTGTGTTGACCTGGCTAGGTGTCAGAAATTAGAGAGGTAAAAAAGGGTGTTTTGAGTGAATTTGCAATTTGTAATTTGTAATGTCTCCGGTGTTGAGAAGGAATATAATAAGATAATAATTGAGTTTTGGTTATTTTCAGAATTTTTCAAAGGAAAAGTGTATAGGAGACATTTTATTTAAAAGTGTATGGAATATGATAAATGGTTGAGATTTAGGAAAGTTGCGGGGACGTGCCTTCGGTGGTTCGGGGACTGTTTAAGGTGGTCGGCGACATAATAATTTTTAAATCTTCAAATCTAAAAATGCGGGTGCGTCGTTCGTCGGTCCATTTGGCTAGTGAATGAATTCACAGAGTTGCAGGAAAACCGCAAAAACCTGCAACACCGACATGGGTGGTGGGGTATCATAAAAGTATAGGGTGAGTCCAAAGTGTTGAACTATTAATAGTTGGAAGTGAGGATTTGGAAATGTTAGAGATGTTTGTTTATGGTATTGGGCTTTGTCGGAGAGTTGTGTTGAATTTTATTGACTGAATGGTGAGAGATATGACTTTTGTTGTTATCGGATGGCAATAGGGGACCTGTCAAGGTAGTCAATGTATTCGTCGGGGAGGTCGTCGTAGGCCGTGGCTAGTAGGCGAAGCGGAGGAAATGGGAGCTTCCTCTTGGGAATTCTGCCGAGGTGCCGTATGTTGGCCACCCACGGTGTGAGAAGGGTGTTTTTGGAGATATCGCTGCCCGACTCAATGGTACGGTTGACGTATCGGGCCTGAAGATTGTTTAAGCGAGAAGGGATGGGTTCGATGTCGATATTGACATAAACTGTGTTGGAAGGTGAGTATGGAGCCTTGTATTGGCAGTATCTTAGAATTGACTGCTCACAGGTGCGTAGATTTTTGACGAGATGGTTAGGGAGGGTGCAGTAGACGTTTGCTCTATAGTCTATTATTGGACGGATATATGTTTTATACGTATGAAGCAAGGTGGTAGGGTGTGTGCGTCCAAATGTGCCACCGAGCGCCTTGAGAAGATTGACTCTCCGTCGGACTTTATTCAAAGTGTCCATTAGGTCGGGCGTCCAGTTGAGAGTGTAAGTGAATTTCACTCCCAAATAGACGACTTCCCTGCGGATTTCGAGTCGATCTCCCCAAAGCACGAGGCGGAAGTTGTTTCTTGGTAGAAGTCGTTCGCTCATGGTATCAGGATGTTGGAAGACGATAGCTTGTGTTTTTTGAGGATTGAGAGTCACCCGCCATTTCCTGCACCAATTAGAAAATTGGGTCAGTAGATTTTGGGATCGAATGTTGAGAGAACGAATGTCTGTGGCAGAGATGATAAGTGCGGTGTCATCCGCATATAGTTGGACGTTATCACGGGGATGTCGTGGGACAGGTGTGTCATACGTATAAATGATGTATAATAGGGGAGCGAGTATCGAGCCCTGCGGAACGCCAGTTTGGGGTGTAAAAGGGTCGGATATGCTGTAACCAACTTTGACGCTGATCGATCGGTCGGTGAGGTAAGAGTATATTAATTTGATGATTTGGTTTGGCAGTCGGATGCTCAGTAGCTTTCTCACTAGTCCGGCGTGCCAGACTTGATCGAATGCCTTCTGAACGTCCATGAGAATGGCGGCAGAACAGCGTCGTTGATTTAAAGCTCGGGTGACGATTGTTTGAAGGTTGGTGGTGGCGTTCTGACAAGAGTGGCCCGGCCTGAATCCGAATTGAAATGCCGGAATTATGTTGTTTTCAGTACAGAAGTCCCAGATTCGTTCCTTCAACAGGCGTTCAAAGACTTTACCTAGGACGCTGATTAATGATATAGGGCGGTAAGATTCAGGCTTTGTAGGGTCTTTGCCGGGTTTGGGGATGAGAACAACGTTGGCTGATTTCCAACAACGAGGAAAGTAAGAAAATGCCAAACAGGCGTTCAGCAGGGCGCAGAGCGGAGGGAAGATCTCTTCTGGCAGGTTTTTTAGTGCCTGCCTCGAGATTCCGTCGTGCCCTGGGGCACTGTTTCTCCCCGCTCGGCACGCCAGCTGAACTCCTTCGATGGTGAATGGTGAAAGAAGCGGAGAGTTCTCATCGGGTGGGATGTGTATGTGTGGACTTCGAGTGATATTTCGAGTCATGAGGTCGGTTTCAACGGCAAAGTCCCTGAGAAATTGGGGGTTGTCGTGTGGTGAAAAGACAGTTTGAAGGTTATTTTTGAAGGCGTTGGCTTTGTCTTCGGAGGTGTAGATTTTCTGTCCCTGCACTTCGAGATGTCCATCTGTCAAATTCTACACAGGTTTATATAGACCTTTCGAAAAAGCTTACTTGATTTCATGAAATTAATTGAATTTTCTGTCAATCGCTATCTACCAGGATGATCAAAAGTTACATATGAACTATTGAATTAAATAAAATTATTTCAATCATGACTAAATTCCTTGTAGAGTTCATCATGAATATAAATTGTCAACACATTCAAAATTTATATTAGAATGATAACTATATTAAAATTCATTTTGAAAGTCTTCAGTTTGTTCATTAACTGTTCGGTTCATTTTCAATTATACTCTTATAATTAAATATTAACATTTACAATTAAAGTTTGTTGATTGTTATTGTGTCTGAATGTTTTGAATTTTAAATGATTTATATTTATTTGTGAATTACATGGCTACAATCTGTTTTTAATTTCCTGTTGTATCTCTGTAATGTTTTATATTATTATTTACTACTATTGCTTTAAATACTATGATTTTTTCTATTAATGAAAGCAAGTGATAATTAGGATTTCTTAGTTACGTCTATTTTAACCCTTGCAATGTGTGATTAATATAACCTCACTTGGATTACATGTCCATTTGTTATATTTATTATTTCGTTCGAGTTTATTTTTCTTTTCTTCGCATTAATTATGTTATTTATTGGCTATTATACTTTTGCACTGTTCCAACATTCCCTGAACTTTTGCAAATATAATTCTAAGTTCTTCAGTTTTTAGTAGATCATCCACAAAACATTGGGTTTGTCAGGAAAGCTACAGAAGGAGTAATTTCTGACAACATTGAAGTCAATCTTCTACAAGCCGTAAGAGATGCGACTCGTGTACCCGATACTCTGTTGAAGCAATTCTCATATCCGAGCATTGATTCTGACTCAAAATTATTTTTGTTTGAAGTGAGAAATGACTTATCTTCGAAGGAAACGTTTGAAGAACTAGTCGAAGTTATAAAAAGCGTTCTAAAATATATCTTGCTCTCTTTCGAGAATGTCAGAAAAACTAGAGGCTTGACGAAATTTCAACTAAATGCTGAAAAGCAAAAATTGTGCAATTTAAGAAATCAAACTGAAAGTAGTTCTACGGTAGTCGTTGATGTATTCAAGAAGCTTCAAGTTCTCAAACAAATCGATCCTATAATCAGAGACAAAATTGAGAATTCCGAAATCGAAGATACTCTGTGACTGATGACGTTTATTGACGGCTTGTTGAACATGAAAGAAAGCGATTTATGCAATTTGAACTTGAAAAGCATTATGGACACTGTTGCATCCAAAATGAGTAATATTATCGTGGTAATGCAATGTGACTTGCACGAAATTGATATGAAAGAAGCTAACAGGCAGATAGATGAGATTAAAGAGGAGTATGAGAAGAAAATAGAAAGAATAAAAGTCGAAGCTGAAAAAGCTGCTGAACATAATTTCGTTATTATGAAAAAATACGTCTAGTGTCCAAAGTGAGACATTCAGTAGATAACGCGGTTGAAGCAGTTGGCGAGGCAAATGTAAAATTGGTGTATAATGTAGTTGACTCAATAAGAAATTTCTTTTGGTAATACCATGCTAATAATATAAAGTAACATTTAGTTAAAGTAAGATTTTTTTATACATGTATTTATTACCCTTTTTGTGTGCCATAATGTAATCATAACAGTGTAATCCACATACAGTTACTTCATAATCGCCAAATAAATGTAAAACTTTGATAAAATATCAAATAAGTACTCAATACCAGAATCTCAAACCTCGCCAAGTATATAAATAACAAAAATCTTCCAATAATAGCAAATCTCTTCAAAAATCCTCACAGCTATCAACTCACGACGTTTCCGAGGGTCCCGAAAATTTCCGTCACGCATCCCTCATATACAGCACCCGGCTTTCGCGTACCTCCGGTTAGGCAGAGTGCCTAAGCGAGTGAAGTTTCCCTGTTCGGTGCGGCTGTTGGTAGCCAGAGACTAGTGGGATTTAGCCGAGTAGGTTGGCGATGGGCTTCGAGATGACTGAGGTGATGGTTTTGGCGATGATTTATTTTGGAGTACCTTAATGTAATCCATCGCTTTTTCGAGTTGGTATGATAGGTCGTTTATATGTTTGAGAAGGTCATCTCTGGTTGGTTCGTTGGAGGTGGTTGATTCGTTGGCGATGGTTGGTTTGGTCGGGGTTCTAACCAATTCGGGGAAGTCTTCTTTAGAAGATATGGATGGTGGGGGAGTTTTTGGCTCCTGGTGCGGATGGAGGAGCGAGTCGGAGACATGGCGGTGGACGAAGTGAACGAAACGAATTGTTGTTTCGTTCTTGCGGGGAATTGTTAGTGGGTGGGGTGGCTGACAAAAGCCGGCAGCGGACTCACTGCCGGAGGGAGTTTCTTCTCCGGTTAAAGGTTTCCTGACCCTTTATGTCTGCCTGTTAGTATTTTATATTCACCTGAATCCGGATCCTTTCGTCTTACGTGGGTTGAATGTCGGTTGACTTCTTGTTGGTTCTTCGCTATCGCTTAGTTGGTTAAGCGACTTTCATAAATAAATTCCGCTCTATAGAGAGCGGGATTTCATAAATAAGAAGGCTCTATGAAGAGTCGATTTTCATAAATACAATTGTCCTATAAAGGACAGATTGAGATAAAAATCTCAGTTGTTGTCGATTCCGGCGGCAAGGGCTTCTGGAAATACTTGGTTTGACTCAGTGACCAAGTTTTCGGTTTAGCTCAGGGCTGCCACATAGACCTGATAAAATATCCGTAGATTGGTTCGTAAATTTCCGTAGATCCAGAATAAAGCTTCAACATACAGTATGGGGTTATCTGAACTTATGAACATCTGATCCTTAATGACCTTGAACGTTTAAGTAGCGTGCCGGTGCGAATTTTGAATTTGTTTATTAAACGATATACAATTTTTTAGCTTTAAAGTTATGACAACTGTAATTGTTTTTAATTTTTTTTTTTGCATGGAGTAGTCGACTCTGGGTAGGTATTGGTAATCAATGAGTTTCTGGTGCTACTTTTGTTTATCTTAATTGAAGAAAAAAATCTGTCTACTGTTGCAGAAATAATTCTAGAACTCTAATGTGATTTGTTAATTTTACTAATAAAAGAAATGCTAGTTCATCATTTGCATTTTTAAAAACTGATAGTTTGAGCCAGAAGTTTTCAAAACTATCCGAGAAATTAAGTTAAACAACCACAAATACAGATTGGTATATGTCAGGATATATACTCTCCGTACTCTTCGTTTTCGTACTACGTATTTTGTAAGTGGGTAATATTTTGAGAAATAATTTACTCAAAGAACTCGGAGCTAACAGTATAACAGTACATAAAAAATTGTTTTCCAGTATAACAGTACATAGTAATTATTATCATTGTTATTGAAAATTCCGTAGATTTTCGAGATTTTTCGGAGATTCCGTAGACATCTTCTGAATTCCGTAGTTCTATGGAAAATTCCGTAGTTGTGACAGGCCTGGTTTAGCTTCTTCTTGCTGGCACCTTCCTCGATGAATGTGTTCACTACACTGTGCTCGACAGGGAAAATCCTTGTTTATATATAAACGTATATATGTCGGCGTCAATCAGTGAAATCCGTCATTCCATGAAACGCCTAGTCATTTCACGTATTGCCGGCAAAGAGCGTAACTCATCTTTTGGTACACCGTTTGCCTAATAGTTTCAGGCATTACCTGTAATGACGGAATTATTTCAGTCAAACGCTGTAACTAGCTAAATGATTTAAGTTACCCTGTTTGCCGGGTTTAGTCAATCATTGTAATTAGGACAGTGTTGCCAGTAGTGCATGGAAAGTTATCAAATATTAAATTGTAAACATAAACTTATTTATTGTCAGTATGTATTTATTATATCAGGACAAATGTTTAGACAAATAACAAAAAATAAAATATGATTCTGAGATGAAATTCGCCTATCTTAAGTATACATACTATAACAAAATCATAGAATGAACAAATAGAAACAAAACAAAATAATAGCTAGCCTACCTACAAATATATAACAATATGGTTTATTATTATAAATTAGCGCAAGGTGCGCTTCCATGCCACCTTGAATTACAAAGAACCTTTTTTCTTACTCCAACACATATGTTTGACAAACATTGTTTTTTCGCTGGTTTACATGAACACTTGAAATATCCTTGACCTCGTACTCATACAAACTTTTCAGGAATGTCATCTACTTGAAGAAATACCTCTTTGGTTTCCATTAGATCAGGTCGATTAAACCATGATTTTATTCGACCAGCTACACATCCGACTTGATAGACTCAATTTTTGTAATACGTTACAACACACATCAAGTTTTGCACGTCAGGAGGACCTGTATCAATTTTATCAATAGGTAAAAGAACGCACGAACCTATATTTATGGGTGGACGTTTCCTGGCCGCATTTGTAAGTATTTTTTCTGCTGCTCGCTTTTGGCCCCGGCTTGCATCATATCTGTTTTCTCCAATTATTGCCGTATTTAGATATAATATACATTTACCTTCATCTTTAGGTCAGCTAATGCATAACGTCATTTCTTCTTGACTAAATATTTTTACAGTATTTTCATTGGTCCTCAATGTGTCTATTTTCTCTTGATCTTCAGCATTCGAGTGAACAATATCCTCGACAACATCCTTGTAACCGTCAACCATTTCCTCCATGCCATGTGGTTCTACTATTTTATGAGATTGTGACTCTTCTTGCAAGCTTTCATTTTCCATATGTTCTTCTTCTAACATAAGCAAATCATCTTCATTTTCCACTTTATCCAGTAAGTCTCTAGGTAGATTAATAGGAGAAAATCCAGCTTTAGGGCCAACTCCAAATAATGCTTTGTATGGTGAACATCCAATTACTTTGTGGTAGGAACAATTCTTCTGAAACTGTACGAAATAACAGCCCAGTGACCAGTTTTTTGAACTATGGTCGTACATCCATGCTCTAAGCATATTTTCCACATCTTGATTGCTTCTCTCTATACTTCCCTGCGATTGTGGATGCCTTGGGCGACCATAAAGAATATTTAAAGATGCCAAATTTTTACCATTTCCGATATCACAGATGCCGTGAATTCTCGACCATTGTCGCTTTGGAGTGTACTAGGTGCACCAATTTCCAAAAATATTATCAGCAATTCGTTTGCGACCTCATTCGCAGTTTTTGTTTTAAGAGGACGTAAAAATAAAAATTTTGTTAGGTGATCCTGATAATTAAGCAACCAACGTTACTCATTGTCTGCGCAGGATTGAAAATCCATAAGGTTCACGTGTCCTCTAGAGTTGAAGTTTGTTGAAATTATAGGTTTTATGGTCAGATTTTCATGAGACTTGTTCCTTTTCTTTTGGCAAACTTCACATGTTTCGAGCAATGTTTTTATTGCATTTCGTCCAATGTCATATTTTGTTTTTAAAATGTGCATCATTTTATCCCGACCGCCATGACCAATATTAATGTGTGCTTCATAAACAACATCAAATATTTTTTCATAAGGAACCACGGAAACATACTTTTCCTCTTCATGTTTGCCTTTTTTAATTACCATTTTTTCTTCTGGTACTTCCAACACCCAATTAAACATAAAAGGTGATACTGTCTTATCGTTTTTTCCCAGAAGTTTGTTTAACCTGCAGAATTTCTGTAGCAACCTAAAATAAAAAAACCTAATACCAGTTTTATAATTGAAATTTACATGCTCAAAAACCAATACAATACAACACAATAAAATCACTCTTTCCCCAAGCAAATGAATAGAAAATCGTGTTAAACGTGACAACAGTGTGCGAATTTCAAGTGACTTTGGAGGTTGCAGTAATTTGAGGTTTTGTTTGAAATCCTAATGAATTTACTTACCTCCGTCAATTCCGCAATGTTCCAAGGCTTTCTCTTATTTCGATTGGAGTGATAGCCATCAAACTTCTTTTAAAACAACTCTGAATGCTTCGACATTTCAGTTTTCACAAAAAGAACACATCACAACAATTAGCAGCGTTCGACTGAACCCGGCGCACAGGGTAACTTAAATCATTTAGCTAGTTACAGCGTTTGACTGATATAATTCCGTCATAAAGGTACGGTTTCGCTGGTGCGATTGCGACTAATCGCAAACGACTGCTCAATGATATTGTATGTATACGGTTTCGCTCGTGCGTTCCGACTGAACGCGACTGTGATCGAGTCGCAGCCGTTGCGTCCCGATTGCTAGACAGGTCAGTCAAGTCGCAAGGGAAAAATGGCTCGTTTTTCAGCGAACAACGACGAAATCTTGCTAGACGAGATTCAACAATGCCCATCTCTGTACGACTATGAGGATAGTTATTACAAAAATTTTATAATTAAAGAAAATGGATGGAATAATGTTTCCATCGCAGTAGGAAAAGATGGTAAGTAAAATTTATTGAGGATTTAAATGTTGCGGAAAAATTATCATACTCTGTACTTAATATCTGGAAATTGCAAATAATTTTTACGTATACATAGAATAAAGTATACGGGTAGTACGAAAGTGTAAAATATATTTATTTAAGATACAAGATACATGTGGATATATACAGTTTGACAAAATAAAAAATAACCTAACCTAAATAAATAAACCAATTTAAATGAAATTTATACTTTTCAATATACAGAGTGAGTCTGTAATTTGAAAAAAAATTATTAGGTCGAATACTAATAGGTTCAAAACGGGCGCGAGGGTACAATTTGTTTTTGAAATTTGGTTGTCTTGCCATTCGACAGCTTCTTCTTGTAGGAACAAATTCAGAAATTGATCACTGACGCTAAACCTTTCAGCATTTTGATACCCTCCCGCTCTTGTTAAATTATGAAAAATATTTGTTTCTATTTTGTTAGGGTCATACTCATAATAAGGAAGTCCTTTTTTTCCAAATATCCTTCACGCAATAAATTATGCAAGCAACAAGCAGCCATCATATCGTCGCATACCTCTGGTTTAATTGATATATGTATGTAAAATACACGGAATACCTGGGAAAGCAAACCAAAAGCGTTTTCACTAACTCTTCGTGCTCTACTCAATCTGTAATTGAATAAGGCTTTTGACCGATCAGAAGCAGCTGTTGCTTTATTAAACGGTTTCATAATATTTTTATGTAAACGAAATGCTTCATCCCCGACAATGATATGTGGCAATACTGTATTTGTATTAGGCAATAAATGGTCTGACGGGAAAAAACACTGGGAGTGCAGTAATATTTTTTTGCTAAGAGCGGATTTATTGAATATGGAACTGTCACTTTCTTTCCCATACGATCCCACATCCAAAACGATGAACTTATAATTTGCATCAACCAGTGCTAACATAACTATAGAGAAATAGTCCTTATAATTGAAATATAAAGATCCGGATTTTGCAGGTGACAAAATTCTAATGTGTTTTCCGTCGATGGCTCCAACACAGTTGGGAAAATTCTATCGTTTCCAAAATTCAACCGCATTTCTTCTTAAACTTTCTTTCGTGGGTGAAGGAATGAAAATAGGCATCAAGTTCGTACATAAAGCTGATAGAGTTTCTTTAATAATACTGCTGATATAACTGTGTGAGATCCGAAAAGAAAATGCAAGAGATCTAAAAGATTCTCCTGTAGCCATATACCTGAAACAAAAATAAATGAATTTTTGAATACCTAATGTTCCATAAAATTAAGTTCTAATTTAATTATTCAAAGTATACGCAATGAATTTTAAAAGACCACGCTATGACTGTTTATTCTTATTTGTAGTAGAGGATTGCAAGAAACGAGGGCGAAATATAAAGGATACGTATTTCAGGCATACGAAAAAACTGAAATTAGGAACTGGTTCCTTTTCATGCGATAAACCAACTAAATTGACACTTTACAATCGTCTTGCCTTTCTTTCTAACGTCAAATACGATCGAACTTCAAAAAGCACTTTGGTGGATGAAAGTCGAAAAGACGATTTATTTGACAGTCACCATGAAACCGAATCTGCACATGAGAATGAATCTACATGGGATGATTCCGAATTCGACGTTCACCCGCCGACTCCTCGCACACAATCTATCAGAAAAAAGTCAACTGAAGACCTAGATAGTTCAACTTGTGATAGTCGTTGTCCTACACCTATGCAAACCAACGAAAGAAAATCGAAAACTCGAAAATTACAGACTTCTTCTTTATCAGAATTGCATGAAAGAGCTCAAAAGCGTATGGATCCCATTGAAGCCATACACAAAAATAGTCAGAAAGCAGAGAAAGAAGACGATGTAAATTTATTCATGAAAAGTGACTCCATGTCTGTTAAAAACTTTCCACGTGATCTTATAAATGATGCGAAACTTGCAATTTTAACTCTCGTAGGTAACTTGGAGCAAAAAGCAGCTACTTATGTTCCTCCTTCAGTTTCTGGAAGAATCTCAACTCCATTGCAATTATGTAACTCAAACCCTACTTTCTCCTCTTCTTTCACACAAAAACAAAACAATGCACCTATCCTCAATCCCGCTTCAACATCCATTGAACCAAGTAACTCGTTAAGTTCCTTTTTCTATTCGTACAACCCTTAACATTCCAATCCACACAATACTCCATTAACATATCAAAATATTCCTGGGAACGACCCAAACTTGCAATTGGAGTAGCTAAGTTATAAGCTCGCCACTTGGTTTTTTATTAGTACTATTAGAATTCTCTTTTATTTGTATAAGTACAGAATATTATTTATGTTTTTATTTATCTTACGTAGAACCAAAGTTTATTTAAAATAAAAGATATTTGCAATCTACCAATTATTATTTTCATATTACTTACCTTAATGTTAATGCTAACTTTTCCTTTGCACTAATCGGAAATTTCACGAAATTTGTTCCAGGTTTCGTTATGTCATTTTCTATTAGTGACAAAACAAAAATCATCTGTTCAGGATTTAATCGAAAAAATTCTCTAAATTTTTTTTCATCTTCTTTTAAATGGGCATTTATAAGAAGATTGAAACAGCCTTCTTCTGCACGTCTCCGGAATATTTCATGTGTCTTGCATCTTTTTCGCAATAGTCTGTGTTGTAATAAATATTCATCATCTTCCTCTTCTTCTAACAAGACAAGAGTCAGAAGATCGACGTCATCCATCTCTTGCCCTCTATCATTTTAAAACTGTTCCTGTCGCAGTTCTAGACGTTTCACCGAAACACTACCATTCGCAATCGCAGTCGTATGAATCACACCAGCGAAACCATATAAGTCGTAGTCGCAATCGCAATCGCACCAGCGAAACCGTCTAGGTATTTTAGGGAATGACGGATTTTACTGACTGACGCCGACATATATAAACAAGGGTAAAATATCCGAGAGGCACTATTTGAACATTTTTAAGTGTAATACGGTCTTTACGTATGTTAGGTTAGGCTGCTGAGAGATACGCAACGATGGTAGCCTAATCTAAAACCTACGCAAAGGCCTTTTTACACTTACAAATGTTCAAATCTTAATTCTCAATTGTAGAGTGCAACACGACATAACACTACTTTAATTTCATTAATGCCAGACAATATTTTTCTGCCGTCTCTAGATTGCAGTAACTTTGTAGCAAAAAGTTTTAACGTTATATCCTCGAATAAAATTAGCAATGCCCGATGTTGCTTGAGTGTATTAATATAATGATAATAACTTTATTCAAAAAGATGGTTTTACAAGAACACTACATGAAGTGAATAAAGTAGGTTGGCGATAAGTGTTATTACACTTGTTTCGCAAAAAATACAATTGAATCATATACAATGGTCACACACAACAAAATTAGTTATAAATTATTTGAATTCAATATAAATGAAAACACTATAAATTATATGTATAAAACTGAATCAACGACACAAGGAATTTTAAATTATAAGTAGGCCTAAATACAGTAGAACTATGCATATAATCCATTGGAGTGAAGTCAATACAATAATGTTATAAACTACAAACAACATGAACGAACTACAGTACCAAGTATCATAAAATAAAATGTTATAAAAATAATATTTATTTACCATTTTAGGACATATAATACTACAGATAAATTGGAATGTTAGTCGGTTACAACAACAATTTTGATATGGGTAAAAGTGTGAAAGATAAAATATATAAAATGTAATAAAATAACAATATTTCTTGAGGCGTATTCACATTTAACACACAGAGGACATATAGGGTGTTCATTTCAGGACTTCCCACCCTAATTTTCTCGAAATGTGTGTATTTAAAAAAATCCTGTGACACGTCAACAAATATATCGAAGGGGACAACTTTTTATCATAGAGGCAAACGCGCCCCCTTTCACCCCCCGCCAGGGGGAGTTGCCAACTTCAAAATCTTAAATAGGAAGGGGTATCGAGTTACACCTCATGTTCAAGGTCTTTTTAATCTCTACACGTCGGTTTTTTTTTAAATTGATCGATTCGTTGTCGAGATATTCAGGAAAATATATTTGCTGCTTCGTACCATTAAAATAAAAACTGCAACTGTTTATTCTCATTCCTTTTATCAAAACTAAATTACAATATTGTACACAGATTTTCAATTTAATAATTGCTCAAAATGTTGCCCATTGTTAGTCAAACAATGGTATAACCGCTGTTCAAATTCGTGACGCACATTTTCAAACACTTCTGTTCGAATTGCTCGACATTCTGCAGTAATTGTGGAGGGGGTGCGTAAACAACTGATTTTAAATGTCCCCATAGAAAAAAATCACATGGTGCTAGATCTGGGGACCTAGCTGGCCACTCTATAGGTCCTCTTCGCCCTATCCATTTACCGGGAAATACATTGTTTAACCATTGACGGATCGGAAGCACATAATGTTGGGGAGCTCCATCTTGCTGAAAATATAACTCATTTTCGTCAAGAAAGTTGTTGCCATCTCTATCCAGTTGATTTTCAATTGCTTCGGTAATTAACGGATTGATCGTATTTTCTAGCATATTCAAGTACATCTCACCATTTAGATTTCCATTTATAAACAATGGACCAATTACTTGATTTCCTAGTATACCGGCCCATACATTAATTTTTTGGGGATGCTGGGTATGCCCTTCGACAAATACATGGTCATTTTCATTACTCCAATATCTGCAATTATGTTTGCTGACAAAACCATTTAAATTAAAAGTACACTCATCAGTGAAGAAGATATTTTTTTAAAATTCGTTATTTTTTATTAATAATCGTAGTCATTTGTTCACAAAACTCAATTCTTCTGTCAAAATCGTCTTCACTTAACTCTTGACATACTTTCATTTTATAGGGATGGAATTTATTAATTTTTGTAATTTTGTGGACAGAGCCTAAGGAAATTCCAGTTGCAGCAGAAATGGTACGTAACGAAGTATTAGGATTCATACCAAAATAACACTTCAATTTGAGTGGCTTCATTCAAAACTCTTGGCTGATCATGTTTTAAATTTGCAACAGATCCTGTTTGAGTAAATTTGGCGATTAGATTTAGGACATACCTATGAGAGGTATTCTTATCTGGGTGCCTTTCGTTAAATATTGCAGCAGTTCGTCGAGCACATTGGTTTTCGGCGCCGTAAATTAACACTATTTTAACTTTTTCAGCTAAAGTGTAAACCATTTTTAATAAATTGCTTTTTCACACAACTGGTAAGTATGGTAAACAATTCAATAGGTATCATGTCTTTTATTTTCTCTATCAAAAACATTTTTTTGCATTTTTTTATACAAAAAAGTTGAAAAGAATAACAAAACAAACAATTGCAGTTTTTATTTTAATGGTATGAATCAGCAAACATATTTTCCTAAATATTTCGACAACGAATCGATCAATTGAAAAAAATGAAAAACCGACGTGTAGAGATTAAAAAGTCCTTTAAAATGAGGTATAACTCGATACCCCTTCCCATTTAAGATTTTGAAGTTGGCAACTCCCCCTGGCGGGGGGTGAAAGGGGGCGCGTTGTCTTTATGATAAAAAGTTGTCCCCTTCGATATATTTGTTGACGTGTCCCAGGATTTTTTTTTAAATACACACATTTCGAGAAAATTAGGGTAGGGTGGGAAGTAACTTGGTGATTCCATTAATAAACACAGAGACCAGAGAAAAGTAACTGGCACTCGCAAATTCGTCTCACTATATACCTATACTTAACACAGCACTGGTGCGCAAGCGTGTAGAACTTGATTTACATATGCGCGGCAAATTTAAATTTCAATCATGAAAAAACAAATTTAAATAAGTAATAATTCATAGGAAAAATAATGGGATCTAGCCTAAAATATGGATACATTCAAATTTTCAAAATTCATATGAATCACACATAGTATTTATTTGTTTTTTTTCAGTATTCAAGATCAATAACTATAACCGTGCATAAAATGGCTAGCGAGGCTACACAAAGGTCGAAAGAAGAAACAATGAAAATTTTAAAAGAGTTGAAACAAAATCTGAAGGATGCAGAGGAGACAATGATACAGAAGGTGAAACATGAAGATGTGGCAATGTTTGTTTGAAGCACTAAGGCTGGAAAAAGTACGCACATCAATTATTTCATAGGCAATCCATTAGTTGGACGTAAAGATTCTGCTGTTAGAGGCAAGTCCAATCCTACTAAAGTATATAAAGCTAGTAATGCAGAGGGACCAGAAATCGGATGCGAGTCCGCATCTGCAACTACTACGCCCAATAGATGGATAGCATCGGAGAAATTTTCTAATTTAATTATGTGAGATTGCCCCGGGTTTTGCGACAATAGAGGACCAGCGCAAGCTATTACCAACGCTTACTACATTCATCATATTTTTAAAAAAATGAAATCCGTGAAGATCGTTTTAGTGGCCGACTTAAACGATATAATTCAACATAAAATCAATCCGTTTATAACATTGTTGACTTCAGTAGAGAATGTTTTCAAAGAAAAAATTGAGCAATGTTATTCAAGTTTTTCAGTGATATTTACCAAAGTTCCTTTTGAAATAGAAGAGGATGAAGTAGATATCGATTACTTGGTAGACATACTAAGACGCCAGGTTCTCTCAAGTTCGTCTCTTAATATTTCCAAGCATTCTAGAAATTTGGTTCAGTTTTTAGTAGATCATCCACAAAACATTGGGTTTGTCAGGAAAGCTACAGAAGGAGTAATTCCTGACAACATTGAAGTCAATCTTCTACAAGCCGTAAGAGATGCGACTCGTGTACCTGATACTCTGTTGAAGCAATTCTCATATCCGAGCATTGATTCTGACTCGAAAGTATTTTTGTTTGAAGTGAGAAACGACTTATCTTCGAAGAAAACGTTTGAAGAAGTAGTCGAAGTTATAAAAATTGTTCTAAAAAATATCTTGCTCTCTTTCGAGAATGTCAGAAAAACTAAAGGCTTACCGAAAGGTCAACTAGATGCTGAAAAGCAAAAATTGAGCAGTTTAAGAAATTAAATTGAAAGTAGTTCTACGGTAGCCGTTGATGTATTCACGAAGTTTCAAGTTCTCAAACAAATCGATCCTATAATCAGAGACAAAATTGAGAATTCCGAAATCGAAGATACTCTGCGATTGATGACGTTTATCAACGGCTTGTTGAACATGTAAGAAAGCGATTTATGCAATTTGAACTTGAAAAGCATTATGGAGACTGTCGCATCCAAAATGAGTAATATTATCGTGGAAATGCAATGTGACTTGCACGAAATTGATATGAAAGAACCTAACATGCAGATAGATAAGATTAAAGAGGAGTATGAGAAGAAAATGAAAAGAATAAAAGTCGAAGCTGAAGAAGCTGCTGAACATAATCTCGATGTTACGAAAAAATTAGGCCTAATGGCCAGAGCGGGATATGCAGTAGATAAAGCGTTTGGAGCAGTTGTAGAATCGGTGTATAATTATTTGACTGAATAAAAAATTTCTTTTGGTTATACCATGCTAATAATATAAAGTAACATTTAGATAAAGTAAGATTATTTTTTATACATGTATTTATTACACTTTTTGTGTGCCATTATAATATAATCATAACAATGTAATCCACATACAGTTACTTCATAATCGCCAAATAAATGTGAAACTTTGATAAAATATCTAATAAGTACTCAATACCAGAATCTCAAACCTCGCCAAGTATATAAATAACAAAAATCTTCCAATAATAGCAAATCTCTTTAAAAATCCTCACAGCTATCAACCCCGACGTTCCCGAGCGTCCCGGAAAATTCCGTCACGCATCCCTCATATACAGCGCCCGGCTTCCGCGTACCTCCGACTCTTCCCTCGGAATCTCACTTTCTAGGATCTTGACCTCCTCCCATCCACGTGCTGCGAGATAACAGCGATATATGGCAAAATGCAAGTGCGAGACGAGTCACGACGAGGGGTTCGCTGCCCTCTCGCGCCAATCGCGATCGTGATGCAAGAACCCTTACGTCACGAGAGAAAGACGGCGGCTGCGATGCGAGACGACCTTGGTGTGCGGTACATCGCGAGCCAGACCTGGTACTGCGAGAGCCATCTAGCAGAGAAGATTGTAAGCGCGAGCGGCGCTTCTCATCGTCGTTGCTCCAGCTCACTGACCGTATAGCCGCTATTGCCGCGGAGAGGAAATAAAAATTGCAGCTTTATTACGCGGCAGCCACTACATATGCGCCTTCCTCTCTCTTTTTCGTAAAGACACTATTTTTTTCGTCTGATGTACGCTCTTTTATTGGGACGAGTCAATTTCCTTTTACGAGCTCGCTCCGCAGCTTGCGCAAAGCATAAGCCGGCTATTCTTCAGCTGCGACTGCTTTAAACTCCCCTTCGTTCTCGATCCGCTCAGATTTACGCTGATTATTTGATTTAGGGCTCTTCATTGCGTCCGGACACTGCACACGCGCGTGATTGCCTTAGGACAATGGCGAGCTACTGCAGCGCAGGGGAGGAGAGAGAAAATTTCAGCAGCTTGCAGTGCTTTTTCCTCCTCGCGGGGGATTTACAGCGAAAGTTTACTAAATAAAAATTTTCCGATGCGGTGCAGCGGGGAGGTCACGGTGGGAGACAGATTTTAATCGAGTATCGGCGCTGACCAGTGTTGCGAGGCGCTGTATGTACGTGCTTCGTAGTTGATCAGTTTTCCCCGCGATATGGAAAATTGGCGAAATACTTCGAACAGCTTTTTTTTCTTTCGATCGGTTGATGAACTACTTTGTACAAATTTCAGGATTATACTGCTACTCTCCTAAGCATTATCAAGCAGTATCATTGCATTCACATGACCAACGTGACGAATTTTTCAAAACGCGTCGTTATAATGCAGCTCACCGACGCCACTCGCTGTTTCTCGAGTCAAGGGACTTCCAGGAGCGAAAGCTCGTGCTTTTTGTCGCAAGTCAAACCAGGCGAGCAGCCAGGAGGTATACACTTCTCTACGAGCTGCGCACTTTGATCAGGTTCGACTAGTTAGTTGGGAGGTGCGACGTACTCTGGAGTAGCGAGAGAAGTCCGAGAGGCCGAGAAAAAGATATAGAGAGAAGCAGGTACAGCGCAAGAAATCAAAGCATGCAGGGCCAGCAGATGCCGCGTACGTATGCCCGAGTCGCTTCTGACTGAATAAACCAGAGCTATGACTATGCGAGTGGGAATTTTGTGTTTTAGAAATTCCGTGCGATGCGCGAAAAATTTGAGGGAGACAAAAAACGTTCTCGAAGCAACGGTACAAGGATGCGACGTGCAGCGCCTGCGAAGGAAAGCAAAACCGCCTGTCGTGTGCAGTTTTATATACGCGTCTAATAACTCCGTCATAATTTAAAGCAGATCGTTTTGGAAATTTCCTTGACATGCAATTTCTTTTTTGGTTTTTGTTTTTTTTGCAATACAATTTTGTTAGTATAAAAAGCCCTAATCTACTAGTGTCGTCTATTTTTGCGTTAGTTCACATGCATTACTGTGTTTTTCTTTGATTTTTATTTTGACTGACACTTTCCCTTTCCCTAAACCTATGTTAGTAAAACTACCTCTACTACATGCAATTTTTTGCCAACATGCACCTAAGGCATGATGTGCCTACATACATCATGCACTAATCTACCTTACTCTACTTCTAAAAACTACTTATCTACATCCCTAGTCCAGGTCGGCAGGTATTCAAGTGCGTAGTCTCCTCCACCGGGAGCTCGGCGAGCCTTCGGCCCTTGGTCCAGAGCATTTCCGATGAAGTTTGCTACGCACCCTGGTTCTTCGTTTGGTTTTGGTTTTCTTTTCTTCGTTCATCATTTTTTTTATTGTAGTTCTATCTTCTGTTGAAGTCCTCTTGTTGTCTTAGCGAGACCTTCTGAGCTAGTTTGTTTAGGATGTTGTAAGACCCCTCTTCATTCAGAAGTATTTTTATTTCGTCAACTGACGTGCGGTCTTGTGTTTTCTGCCGTATTTTTTGTCGTAGGTTATCCGTATCTTCATATAACCTGCACTGAAGGACAACGTGCCCCGGCGTGCCTTCTTCGCCGCAATCGCACAGACCATCTTCCTTCATATTGAATCTATTCAAATATGTCGGATACGGACCGTGGCCAGTTAGAAAGTGTACCAACCCAGGCGTTGGGTTGAAGTACGTTGGTATTTCTGCCAATACTGGCAAGAACTGGAACAATCTTCTGGCCTTGTCCGCATCTCGCCACATTGTCTGCCATTGGTTGTGTATCTCTTGGTATATTTCCGATACTCTTCTCCCAATAATGGTCAGCACTTTCGCGTGGTCAGCACGCCGCAATCAGTACATGGCTGCTCATTTCTTGATTTCCAACTGCAACGACAGAACACCCACTAACGTTGTGAGCCCCCGTGTTGCAGTCGTTCTAAATGCTCCGGTCATCCTCATAAGGAAGCCTCTTTGAGCCATGTCTACTCTTCCTCTATTTTTGATATTTTGCAGCCTATGCACTCATACGCTTGCCCCATATACAACCACTGACGCCAATATCGCACTCATGTACACTCGCACCTGCCTAAGAAGCAACTTGTACTCGCGTTGCGCCAAACTTGTTAGTCTGTGCATCGCAGATGTTGCCTTCTCACACACACTTGTTATGTGATATGCGAACAATCAAGACTCGTCCAGGGTCACACCCAAGTATCGTGTGTGGTGTGTTCTCCTAATTGGCTGACCATCAATCCTCATTTGAGGGTCTCTAGCCAGTTGACCTTTCACTAGACTGTAAGTAGTCTTTTCTGATGAAACATTTAGTTTCACTTTTTTGCACAAAGCGTTCACTATTTCTAGTGCCGCATTGCATTTTTCTTCTAGTGCTCTCCGATTGTTCGCATCTATGACGATGAGCAGGTCATCGGCATACGCAACAACTTCCAATATGCACTCCGCTTGCAAGGTCTGATCATGAAGCTCCTCAAGCATCACGTCCCCAAATATTGGGCCGCATCGATCCCTGAGGACATACTTTGCTTATGCGCTTTGTTATACTGCCAGTTGGACAGACGAGACTTGCATACCTCTCCTGACAGGAGCTTCGAAAACTCTCATAGATTGCTGCCGGGCACTGCGTTCCCCGAAGTCTTTCGAAGAATGCCGGCCACCAGAGATTATCGAAAGGTCCTGATATATCTATGAATATTGTTATGACATATTTGTTTCCGCTACTGTCTGTTGTGCTTATAGAATTCTGAATGGCATCTTCAGCTGACTTTCCTGGCCTATACCCATACTGATCGGGATGCACTCCGTTTTCTCTTCTTTAGTTCTGCAGTCTCCTGCACCACAAAAGTTTTTCATGCAATTTTCCCATTGTATTCAGTAGGCATATAGGCCTGTAAGATTTGGCTTATGATGAATCTTTATCCTCTCCCTTGCTTATAATTACTACATCTGCCTGTTTGAAATTGTTTGGTACCTTTCCTTGCCTTAGACACTCATTGTATAGCGAACGCAATGCTGGTGATATTTGTTCACACAGTACTTGTAGTACTTCCGCTGGTATATTGTCTGGCCCAGGGGCCTTTTTTCTTTTCAGTTCTCTGATGCACTCTCTGACTTCCTCCTCTGTAAAGGAATCAGCTTGCCTTTCTGGTGGCCCTTGGTAGCGTTGTACCATTGCCTCCCTTATTTGTCTGTGTGTGTCACTTTCACCCTCTAGCTCATCTGAGGGCAGCAATGCGTTCATAAACACGCTGGCCGATTCTTCCTATGTCTCTGTTAAAGTTCCATCCTCTTATTGCAAAGAGGAGAGCATGGCCGGACACCTAATCTTTTTGGCTGCTAATTTGTATGGCATTCCCCACGCATCTGTTTCCAGATGGGTTGCCACGAATCTTTCCCAGCTTTTTGCTTTTGTGTCGGCAGTTTCGTGAATATATTGTTGTTTCAAGGCTCGGTATTCATAGAGTAGCCTTTGACGCTCCCCATGAACACCGCACCTTTGGTACCTTCTTCTTACAGTTCTCACTTGACTTCGCAGTCTCGTGAGACTTTCTTTCCAGGCGTAGTACTTTGCATATTTGGAACCGTGTATAGCGAGTATTGCCAGTTCCATCACTCTTCTTATCTCTCTCGTTATGTTATTTACATAGTTGTCAATGTCACCTCCCCTATTCATTCGTTGCGGCATCGCAAACCCAGCATGTAAAAGTTCCCAATTTGCTCTTCCTAGATTGTATTTTTTCGTTGTTGATCCCATGTTAACTGCCTCTTCATTTTGCAATACGAAGCTTATCAGGTTGTGGTCACTCAGAGTTGCCTGTTGCTCGACGCTCCAGTCAGCGACACATGCGGCTGCTTTTACATTTGATATTGCTATATCAATGTTACTTTCAGCCCCGGCTCTGTTTTGGAACGTAGGTGCGCATCCAGCCCTATTATGGACATGGAGTTCTAGTTCATTTATCATGTCCTCTAGGATTTCTCCCTTAGGATCTGCATGTGTTGAGTGCCACAATACCGATTTCGCATTCGCATCTGCGGCCATGATGACCGCTTCATTTTTTCGACGTACTCATCGATAGCCTCACTGAATTGGCAGTACATGTTCAGAACAACGAATTTGTCTCTCTGTGTGTGTAGTTCCACATAGACGCAGTGCTCGTCATTCAACTGACTCATAGCTAACAGTCTACGATTCCTGTTGAACAGGATTCTCGCTTTTTGTCTGTATTTGAGCCGTTACCGGCATGTGTGCATTATTTTTCCGAATCTGGAATATGGCTCCTGCAAGCAGACCACATCCATTTTTTTTTCTTCTGCCATTTTTCTTACTTCATGACTAACTGCAGCGCTACGCATACAGTTAATCGGCCCAATTAGTATTTTTACGGGAATTTTGTGTGTATTTGGCTCAAAGGCAATTTTTGCGTATGATCGATCGTTAATCTTCCATGCGTCATTACAAAGTCTTTATACAGTTCATAAAGATCCAAGACCTTCTGTCTCCTATCAAAGACCTTCTGTAGCAGGCCCTCGAGCTCTCCTACGTCTGTGGATAAGTTGTGTGTTTTGAGCTGAATTCGGTCTACCGCTCCCGGAACAGGGAAGGTGATTCTGTCTCCTCTTGGGTGTCTTTTCCTTACCCAGTATCTAAGAGCTGTTGTTAAGATTGGAACTTCTTCCAATCTCGAAAGCCTCATTGTTAGTTCAATGTTCTCAAAGAATTGTTTATTCAAGTCCATGTCTTTATCCGGTGGAATTTCTGTTGTTAAGTCAGCAGTTGCCTTTTCTTTTTTCTTTCTTCTGAATGAGAGTGCCCCCAATTTATCCCTCAACTTTTTTTGAGGGTGCTTTGCCGGAGCAAGGCACCTCTGGCTCTTTGACATTTATATTCTCAGCAATTTCTCTCGGTCAGACAGAACGGACTAATTCTACTTGAAACGATTTATGCTGCTCACGCGCTCCTCTCGCGAGCGACGGTAATTTGTGTTCGACACATTATGTCATTTCGATACGTTTTACATGCGCAAACAACTCGCGCCTTTTTTCCCTCGAGAGATAGCTAGCTTCGTATGTACGCTTAATATTAAAGATTCGGCGCATTAAAACAACACAACCTCCTTTTTTCGCGTCCCCACGGATTCATTTTCTGACGCATCTTCCAACGTATACGCTCTGCACAGCGAATGTATTTTTCGCGGCGAACAAACTGTCCCGCTGCGGAGGAATGTCCGCACGCAGTCGTCGTCGTGCGCGGCCATACGGCGGGCTTTGAAGGATTTATTGGAAATTATTGCACGACGTCTGTCCGTCGTCTTCGCCTCTCCTCTGTACTCTCTCTCTCGCGTATAATCGATGTCTTTTTACAGAGAGTGAGAGTAAAACGCGAGTGGCCAATTCGAGCCCGATGAATTTATTTGGAAATGGAAGTGCGCTACAGTTGGAGCTGGGAGGAAGAAATGGGAAAAGGAAGCGGACGACTCGGGGGGGGAAAGGGTCGGATTACAGATTTAATTTGCTCCTGTGCAACAGTATACATATAGACGATAATGCCGAGCGCGACACTTGATGTATCGGTTCATCGTCGGCTTGGTTGACAAACTGCCGCCGTATGATACGCGGCTCAAGCTCCCGCTGATCCGCCGAGGCAGAGATCGAACTTGTCGATATATAAATTTGTTATTCCTTCCGCGCGCGGCCCGCGCGATGTACTGCAGCAAATTGATTTACGCGCGCATTATATATTCGCGGTAAACTTCAAACCTTTAATGCGCGCGCTTTTTCGATATAAATGTTAAACTTCGCTATATTATAGACTCTCGATGATATCGTACATACACACACACACACACGGTGAAGGTTGTTGACTGCTATATGTATATAGGTTGAAAAGTTTTTTAATAACGCCACGCGGAAACCGATGCGAGGAACGTCCATCAATTCGCGAACTGCAGCAGCAGCAATGCGAAATCAATCCATCACCGACGATGACGAATAACCGCGAGCCGCGCTTGCTGTCCCTTTTTCGAGGTATCGTCGAGATCGGCCATTTGTCACAACGCGCGTGTAATATACGTAGACGGGATTTACGGACAGCGAACAAACATCGGCGGCACGTATAACGCGTGTGTATACAGAGAGTGACGTGTGCGATATATTTTTGCAGACCAATGGCCGGAGGAGGTACGTACGCGCGTATTACCGCCGGCAGCAGTAATCTCGGCCTTGTTAGCCAGCGCGACTCGGTAAATGCGCGCGAGTCTCGATGCGTGCGGAATCGCGATGGATGTGTGTGTCTGCGATGCTAGCTGCTATGTAGCTGTATATTCGATGTTGGGGATTTCGTCGGAGGATGATCGGCGCGAGCTTTGGTTCCGCTGGTATCAATCGGATGCTGGCGATCGATGAGTTATAATGACTACGCGGCTATCGGTTATACGGAGAGGGAGGGTAAATGTGGGAGATGTGTGGAATCTTTAGTTTGATGCGTATACTGATGAGCTGCGACGCGGCTTTTGAGGGATTCGCCGATTCTTTTTTGAAACGCTCGTTATATAAGAAATGAAAGTAGTTTTTTACAACGAGGCGCTGCACTTTGCCCTCCCGCCAGAGTCCCAACCGTCGTAAAATCAAGATTTCCAAAGTTCGACCGGTGCCTCGCGTGCGTAACTCGACTCCCCGACGTTTTTACATGCGCGTAAAATCTCGACTTTATATAATCCGTATAGAGTAGTCTGAAGTGATAGAAAACCCATATACAAAGCTATACTTCCTCCAAACCCGCTCAGCCAAAACTAACAAGCCCCGGCACACACACGGCAGCCATCCAATACAAACCTCTTCCAAAAGAAAAACGCACCATGACCTTCTGCGAACGCGTGTGTGTAAAACACGCTGTCGCGTACGAGAAGCCCAACTCAGCGTGAAAATCAGACTCGAGAGCTTATTAAAAGGCTCGAGGAATAGAGCAAGAAAGTATTATGCAAGCTGCGTTCGGAAAAAAGGGCCGAACGTGCGGTAGGTAGGCACGTGTCTTTGTGGCTGTAGCATATACCGCTACCGAGAGCGGCGCGGCGGATTAATGGAAGGTTTGTTAATTCGAGACTAATGCCCGATTTCACCAACATGGTATTAGGCATTACCTATCTAAGGCCGGTCACAGACACTACGTGTATTTGGCGAATAGGACAATATTTATCATTTGCACGAATATTTGCTTGATCTCCCACACGGTGCCGTAGTATAGCAAAGGTTTAACTTTGAAAACATTTGGCGAATATTCGCGCAGAAAGACGTAGATTTTCAGTGGCGTGTGGCGATTTTGTGTTTACGCAATTATTTTAGTTAATTTAGTTCAGTTTAAGAGGGGCCTCACGTTTTAGGAACCTGAAAACAGTTGGCACCCGTGATTTGCAACAAAATTTAGGTCATTTTGTACACAACAAATCTAAAGAACGCAGGGAAATTAAGTGTTGAAATTTTAACACAATATAACTTGAACCTTTGTCTTGGGTATCTCGAATGTCGAACAAAATATGTCGAATTCGACATTTGTCGATTAAAATTGTTGCACAACTTGAAATTGTGGTAATCTCCATAGACCGAAAAAGTGTGACGTCAGAACATGGCCGCTGACAGTTACCGAGGGAAAACAAATCAATTATTTAACTTATGTCTTGTCTTGACCATTCTAGTATTTTAAAAGTTTATTCGTTTTTTCATTTGTAAAGTGACACTGCAATGACTATCAAGTAATTACGCCTTATTGCTTCGCTCCTAAATTTCCATCATATACTCTATATCTACGACCGAAGCGTTATATATAAACAAGGGTTATGACTGACCGAATATAATCCTGTCAATTACTGTCAAATATTTCATGAGGCGTGCGCCATGAAATTGTTGACTGCTTCAAACCACTCTACAATTATCAACAAGTTATCTATCGAAAATTTTCGAATTCGACATTCGAGAATAAAGAATAACGTTTTTTGTTCGAAAATTTAAAAATCTCGCATGCGATAAAATATGTCACCGTTTGAGAATAGACCCCCAGGTATTTTGGTTGAGTTTTATATTGTTATAAAAAAGATATAAGCCATTAAGTGATGGTGTGATTTTGACAGTTTTGACAATTTGTGGTCACCAATCTGGACACCAAAACCTGATCCCCAAAAGGAAGCCTAGAGAATTCGATTCTGAAAATATGAAATCTCAAATCATTGTATTTTTTGAGATTTGTTGTGCGCAAATTTTTGCAAACGAACATCTTATTATTTTAGTTCAACCGCTCCACCGTCGTGACGCATGGCGCTGTATAGAACAATATAGAACTATATGACAGAAGACGACGGTCAATTCATAGACAAAAAATATTATAACTTTCTCTATGGATCAAATGCTGTTGTCATATGTTTTGTGTTCATAAAAATATCCCAAATTTATAGTTTAGTGTGTATTGTATTTGTAAGTGATTATAATTAAGTAATTTTCATGCTAAATAAGTGAATTTGTGCTTCGTAAATACTATTTATATTTACTCTACAAGATTGTGTTTAGTGTAGCCCAGACAAAAAATAATCCACACATATTTTTAGCTGTTGCTAGTGACTCCGCAAGTGCATTATATTTATTGATCCGCATATCAGAGCCTTTTGGTTCCTCCAAGAACCTGTACACTGCCACAGCCTTCTGAGTTAGTGATAAAAACTACATTGGTAATAGTATTAATTGCTTTCTACTAATTTAACAAAATAGACATTTCTTATTCTCTTCAAAAAGTAACACAATATGTAATATTTTATTTTCGAAATGCAGGAATAAAAATGTTATATATTTTTTATCTTCAATTTTTCCAGGTTATGTATTGAAATGTTATACTTTTTGCATTTTCCTCCAGTTTGTAATAAACGGACATGCCTGTTTTTCCATTGACTCTTCTCAATTATTCAAGTAAATGATAGCAAAAGTGTTTTCTTCTATTGAAAACAAAATCAAATCAATTATGCAATATGTTTGTTTAATAGTATTTTAAATTTGAAGTACAGAGAAAGTAAGTAGGTAGTTTTTATATTTATTATAATACAGAATGTCTGCTTTTCCACTGACCCCTCTTAATAATTCAAATGAATAATAGCAAAGAAATGCCAATTAATTAGGTAAACTATAAAAATGTTTATTATAGCAATAAACAGACATGTCCGCTTTTTCATTGACCCTTATTAATTATTCAAAAAAATTAAAGGACAAATTGGTGTATGTTTTTATTGAAAAGAAACAAATATAAAATATTTTATAAAAATATCAATAAAATTATTATTACAAATTTAGTGTATTTGTCTTCATATTTATTAAAACATGGCAACTGAAGTTCATCTTCTTCTCTACCATTTCTCCTCATAACAAAAAGAAAATAAAAAGTTTATAAAAATATCCATTTTTTACGATTCTATACTCACAAAGGGGTGGTGACCCCTCATCCACATTATTGAAGTCTGGATCCACGTAGTTACAAAGACTGAAAAAATATACTTTAAATATTTTCTTTAAATAAATAATATTTTTACTTACAAAATTATTTTTCCCCCAATTCAGCAGAAGTACCTATACAAGTAATCCATTTTATCTTGGAATCCATATTACAAATTTGATATACGTAAGTACTGAATACATTTTCTTTATTTTTATGCATACATGGCAACTGAGCTGCATCTTCTATTTTCTTAATCCTCAGACAAAAAAAAACAAAAAGTTTATAAACTATCCCTTACAATTACATCAGGCTACATTTTAGTTTTTACTTACTCAATAGCTATAGCGAGTATGCTATATGAAAATTATTTGGACCTGTGCTGTTACATCAGGTTCCTTTTTAGTGAAATTGTCAGTTCTGAAAATGAATAGAAATTTGATTTTTGTAAAGAAGTCTTGTTAGTGTTTTTACTTACGGAATGGTATAAGGAAACTCTGTTTTATGAAATATTATTGGATCTGTGGGGCAGTTACATCGTGATTAGTTTTAGTTACATAATCAGAACTGTAAATGAAATAAGAAAATTAGATGATTCTTCTAAGTAGGTTTTGCCATTTTTTTACTTACAGTATAGTTATAGCGAAAACTGCTATATGAAAATTATTTGGTTATTATCAGGTTCAGTTTTAATGAAATTAGTTCTGAAAATGAATAGAAATTTGATTTTTGTAAATAAGTCCTGTTAGTGTTTTTACTTACGGAATGGTATAAGGAAACTCTGTTTTATGAAATATTAATGGATCTGCGGGGCAGTTACATTGGGATTAGTTTTAGTTACATAATCCGAACTGTAAATGAAATAAGAAAATCAGATGATTCTTCTAAGTAGGTTTTGCCATTTTTTTACTTACAGTATAGTCTTGTTTGTGTTTGTACTTATGGATTAGTATCAGGAAACTGTTTTATTAAAGATTAATGGAGCTGAGGGGCAGTTGCAGCAGGTTTCATATTAGTGAAATTGTCAGTTCTGAAAATGTAAAGAAATTAGATTTTTTTATAAATAAGTTTTGGTACTCTTTTTACTTACGGAGTAGTATCAGCTTCCACATCTAGATTCTGTCTTGCCAGACTTTTCTTTTTCTTATATTCTGATATTGCTTGCTTGATATAAGGGGGGTCAATACATTTCTGCCCTTTTCCTATTTGATTTCTGATTATTTCAGGGGCTATACATTCTGTATAGAATTGCTTAAGTTTCGGAAGCATTTTTTCGGCCCATATTTTTCTATCTATTTCAATTTCTTCTATATACAGATCTATATTATCGCAGACATACACAACAAAGTAACATCTGCTCCTATTAGTTATATTCAATTGCCCCTGGATCTAAAAACACACATTTTAAATAGTCCCCATAATATTTTTATCTGTGAAAGTGCCTTTTAACTCTATCGACTGTGTCAAAACTTTCTTTTTTGCACTGGTGCAAAGAAGTTGTTACTTTTTATCGTAGACAAGAAGAATGTTTGTTGCACTCAGCATGATTGTAGCTCTTGACTTTGTCTCGAGCTACAAGCTTCATGCTTCGTTGCAACAAAAATGCACTTTTTGCACCTATTATACAAATAACTACTTTTTAATGTTATTCTTATTTATTGTTGGTAAATACATCAAAGTGATTAAATATATTATGTGAAAATGATTTTGAGTTTTTGTTCTTTGGAATAAAGATATCATGTTTATACCTGATAATAGTAATTGTGATTCCGCTTAAGTTGAATTTTATTGTTGTGTTTTTCTAGACAAATTTTGTTATTCATGAGGTCAATTATTTCGCTTATTGTATTTGTTTGTAAATTCAGTTTTGATGCAGAGTGGAGGAATTTTATTTCAAGTAGTGCATCATCACCTACAAGCCCTAAAATATTTTATCAATAAATGTATGTCATTTAATATGCAAAAAGAATTTATAACACATGGTAATTATTTGTTATGTTGAATATATTTACCATCAGGAGAAGCACCTAGAAAACCGTGTTGAACATCTACCCACAATCCTGAATCAACCACCACAATATTTTGTACTTGTTCAAAAATGCTCTTAGCCACTTTTTCCTTAAGAATTCCATACTCCATTGCCTCCGTCATACAATAAGTCTTTTTAAGAACAGTTTTAACAAGAGAATGACAAGGTATATTTGTTTTTCTCTCAACAACCTGTCCAAAAAGAGAAGCAGTCAATCTTAATTTTCTTTGATTTTCATATTCATCATTTCCAAACTGCCCTACAGATTCTGCTTGTATGCGGTCTCTTTGACTAACTGTTACCTAAAAAATGTTCAATTATTACATCTGTTAGCCTAATATAAGTAGTTACAACTACTTAAAATCATTTTGACTTACTTGTAATCTTTGCATGATTTCAACCACTTCCTGTTTCATCATTTCTGGGTTTTCAGGTTGTTCAGCATTTGGCCCATAATCTACATTTGTGGTATTTATTTCTCTTTTTAACTAGTGCTTCTTCACCTGATGGTTCAGTTGTGGTAGTATGAAAAAGTGTTTTGCGACACTTTTTCTTTTCGTGAACATTTGCCTGGTGGGAGAGAAATTTGTTGAAATGTTGACCAGGGGAGCATCCAGTCACATTTTTCTAGGGACTTGTGTGCCACACAATATGTGCATTATGCCTCAGACCTGACAGTTGGACTCTTCTTTGATATGACCCCCTTTGTACAAGATTCCATCTCTTTCCTTCATTAAATCTTGCTACAATATTCATGAACCTTTCTGCTTTATTATTGTTTTGGTTTTCTATCAGCAGGTGTGATTTTCTTGCAAGAAGGTCCAGTGCTCCTAAAATAAATAATACGAATAGCAATTCCTTATATAAAAAACATAAAAAAACCATTTACCATTCAGGTGATCAAATATGGACGTTGACTGCAGCTGTGGAATCATATTGTCAGTAATGTCTCCCACAGAATTGCACGTACCAGGACGACATGATGAGTGATTTCCAAATACATGGTGCAGCCCATTTCTCAAATCATGTTTCAAGAGATCGATGTTTGGAAATTCTTGATTGGCATGTTTGTATATTGAAGTTTTTGCTCGTTTTATTAAGACCTCAATCTTTTTCATAGTAACTAGTTTTCTTCCTGCTAGTGTAATCCTGGTATCTTTTTTTATTTCCCTGAGGCGTTTTCCATAATTTTTTAAGACTTGGTTCGTACATTCAATTTTTTTAACGTCGCTTCCATAACTGACTTTTTCTATAATATTCTTGTATACACTGGAGTCACCATCCGCTATAAATTTACAATACCTCACACCATGCATGTTTTCACTGCAGTTAAATCCTTCCACAACCATATCAGCTTCCATTGCAGGAGCCGATTCATCCCAATTTTTGTAGCAGATGTGTTTTTTTACAACTACATTGCCTTTGGAAGCTCTGGCACATATAGCACAAAACTTATTTCTTACAGCTATAAATAGTACTTTGCCTGTATATTTTCCAATTATAGCTACCATACCAGATAGTGCATTATAGTTTGTCCCATAGGATCGTTTACTCCAAGAACCATCCACATACACTGTGATCCAAGGTGTGCCATCTAAACAAAGTTGTCCATTTTCTGTAGCCCTCTCTTTTTCTTCCATACCAGCCCTTTCCATGGATTTTACAAGAGAGGCTTCCCATTCCTAAAACGATTTTGAAGATGATAATCTCATATTTTACGCACCTAAGATATTACATGTTTTATCTATTTATGCTTAAAAGTATATTTACCTTTCCCAGTTCATTTTCTATATTGTAATTTTAATGTTTCCCTTTATTATTTTTAGGAATAAGACTCGTAATTTATTCCAAACTATTTATTACATTTCTTACAAGCTGCCTCCTACATTTTCTAACCTCACATTTTTAGACGAACTTGGCCGTCGTTCTTGTTCCGCTCCCGGATACATAAGAGAATACATTACACTCCTTCCTTCTAGCTATAATATGCAAATATATATACCATAATTAAAATGCTATATAAAAATAAAATAAAAAATCTTTAGGTTAACATTCAACCCGCTTATTACATAATAGTAAATTCCCTACGTAGTTGCTAGTTTACAAGTCTAATTTTATTGTTGGTTTACGAATGCGACTGGAACGCCTCAATTCTGAATTTTGATTTTGATCTGTTTCAATGACTGACTTTTCCTTTTCTTGAATTTGTGTATTTTGTGAGTTTCCAATAATTTCAGAAGATTGTGCGTCACAGTCACTATGTAGAGAAGCGTCAGCATTGGGACAATGTCTCAATGAGTCGCTATTTAGGTTATTATTAATCAACTCATTCATTCTAGACAGATTTGAATCGTAAGAAGAATTGGGTACTATAGAAACATCTAGATTTTTAGAATTCGTTGTTTGCTCAAGATTAGATACCTTAGAAGAACATTTCTTTAAATCATCAATGTGAACCAACTCATGCCTATTGGCAGATTCAATTAAATACGTATAATTACTAACTTTATCAATAACAGTACCTTTAATCCATTTTTCGTCTTCCCCCCTTTTAGTTTTGACGTAAATCGTTTCGTCTTTATCAAAAGTTTTAATTGATTTGAATTTACCTGTCGACGTTTCCAAATTTTCTTTCAACATAGCCAATCTAGTACGCGGTTTACGACAAAGAAACACTTCTGCTGGAATTTTACCAGTTGTTGTTTGAGGTGTATTACGGTAAGCGAACAAAATATTATCAAGTTGGTGCTGAATTGGTTCTTTGTTGTTTTCTAATTCTAACTTAAGCAACGCTTGTTTTAATATTTGAACTGTTCTTTCCGCCGCGCCATTTGATTTTGCATGGTATGGAGGGGTTTTTATATGGTTAATACCGTTCTTGGAGCAGAAAATTTCAAATTCCTCAGAAATAGACTGTGGTCCATTATCTGAGACCAATTTTTCAGGTATGCCAAAATTGGCAAAAATCGTACGCAATTCATTAATTGTTGCCTTTGAGTTAATGGAGGGCATATATTTGATGTCAGCCCACTTAGAAAAGGCATCAATTAATATTAGAAAATTATGTCCATATTTCATAGCAAAATCAATATGAATGCGTTCAAAAATTCTTGTGGATTTTGGCCAACTAACATTTGGCTCTGACTTATAATTAGCAGATTTTTGACAAACCTCACACGCTCTTACAGTTGATTCTAAATTGTCATCAATTTTAGGCCACCATACGAGACTCCTTGCCAACATTTTACTTCTTACAATACCGGGATGTTGTTCATGTAATAATTTTAAAACTTCAGAGCGCAGTGAGTCTGGAATTATTACCCTTCTCCCCCATAGAATACAGTCATTGTCTATAGTTAATTCATTTCGCCTAATCCAGTAAGGAGTCAGATCATTATTTTTATTAAAATCCGGCCAACCAGACAAAACATATTCTTTAATTTGTGACAAAACTGAGTCCCTGCTCGAATGGGCTGCAATATCTAATGCGCTAAGAGGCTTTTCTTTCAAAACAGAAAAATAATTCACTTCAGCCTCAGTTGCATCATCAGTATCTACTAAAGGTAATCGCGACAATGCATCTGCATGTGCAATCTGTATGCCCTGTTTATATCTTATATCATAATTATATGATGATAAAAGTAAGGCCCACCGCTGTATTCGAGCAGCCGCCAATGTTGGAATTCCCTTTTTTGAACCTAAAATAGTCTCTAACGGCCGATGATCAGAATAAATCAAAAATTTCCGACCATATAGATACAAGTGAAAATGTTTTATTCCAAAAATTATACTTAACGCTTCCTTTTCTAATTGAGAGTAACCCTTCTCAGCTTTGTTCAATGTGCGCGATGCAAAGCAAATCGGTTTCTCAACGCCCTCAATTTCATGTGATAACACTGCACCTACTCCATATTGAGAAGCATCACAAGTAAGAATTAATGGTTTAGTAATGTCATAATAAGTTAAAATATTAGGACCTTCTATTAAGGATTTGCATTTATTAAAACAATCATCACATTCTTTACTCCAATTCCAAAGTTTATCTTTCTCTAATAGTTCATGCAAGTGCCTTAATAAAGCAGATAAATTTGGAATAAACCTTCCATAAAAATTAACTAACCCTAAGAAAGCTCGTAAAGATGTCAAATCATGTGGTTTAGGAGCATTTCTTATCGCCAAAACCCCCTTTTTAGTAGGCTTAATTCCCTCACCACTAATGGTAAACCCAAGATAATCAACACTGGGTTTCAAAAATGAACACTTTTCAAAACTTACTTTTAAACCCGCATTACTTAACCTACCTAAAACTGTCTCAACTTTTTGCCTACAATTATTTAAATCGTCATCCCAAACAAGAATATCATCAATATAACAACAAACGTTGTCCAACCCGAACAATATCTTATCCATAGTGGCTTGAAAGATAGCTGGGGCACTTGTAATGCCAAAAGGCATCATTTTATATCTATATAATCCTTGTAAAGTATTAATAGTAAGCAACTCCTGAGCCCTTTCTGACAATTCCAGCTGCTGATAAGCATTTTTTAAATCAATTACAGTAAAAACTTTACCTTTTCTTAACATAGCCAAAATATCATTCGGGTTCGGCAGTGGATAATGTTCAGTTCTTGAGACTGGATTTATTGAAACTTTGTAATCACCGCAAATTCTTACCTTTTTTGACTACTAATACCTCTTTCTACTATGACAATTGGCGAAGCCCATTTGCTGTGACTAACCCTTTCCAGAATACCCAACTCTTCTAGTTTGTTCAATTCATTACATACAACTGCTCTAAGAGAATATGGTACCGATCGAGCTTTACAAAAGATGGGTATTGGATTACCTTCTAAAACAATATCAACTTGACTACCATTATATTTTCCATTACCTGGAGAAAACACTGAATACTTATTTTTATATTCACTTATGATTTTGTTAATACAAACAGAATTGTCCTTGAGGTCAGAGGTTGTCAAACTATTTACAATTTGAAATGATATATCTAACTCTTTTAACCAGTTTCGACCCAGTAACATTGGACAAGATCTTATGGAGTCCACTTTGACAACCAATAACCCCAGTTCTTTTTTATGTTCTTTAAAACAAACAGGTACATAAATTTTAACCAAAACTCTGATGTCATTTCCAGAAAATGTAAATAACTTAGTACTACATTCATGTAATTCATATTTAGAGAAATATTTATCATAATCATGTTTACTTATTAAAGATACTGAAGCACCTGTGTCTACTTCAAAGTCAAAAGTTTTACAATCTACCTGAACATTTAAAATAAATGGATTTGTCACCTTGAAGACCTTGTTGGATATGTAGAACAGTTTGTCAGCATTAACACTATCCTCTTGCTCATTATCACTGGATTCTTCATCACTATTTTCCTGATTTTCTTGTTCTTCAACATACCTCACATTTTCTTTCTTCATTTTGCATACTTGGAGTAAATGTCCTTTTTTCCACAGCGTTTGCATGATTAGTCCCAGTATTTACATTTACCAATATGTTCTTTCCCACAACACTTACAGCAATCTCGAGAGCTTCCTTTAGTATTTGACTCGCTACACTTTCCCCATTTTCCATATTCTTTATTCCTCTTATACTGTGATTCTCTCCTGGCGAAATTAACTTCTTTGGCTTGCATTTCTTTGGACTCTTTTTCTACAAGCTCCAAACTTATTGCCAATTTTAATGCCTCTGAGAAATTCCGATTTTTAATTAAAATTTCTTTTTGAATTTTCTCACTTCATATTCCTGCTACAAATCTGTCTCTTAAAGCTTCTTGAAGAAAATTCCCAAAATTGCAAGATATAGCCATTCTTTTTAGTTCAATAGCATACTCATTAATAGATTCATGATCTTTTTGATCTCGTTTTGAAAACTGAAATCTCTCAACTATTTCTAACTTTGCAGGCTCAAAGTAGCCAGACAACAGTTTTTCGATTTCGTCGAAGGTAATGTTTTCAGGATCATTAGGCATGGCAAGATTAGTCAGAATATCATAAACCTTTGAGCCGATTAAAAGCAAAAAAATGCTTTTCTTTTTATCTTCTTCAGTATTATTTACTGTAAAATACAACTTCATCCGTTTAACATAAGTCCCAAACGACTCCTTATTGGGATCAAACTCCTTCAGTCTGCCTATTTCCGTCATTTTTAGGAAATCTTTTGTTTAGTTTTTATAATAATAAGGTGTAAGAAATACCTGTATTTTCTTGCGTCTTTACTTCAATTTCCACTGAATTTTATGTAGGACTTATCCGAACATCCTCGTCGCCAGTTTAATGTTTCCCTTTATTATTTTTAGGAATAAGACTCGTAATTTATTCCAAACTATTTATTACATTTCTTACAAGCTGCCTCCTACATTTTCTAACCTCACATTTTTGAACGAACTTGGCCGTCGTTCTTGTTCCGCTCCCGGATACATAAGAGAATACATTACAGTAATATAAGTTCGAGCTCATAGTAGGTATATCCATGCATGCCAACATTTCTGTTGTATGCGAGTATGTGGACTCCGCAGCCAAAGTTCCCCATACCGCTCCAATATTTACTACATATTTTTTTCAATTTGGATTTTCTGTGTCGTATTCGTATTCTCTCGAACATATTGAACATTTAAAGACTATTGTACTAGTCAATCCATTGCCCCGTCTGCGTTCTTCTTTAATACTGAGCATGTCCAGTGTACATATATTCTGGAGTGATTGTACTGTAGTCGTGTAGCCCAATCTAACACATACCCTAGCTCTACAATCCTATTTCCAGTAATAGGATTTTCAGGCTTAGGTTCCACTTCATATTCCAACTGATGTGCCATTATTCTAAAAAAATCATTATTCTATCATTTTTAAAATTAACTGTTTCGAAAAGCAATTTTAAGAGGTTTACTTGAGAATAGCTACTTGGAAATAAGAAAATATTTTGTTAAGTAACTTACTGTTCATATTCATCTGATGAAATTATCCCAGGTTCTTCACTTTTTTGTTGTGATAAAGATTCTTCAAAATTATCATCATCCGTATCTGTTGTTGGACTGTCGTCTTCAACAACGATTATTATCTCCTCTTCTTGGGCGTCCTGTAGTGGAATGTCTTCTTGGGCGCCCTGTAGTTGAGTGTTCTCTTCTCCAACTTCTTGTAGTTGAAATTCCTTTGTTACGTCGTCCTGTAGCTGAATGTCCTCTTGGCAAGCATCTTGTGGAAAGTCCTCTTCCCAAGTGTCCTGTAGAATGTCCATTTCTCCGGTCTCTTGTAGTTGCAATTCCTCTTCTTCGTTGTCCTGTACTTGATTGTCCTCTTCTACAGCATCCTGTAGCTGAACGTCCTTTTCTCTGGCACCCTGCAGTTCATTGTTCTCTTCTCCGACACTATTTAGTCCAATGTCCTCTTCTCCGACCTCTTCTTGAAATTTCCCTACTTTGATCTCCTGTAAGTCTTCCTCTAGGGGTTTTGTCTTTTCATTTGGCCTAAATAATGAAAATAATTTATTTTATTCTCTCGTTATAAACAGATTGCCTGAAAGATAATAGATTGATAGCTAGGGAATCCTACATCTAATAGATATCCTGTAAGGACAACTCCTGACAGGTGAGTCAAAAGTGGTGTGTGTATTTTGCAGCCACACAAAACTGGGGGTCAAAAATTAATATAAATTATAAAAAAACTATATACTATTTAAAAATCCAAATTTGTTGAAAGATAATTTTATTGAAATCTGAAGGACCTGTATTTATTTTTAATATAATTTTTACTTCCTTAACATTGTTTTATTAAATTGATAATCAAATGATAAGACATTTTGAGAACATGTTTGCATAAATAACAGAATAATACAAGAGTAAAGTCTCCCTATGTTGGGGGTTAAAATTTTAAACATGCATAAGATCTCTTTACATCCATGTATAATTTTTTTGATTTGGATCATATATAACAAAGTTACAAGGGTAAGAAAATCACATTTTTCAGAATTTAGGTGGCTGTAGCAGACAAACGGTTGAAAATCAAGAAATACGACTTCCATGTCCCTAACTTCTCAGGTTCTATTCTATGGCACAATAAAATATCAGATACAGGGTGGTCAAAAATAAGTTGTTTTCGATCGCCCTGTAATAAAAGTTTTTTCATGTTATAGCATAGAACTTGAAAAGTTAGGGTAGGGACATGGAAGTCGTATTTCTTGATTTTCAACCCTTTGTCTGCTACAGTCACCCAAATTCAAAAAAATGTAATTTTCTTATCCTTGTAACTTTGTTAGTAATTATCCAAATTAAAAAAAAATGAACATGGATGGAAAGGGCTTGCAAAATCCTTACGAACAAGGTGTCACAGGACCCCCTATCTCATTTCAAATTTTCAGGGTTGTCATAATTCGAAGTGATTGAAAGGAGGGTGTTATATTTTCATACTAAAAATTGGCAAATTAAGGAGAAAAAATTTGAAGCATTTACTATTTTTACGGTAAATCCGAAAAAGAAAATAAAATGATATCACATTTTCGAACGAACATCCAGTGTGTCACGTGTAAATGTTTAGAATAAGTTTCTTTTTCCTGTAAAATATAAAAGTTATTGATAATACTTCACGACCGAAGTCTTTTTAGAATTCGAAAGTTAAAAATAAAATCGCGTACAAATGACACAACTCCAATAACGTTTAGGTCCTCTTTGATATGATAAAATAATGAAGTTCTTCCGTGTACTTACTCTATGTTGAGAAAAAATACCTGGTCTGTCAACTCACCAATACCAGACTTTGATTTTTTACTGAATGCATTTTGAAACATAGTAAAATTGCCGGTAAAAATCCTCAAAATATTTTGTTACTCCTTATACTTTTTACCTATATAGGTTGGTACTACTATAGAAAAGCCAAAGATTTTTCACTCACTGTAACTTTGTTTTTGCCTTCTTGTTCCGCTTTTTGTTCCTGTACTTTTCTCGCGCCATACTAAATATAATACTAAAAAAACTAAAAAAAGGTGTCTCTTTCACCAAGGGATGGTTCACAATAATGAGAATCGAGAGATAGTGTCCTTTTCACCAATGAAGATACCACAATATCGCAATAAAAATAATAAAATGGTGTTCTTTTCACCTTATAGGCAATACAAAACTGAGTATAACACTAACAAAGTATGCTGAAACAATCGGTAACGACCAAATAAATACTCCCCGTGTTGTGCTACTGCTATCTTGAGCCAATCGAATTTGTTCGTTTTTTGTACAAAAAACGTAAATGTTTAGAATTTACATAGTTGCCAGAGATAGAAACATAATGTTTAATTTAGTAATCTAGTTACGGTAACGAGAAAATAATAATGAAAAACCTACAATTATCTGAAATAAAACAATAACAAAATATAAGCACATATTTACCTGATATATCTCTATTTTGGAAAGCCAAAAATTAGTCACAATTTACCTTATGGCTAATACACAAATACACTACGAAGTCGAAAATCGAATTTTGAAAACATAAGATACCTAACATAGTAACATACAGGTAAAATGCTCACTATATAGATATTGCAAGTTCCTGAATATACCTAATAATCTTATGACGTGCATAGTTTTTCTTGTTAAAAAATATTGCTTTTTTCTCTTTGTTTGAGGATTTCCGTATAACTTGGCAACATCGGTTATAAATGTCGCAATAATATCTAATAATGAAATTGGTCATTTATATACACTCCAAAGGCTGTACCGTGCTAACAAACTGAAATTTCTCCAAAAATGTGATACTTCAAGTACCATAGCACTCGTTCTACTGGCTCTGGGGATCTGTGAGATATCCTGAATAATATTCATTCATAAAATTGGTGACTTGTTGCACTTCGGGGGCTGTATCTAGTTATACAGATAGGATTTTTTTTCTAAAAACCATTTTTTGTGTTGTTCTTGCTGAAAAACGTAAAAACAACTCAAAAAAAATCCAAAATTCCAACTTTTTTTGGGTAAACCAATACTTTTTTCGCATATTAGATGGGTTGGATGGAAAAGTAATAATACCAATAATGTATTATATAAAAACAAAAAAAATATTTACCATTCAGGTGATCACACATATGTGTATCTGTCGTGGAAAAAAGAAAATGAACCAACTATTTTTTTGTGTAATGAAGGAAAAATGTTTCAGTTCCAATCTCCACAACACATATGATCAATCTTTGCAAACAAGGTAGAAGCAAACTTGTACATGTTGATTGTATGTTTGATTTTGTACTGTATATATCGATCTCCCCACAATATATACTATAATTTGTCATTACAGATCTTTCGCTTTAAATTTTTTATTAGTTGTTATAGTTGCTTTGTAAGTTTTTTAAACGTTTGCTATTTTAAATTGAAATTCCTCAGTGTACCTTACTTTCCTCTTTCTATTAAATGTAAAGCATTGTATTACAAGTAAATATTTCTTTGTATAATAAATTTGGAAACTCTTTGTTTATATTATTTGTTTCTAGATAAAATTGAATATACTTACACATGTAGTTGAAAAAAGAGCCTACATGTCAAATAAAATTTGAAAGCAACCAACAGAAACTCTGAATATGATTAGATTGAGGCAAAGTTGTGATACGACGCTCTGTGTTTTCAGACATTATGTAAATTTGCAACTTTTCCGCAGTTTAATTTTCTTAGCATGAAACAAACAGAAATGTATAATTATGAAAACATTTTATTATGTTAATATAAATGGTACAAATTTTGAAAGGTAGAATGTTTTTAAATATGTATATCTACATTTATGAAACTCTTAAATAATCAAAACAAAGATAAGCATAAATCACCCATGGAGATAAGGTTTCTGTGCTCACAACCAGTCGAAATATTTTTTAAAATCAAAACATTCGAACAGAGATGCGTTTATTTGAACCGTCAAGAGTGGAAAGACAGAGAGAGAAAATATGTTGAAGTAAAAGCCGATTCAGTACTAGTATCGACATCTATCGTAAATATTTTGAACCAAATAATTACTAAATTAGTAACTAGTATTGTGTAGGTTTTTAGGTTTATATACCTGTGAGGAGGCCCCTCTTAAAGATTACTGCCGCTGCTAGTTGTGTTATTTTAAGCAGTGCTATACTACTTAAAAGAATAAAACAAAAGAATCATAAAAAGAGAAGATGGTGGATGGTGTCTTTAAATAGAAGTCGTTCTAGGTTGGTATTTATGACTGGATATTTATTTAAATTTGAGTGGCGTCACGGTCTGGAATCCTTGGATTCCAAATCACAGCTTCTTTTTCGAACAACCCCAAAAACTCCAACGTTAATTCGTTCGTCCACTCCATTTTGTAGAAACGAACCTTTCGTCACGGCGGCACTGCATACAATAATAAGTGTACTGTATAGTCACCGCTAAATTGAAACAAAAAACTATCCGCATACCTCTTCTACTATGGCGAAGCGTGTGGGAGCATTGCCGAAGGTACACGTAGTTTAGTACGCTGCACTACGGCGTCCTTTACTTCGTGCTAGTTTACCGACCAGCGCTGGGAAAATGACGAAGGACGAATAATTGCCAAAGTTAACTTCCTACACGCTACGCGAATAAGTCTGAATACCAAATGTTTGCCAATTACACGTAGTGTCTGGGACCGGCCTAAGTGTTTCGTAAGCTAGGAATTACATAAAACCGATACTTAACCAAAATCTAATTGCACCAACCTTTACAAGTGACTATTTAAGAAATACTTAGTTAAAAACTTGATTTGTTTAATTTTATATATACAGTTGGTGTTACTTTGTAATTGGCGCATAGAAAAAGTTCATATATCGCATATACGTAATAAATATATGTATATGATATATCGGGAATATATATACATTTTCTATGAATTGGCCCGCAGATTGAACGAAAGTAGAGCGTACAAAGTGCAAAAAGCCAAAAAGAAGATTGACATAACCTAAGCTGTTTTAAAAGTGTAATCACAAATCACCTATTTTATAGATGTTTCACGCAGATGGATCAAGGTCAAGCTATTTTATTAGTATGTGTTTCAGACAAGCAGATGGAAGCACTATTGAATTTTAGTAGTAGTAGAGTATGGGGGCGTTTGGCCTGGGAAAATTTTGTTGAGCGTGGGAACTTTTTGAACGTCACATGACCACGCCCTTTGACATTTTGGGGGTTTGGCCCGGGCCAATTGCCAAAATTTTTGGGGGTACATGACCACGCCCTTTTTGGGTGGCGGGGGGCCCGGGCCAATTGCCAAAATTTTTGGGGGTTAGCGACCACGCCCTTTGACCTTTTTGGTGGCCCGGGCCGGTAGCGTCTACGGGTGATGGGGGTTTGGCCCGGGGGTCGCGGCTACGGATTTTTGGGGGTTTGGCCCGGGCCGCCAAAGAAGAAGCGAAGAGGGTTTTAAGGGTAGCGTCTACGGGGATTACGCAAGGGTGTAAGAAGAAGCGAAGAGGGAAGGGTAGCACGGGGGATGGGGGGCCCTTGGGGTAGCGGCTACGGCCCGGGTCAAGGGGGTCGCTCTTTGCTTCTACGGGGGTTATGCAATGATTTAGAAGAAGCGAAGAGGGTTTTAAGGGTAGCGTCTACGGGGATTACGGTACGGGGGTTATCAGGTGTCGCTTGCCATCATTGCCATAACGGCGCTAACTATTTGTTACCAGAGTGCCAAAACGGCCGTGGGTAGCTGGGGTAGCGAAGCTACTTTTCCCGTATACTGCGCATGTTTTCCTTTACATATAGATCTAAAAAGACACATTTCGACGATCTGCGCAAGTGTTAAGGGCCTTTCTTCATATCTCTGTTATTATTTGTCGGATTGGAGTCTAATAAACGCCAATATGATTGTTCGAATATTATCGTATACAGGATGTACAAAGATGCCATTAGGGCACTAGCACATATCTCTGCTATTGGTCAGATTGAAGTCAAATAAACGATATTATATTTGTTAGAATATTATCGTATACAGGATGTGCAAAGATGCCAATACTAGCACATACTAGCAAGTAATGACGGTAGCGTCTACGGGGGTTATGCAAAAAGTGTGTATGTTGTTACGTGTATAAGGTAGAGAGGGTGGTTTAGAAGCGAAGGGGTTTGGGTAGCACTGGGGAGGCTAGCGTCTACGGGGATTACGCAAGTAAGGGTGTATACATGAGGGTAGCGTCTACGGGGATTACGCAAGTAAGGGTGTACGGGGGTTATGCAAAAAGTAAATAAGTGTGTATGTTGTTACGTGTATAAGGTAAGAGGGTGGTTAAGAAGCGAAATGGTTTGGGTAGCACGGGGAAGGGTAGCCGGGGATTACGCAAGTAAGGGTGTATACATAAGGGTAGCGTCTACGGGGATTACGCAAGTAAGGGTGTACGGGGGTTATGCAAAAAGTGTGTATGTTGTTACGTGTATAAGGTAAGAGGGTGGTTTAGAAGCGGAGGGGTTTTTAAGGGTAGCACGGGGGAGGGTAGCGTCTACGGGGATTACGCAAGTAAGGGTGTATACAAGAACGGGGGTTATGCAAAAAGTGTGTATGTTTTTACGTGTATAAGGTAGGGGGTGATTTAGAAGAAGCGAAGAGAGTTTTAAGGGTAGCGTCTACGGGGGAGGGGAGCGTCTACGGGGGATTACGTAAGGGTGTTAACAGGGGTTATGCAAAAAGTAAATAGTAAATAAGGGTGTATACAAGAAGTAATTAGAATAAAGAAAATATATGGAGGATTGTGTGTGTAAGAGATGAGGGGTAGTGCTCACGAGGGGGAGAAAAGACATTATGATTGTTAGATTATCGTATACAGGATGTGCAAAAAATATGTCATTAGGGAACTAGCACATATCTCTGCTATTGGTCAGATTTTTATGGAACAAAAGAAATTATGATTGTTAGATTATCATCGTATACAGGATGTGCAAAAAGATGCAATTAGGGCACTAGCACATATTTCTGCTATTGGTCAGATTTTTATGGAAAAAAAGACATTATGATTGTAGGATTATTATCGTATACAGGATGTACAAAAAAGATGCCATTAGGGCACTAGCACATATCTCCGCTATTGGTCAGATTTTTATGGAACAAAAGACATTATGATTGTTAGATTATTAACGTATACAGGATGTGCAAAAAAGATGTCATTAGGGCACTAGCACATATCTCTGCCATTGGTCAGATTTTTATGGAACAAAAGACATTATGATTGTTAGATTATTAACGTATACAGGATGTGCAAAAAATACGCCATTAGGGCACTAGCACATATTTCTGCTATTGGTCAGATTTTTATGGAACAAAAGACATTATGATTGTTAGATTATTATCGTATACAGGATGTGCAAAAAATATGCCATTAGGGCACTAGCATATATCTCTGCTATTGGTCAGATTTTTATGGAACAAAAGACATTATGATATCATGTCTGCAGACAGGATTCAACTTGTTAAAGAATTGCATAAACCGATTCGACGGAATTATCCACGTCGACGAACAATAATCAAAGGTCTTGATGACTTATGGCAAATGGATTTAGCCGAAATGAGACCTTATGCAAAGCATAATAAAGGATTTAAAATGATTTTGGTGGTTATCGATTGTTTCTCGAAATTCATGTGGACTCGTCCACTCAAAGACGAAAACAGCCGAAGAAATAACATGAGCATTTTCGAGTATTATCAGGAGTCGAACGCCAGAAAATCTACAATCAGATCAGGGAACGGAATTTTACAATAGTAAATTCAAATCACTAATGAAAAAACATAATATCAATCATTATAGTACATTTAGTACGAAGAAAGCTGCAATTGCAGAAAGAGTTATTAGAACGCTCAAAACGAAACTCTATAAACATTTCAGAATAATTGGGTAATACCAATGGATCGATATTTTACCTCAAATCACAAAGGAATACAACGACACAAAACATAGTAAAACTGGATACAAACCATCAGAGGTGAATCGAAGTAACGAAAAATTGATTTTAAATAAGAAATTCAGTTATTTGAAAATCGCCGGACCCTGAAAATTAAATGTGGGAGATATTGTGCGAATAAGTAAAGCGAAACATGCTTTTGAAAAAGGTTACACTCCCAATTTTACAACAGAGCTATTCAAAATTACGAAAGTCAAAATAACGAATCCTGTAACGTATTTGATAGAAGATATGACTGGATCGCCTATTAGAGGTTGTTTCTATGAAGAAGAATTACAAAAAACCAAAAAACCCCCCACATTTATCTCGTTGAAAAGGTGTTGAAGAGGAAACGTAACAAAATGTACGTTAAATGGTTAGGATTAGATGAAAAACATAACAGTTGGATTAACACTGATGATGTAGTAGTATAGATCACCAGCAACCAATCAACTTTAATTGAGTGGAGGACAGAGATAAACATATAAATTGATCTACATTAGTTTAGAAGTCATCATAATGAGTAGTCACGATTCTGGGTATTATAGTGTTACAATGTCATGTAGTGATAATAGTAGTTATGATGAAGAACCAAATTATGATCGTGATTTAGATCAAATTGTACTTAATTATGAAATTGCAATAAGAAAAGAAAGACATTAATTATTGCATACAGTTGCCTGAGTCCTGCCAGAACTTTTGCACCTGCCATCATTTTATCATCGTTTTTATCGTGGAACCTTCAAAAATGTCATTCAATACTTTAGAATGGGATAAGATCATAGAAGTGCTGCATAAAAGTAACGAGTTATTCTTCAATTCTCCAGATGATGATGTTGTAGATTCTAATCCCATCATGTTGTACCAAGATTTTTGTCAAATAACTAAAGTTATTTATGATAATCGAAGATTTGTGAAAATTCAGAAAGATGATGTAACAGTTTTCCTCGATGAAGAAGAAGTTGTAGAAATTCTACGTGTTCATGAGAATTTGCTTCAACATCACATTTCAATTTTAAATAAAGTGAACTTTTGCGATTTTTATTATAATATCATTAATTTATTAAAAACATTTATATCGAATTCAATATGTGGCTTTTCCAATTGTTTAGATTTAATGTATGCTGTTTGTGATATTTATTCTTATGACAACAGCAGTTTAATAGGAAGAGCACTTAGAGAATATCTGTACTATTACAAAGTCCATGTAATCAATGATTTAACATTATAAAATTATGAAAATATTCTTTGTTTCATTTCACCTCTAACACAAGTAACGCTGATGATGAAAACTTTTATGTTGATTTGGAATCAGTATTGAACATCGAAAGTGAAGGATGTTTCTTTTACCATTAATAATAATTCTACCTTTAATGACATCTGAGAAAATTGATGTAAATTATCGAAAGATTTGGATATGTTAACAAGTCGGAACATGATATCACAAATATGTCATAGATTTTAAAAGATTTCCAAGAGAAATTAAATTTTCCTGTAGATGGCACTCTAAATCCTGCAACTATTCAACTATTAGAGCGACCTCGATGTAGTGTAAATGAAAACGATCATGATGGTGAACATTCGTATCGCGTTAGAAAAAAATGGGAAAAAGACTAACCTAAATCGGTATTTTCCTCAAGCATCACCGTCATATGTTGCTGAAAAGGCATATTTGACAACAAAATTCCAAACTTACAATTTAAACACCAGTCTAAAGGAACAGCACTTCTTACTCATGTACTACTTATGAAACTTCAAATCGACGTTATAACGTTAAAAATTCTTGAAAACCTGTGGGGAAGGAGCTAGGATAAAAAATCAAGTTTCAAGGTTATATGAATATTGTTTTATTAATTTTATTTATATACATATTACATCAAATAAAAAAAAACAGTACATATTACATTAAAGGCAAAATGAAAATTATGCATTTGACAGTACATATTAAATATAGTTATACAGATAAAAGATACAGTGAAATCAGTAGGGTAAATCTGCTGCAGCCTCTAGATACTCAAAATATTCTCGTAATATGAAAACAACTGCCTCAAAATCGTTTTGACACCAATAGTGTTCAGAATTATAAAATCCTGTTAAATTTTCTGAAGTGCTAACACTAATTTCTTCGTGAAATGTGTAATTTATATTAGGCATGAGTTTAAAATATTTCTGAAAACACTCTTCGCAAACTTTTAGACCCAAAGGAGAAATGTGGTAGTATTTACTAATTAGGCAGTAGAGATCGTGTTCAGTAAACACATCTAAATAAGTTAAATTTAATAAGGTATCTCGAAGCTCTGGTGAAATTTTTGTTTCATATTCAAAATCAAGCAATATAGCATCACAGTGATCAGATTTATCACTTTCTTCTTTTATCTGCAACCATTTATAGGTACGAAATTCTCGAGAAATTTTTATTTTCAAAAGCTGAGGAATTTGAGCTTGTACAAGAAAACTGGAAATTCTAGTAATACGATTACAAATTATCTTAATACATAGATCTTCCAAACTTTTCATCTGAAAATAAATTCCAATCAATTTATTATAACTCCATAATACTATAATGTCCCCACGGAAGAGTGTCATGTGAACCAGGTATCAAATATCTTTTATCATCTAATGGGTTTAAAGCAATTTTTGTCTGTTCAATGGTGTATACATCATGTAACTTTGATGGTATACAACGTTGAGTTGCATGCATGAAACACTCTTCTTGAGGATTTTCTATAAATTTCTGCAAACAGAGAATATAATCATCGAAATGTGTAATTTATATTAGGCATAAGTTTAAAATATTTATGAAAACACTCTTCGCAAACTTTTAGACCCAAAGGAGAAATGTGGTAATATTTACTAATTAGGCAGTAGAGATCGTGTTCAGTAAACACATCTAAATAAGTGAAATTTAATAAGGTATCTCGAAGCTCTGGTGAAATTTTTGTTTCATATTCAAAATCAAGCAATATAGCATCACAGTGATCAGATTTATCACTTTCTTCGTTTATCTGCAACCATTTATAGGAACGAAATTCTCGGACGTCAGACTAGAAATAAAAATTTATTAGTCTAATATTTTACTAACCAAAATTTTTAACAATTGACAATCAATTAAACTTTTTTGCATAAATCTATCTACATCCCATCACTTTTTATAACAAACAATTACTTAAGATCTTACCACACAAACTATTACATCGTCGCAGACTAGTGAAATTACTAGTAAAAACAATTATATATGGGTGTATATTTCCATATTAATTAATTTTTTTATGCAACTCTAAATAAAAAGGTTCAAAATATTCATAAAAAAAGATCTCCTCAGATGTCTATTCTACATAAGAATCAATGCATATTTATACTTTTCATCTAAGTCGATGACGTCATAGATTCTCGTTACTAATAACATACATTATCAACGAAAACCGACAAGTCCAAACAAGTTCATATTAAAACGGATACATGATTTCAAAGAAAAAACTTGGGTTATGATGAAAAATTATATGATTGTAACAGTGATTTTTCATTATGTCCAAAACATAATATTCCACCTAGTTCAAAATATAAAAAGTTATTGTCTACCCATTATCGTAAAAATAATTATAAAATTCACTACCGGACACTGAACGATTGACATTGAAAAAGATACATAGGTTTCTAAAATTCGAGCGGAATTCTTGGTTGAAGACATATTGATTTAAACAACCATTTGAGAAATTTAGCAAACAATGATTTTGAATCTTCATAAACTTATTAATAATGCAAGCACTAGTAAAACAATGGAAAATTCTCGAAAGTACCGTTATGTTAAATTACTTAAATCTTGAAACGGCCGCTACAGCATAAAACATTTCATTGCAATTCCTTTGTTACATTATAGTACAATTTTTAATGAAAATCTATCAGCTATTAAATTAAAAAAGGGCTGAAATAGTTTTCGGTAAACCTCTTTATATAGGTGTGACTATTTTGATTTTATGATACCGAAATTGGATCTTAAAGACGTAAATTACTAAAAAACAGTATGCACGGCCTTATCTTCCTACATCAACTGATACTTTTTTGGTTCAAAGACATATTTTAACCCCAAACTCACGTATACGTTAGAAGCGTAAATAAATTATAATCTACCCCCCCATCCATCGTTCGTATAAACTTGTTAATGAAATTTTTACTAAAAAACAATATGTACGGCCTTATCTTCCTACATCAACTGATATTTTTTGGTTCAAAGACATATTTTAACCCCCAAACTCACGTATACGTTAGAAGCGTAAATAAATTATAATCTACCCCCCATCCGTCGTTCGTATAAACTTTTTAATGAAATTTTTACTAAAAAACAATATGTACGGCCTTATCTTTCTACATTAACTGATATTTTTGATCCAAAGACATATTTCAACCCCAAACACACGTATACGTAGGAAGCGTAATTAAATTATAATCTACCCCCATCCATCGTATGTATGAACTTTTTAATGAAATTTTTACTAAAAAACAATATGTACGGCCTTATCTTACTACATCAACTGATATTTTTTGGTTCAAAGACATATTTTAACCCCAAACTCACGTATACGTTAGAAGCGTAAATAAATTATAATCTACCCCCATCCATCGTTCGTATAAACTTTTTAATGAAATTTTTACTAAAAAACAATATGTACGGCCTCATCTTTCTACATTAACTGATATTTTTGATCCAAAGACATATTTCAACCCCAAACACACGTATACGTTAGAAGCGTAATTAAATTATAATCTACCCCCCCATCCATCGTCCGTATGAACTTTTTAATGGAATTTTTACTGAAAAACATTATAAACGGCCTTATCTTCCTACATTAACTAATATTTTTTGAAAAAACATCTAAAGAAATGTGTCATATTTCAACAAAAAAATATTTATTACCCACGTTTTAAGGGAACAACACTGAAATTATCAATTTTTAATACACAGGTCTTTGTCAATTCATTAAGCGGGTGACGTCGGCGGCCGCTAGAGTGTGCAAACCACACTGGATTACTTTATAGGAGAAAAATATTTTTGTATTATCAGTAATCAACCGCAATATCTCACAATGAATAAAATACTGAATCGAACGGCGGCTGCTAAGGAACGGGGTCAAGGAATGGGGTCACTGCATATTCTGCACTATCAGCGTCTGGCTGGAGCATCACACCATTCATTGCAACAATGTATCATAATGGTTTATTGTTAAAACCACATTCATCATACTTTGTAGTTATTTCTCGATTAGTGATAAGTTTCCTCAATTCATTTTGTTTTCTACGATTCGATTCAGTATTTTATTCATTGTGAGATATTGCGGTTGATTACTGATAATACAAAAATATGTTTCTCCTATAAAGTAATCCAGTGTGGTTTGCACACTCTAGCGGCCGCCGACGTCACCAGCTTAATGAATTGACAAAGACCTGTGTATTAAAAATTGATATTTTCAGTGTTGTTCCCTTAAAACGTGAGTAATAAATATTTTTTTTGTTGAAATATGACACATTTCTTTAGATGTTTTTTCAAAAAATATTAGTTAATGTAGGAAGATAAGGCCGTATATAATGTTTTTCAGTAAAAATTCCATTAAAAAGTTCATACTGACGATGGATGGGGGTAGATTATAATTTAATTACGCTTCTAACGTATACGTGTGTTTGGGGTTGAAATATGTCTTTGGATCAAAAATATCAGTTAATGTAGAAAGATAAGGCCGTACATATTGTTTTTAGTAAAAATTTCATTAAAAAGTTTATACGAACGATGGATGGGGGTAGATTATAATTTATTTACGCTTCTAACGTATACGTGAGTTTGGGGTTAAAATATGTCTTTGAACCAAAAAATATCAGTTGATGTAGGAAGATAAGGCCGTACATATTGTTTTTGAGTGAAAATTTCATTAAAAAGTTCATACATACGATGGATGGGGGTAGATTATAATTTAATTACGCTTCCTACGTATACGTGTGTTTGGGGTTGAAATATGTCTTTGGATCAAAAATATCAGTTTATGTAGAAAGATAAGGCCGTACATATTGTTTTTTAGTAAAAATTTCATTAAAAAGTTTATACGAACGATGGATGGGGGGGGGGTAGATTATAATTTATTTACGCTTCTAACGTATACGTGAAATTGGGGGTTAAAATATGTCTTTGAACCAAAAAATATCAGTTGATGTAGGAAGATAAGGCCGTACATATTGTTTTTTAGTAAAAATTTCATTAAAAAGTTTATACGAACGATGGATGGGGGTAGATTATAATTTATTTACGCTTCTAATGTATACGTGAGTTTGGGGTTAAAATATGTCTTTGGATCAAAAATATCAGTTGATGTAGGAAGATAAGGCCGTACATATAGTTTTTTAGCAAAAATTTCATTAAAAAGTTTATACGAACGATGGATGGGGGGTAGATTATAATTTATTTACGCTTCTAACGTATACGTGAGTTTGGGGTTGAAATATGTCTTTGAACCAAAAAAGTATCAGTTGATGTAGGAAGATAAGGCCGTACATATTGTTTTTTAGTGATTTACGTCTTAAGATCCAATTTCGGTATCATAAGATCAAAAATAGTCACACCTATATAAAGAGGTTTACCGAAAACTATTTCAGCCCTTTTTTAATTTAATAGCTGATAGATTTTCATTAAAAATTGTACTATAATGTAACAAAGGAATTGCAATGAAATGTTTTATGCTGTAGCGGCCGTTTCAAGATTTAAGTAATTTAACATAACGGTACTTTCGAGAATTTTCCATTGTTTTACTAGTGCTTGCATTATTAATAAGTTTATGAAGATTCAAAATCATTGTTTGCTAAATTTCTCAAATGGTTGTTTAAATCAATATGTCTTCAACCAAGAATTCCGCTCGAATTTTAGAAACCTATGTATCTTTTTCAATGTCAATCGTTCAGTGTCCGGTAGTGAATTTTATAATTATTTTTACGATAATGGGTAGACAATAACTTTTTATATTTTGAACTAGGTGGAATATTATGTTTTGGACATAATGAAAAATCACTGTTACAATCATATAATTTTTCATCATAACCCAAGTTTTTTCTTTGAGATCATGTATCCGTTTTAATATGAACTTGTTTGGACTTGTCGGTTTTCGTTGATAATGTATGTTATTAGTAACGAGAATCTATGACGTCATCGACTTAGATGAAAAGTATAAATTTGCATTGATTCTTATGTAGAATAGACATCTGAGGAGATCTTTTTTTATGAATATTTTGAACCTTTTTATTTAGAGTTGCATAAAAAAATTAATTAATATGGAAATATACACCCATATATAATTGTTTTTACTAGTAATTTCACTAGTCTGCGACGATGTAATAGTTTGTGTGGTAAGATCTTAAGTAATTGTTTGTTATAAAAAGTGATGGGATGTAGATAGATTTCTGCAAAAAAGTTTAATTGATTGTCAATTGTAAAAAATTTTGGTTAGTAAAATATTAGACTAATAAATTTCTATTTCTAGTCTGACGTCCGAGAATTTCGTACCTATAAATGGTTGCAGATAAAAGAAGAAAGTGATAAATCTGATCACTGTGATGCTATATTGCTTGATTTTGAATATGAAACAAAAATTTCACCAGATCTTCGAAATACCTTATTAAATTTCACTTATTTAGATGTGTTTACTGAACACGATCTCTACTGCCTAATTAGTAAATATTAACACATTTCTCCTTTGGGTCTAAAAGTTTGCGAAGAGTGTTTTCATAAATATTTTAAACTTATGCCTAATATAAATTACACATTTCGATGATTATATTCTCTGTTTGCAGAAATTTATAGAAAATCCTCAAGAAGAGTGTTTCATGCATGCAACTCAACGTTGTATACTATCAAAGTTACATGATGTATACACCATTGAACAGACAAAAATTGCTTTAAACCCATTAGATGATAAAAAGATATTTGATACCTGGTTCACATGACACTCTTCCGTGGGGACATTATAGTATTATGGAGTTATAATAAATTGATTGGAATTTATTTTCAGATGAAAAGTTTGGAAGATCTATGTATTAAGATAATTTGTAATCGTATTCCTAGAATTTCAAGTTTTATTGTACAAGCTCAAATTCCTCAGCTTTTGAAAATAAAAATTTCTCGAGAATTTCGTACCTATAAATGGTTGCAGATAAAAGAAGAAAGTGATAAATCTGATCACTGTGATGCTATATTGCTTGATTTTGAATATGAAACAAAAATTTCACCAGAGCTTCGAGATACCTTATTAAATTTCACTTATTTAGATGTGTTTACTGAACACGATCTCTACTGCCTAATTAGTAAATACTACCACATTTCTCCTTTGGGTCTAAAAGTTTGCGAAGAGTGTTTTCAGAAATATTTTAAACTCATGCCTAATATAAATTACACATTTCACGAAGAAATTAGTGTGAGCACTTCAGAAAATTTAACAGGATTTTATAATTCTGAACACTATTGGTGTCAAAATGATTTTGAGGCAGTTGTTTTCATATTACGAGAATATTTTGAGTATCTAGAGGCTGCAGTATATTTACCCTACTGATTTCACTGTATCTTTTATCTGTATAACTATATTTAATATGTACTGTCAAATGCATAATTTTCATTTTGCCTTTAATGTAATATGTACTGTTTTTTTTTATTTGATGTAATATGTATATAAATAAAATTAATAAAACAATATTCATATAACCTTGAAACTTGATTTTTTATCATAGCTCCTTCCCCACAGGTTCTCAAGAATTTTTAACGTTATAACGTTGATTTGAAGTTTCATAAGTAGTACATGAGTAAGAAGTGCTGTTCCTTTAGACTGGTGTTTAAATTGTAAGTTTGGAATTTTGTTGTCAAATATGCCTTTTCAGCAACATATGACGGTGATGCTTGAGGAAAATACCGATTTAGGTTAGTCTTTTTCCCATTTTGTTCTAACGCGATACGAATGTTCACCATCATGATCGTTTTCATTTACACTACATCGAGGTCGCTCTAATAGTTGAATAGTTGCAGGATTTAGAGTGCCATCTACAGGAAAATTTAATTTCTCTTGGAAATCTTTTAAAATCGATGACATATTTGTGATATCATGTTCCGACTTGTTAACATATCCAAATCTTTCGATAATTTACATCAATTTTCTCAGATGTCATTAAAGGTAGAATTATTATTAATGGCAAAAGAAACATCCTTCACTTTCGATGTTCAATACTGATTCCAAATCAACATAAAAGTTTTCATCATCAGCGTTACTTGTGTTAGAGGTGAAATGAAACAAAGAATATTTTCATAATTTTATAATGTTAAATCATTGATTACATGGACTTTGTAATAGTACAGATATTCTCTAAGTGCTCTTCCTATTAAACTGCTGTTGTCATAAGAATAAATATCACAAACAGCATACATTAAATCTAAACAATTGGAAAAGGCACATATTGAATTCGATATAAATGTTTTTAATAAATTAATGATATTATAATAAAAATCGCAAAAGTTCACTTTATTTAAAATTGAAATGTGATGTTCAAGCAAATTCTCATGAACACGTAGAATTTCTACAACTTCTTCTTCATCGAGGAAAACTGTTACATCATCTTTCTGAATTTTCACAAATTTTTGATTATCATAAATAACTTTAGTTATTTGACAAAAATCTTGGTACAACATGATGGGATTAGAATCTACAACATCATCATCTGGAGAATTGAAGAATAACTCGTTACTTTTATGCAGCACTTCTATGATCTTATCCCATTCTAAAGTATTGAATGACATTTTTGAAGGTTCCACGATAAAAACGATGATAAAATGATGGCAGGTGCAAAAGTTCTGGCAGGACTCAGGCAACATCCAACTTCAAATCGATGACCAACATTGAAAACTGTATGCAATGAATAATGTCTTTCTTTTCTTATTGCAATTTCATAATTAAGTACAATTTGATCTAAATCACGATCATAATTTGGTTCTTCATCATAACTACTATTATCACTACATGACATTGTAACACTATAATACCCAGAATCGTGACTACTCATTATGATGACTTCTAAACTAATGTCGATCAATTTATATGTTTATCTCTGTCCTCCACCCAATTAAAGTTGATTGGTTGCTGGTGATCTATACTACTACATCATCAGTGTTAATCCAACTGTTATGTTTTTCATCTAATCCTAACCATTTAACGTACATTTTGTTACGTTTCCTCTTCAACATCTTTTCAACGAGATAAATGTGGGGATTTTTGGTTTTTTGTAATTCTTCTTCATAGAAACAACCTCTAATAGGCGATCCAGTCATATCTTCTATCAAATACGTTACAGGATTCGTTATTTTGACTTTCGTAATTTTGAATAGCGCGATTTTCAAATAACTGAATTTCTTATTTAAAATCAATTTTTCGTTACTTCGATTCACCTCTGATGGTTTGTATCCAGTTTTACTATGTTTTGTGTCGTTGTATTCCTTTGTGATTTGAGGTAAAATATCGATCCATTGGTATTTCCCAATTAAGCTGAAATATTTATAGAGTTTCGTTTTGAGCGTTCTAATAACTCTTTCTGCAATTGCAGCTTTCTTCGTACTAAATGTACTATGATTGATATTATGTTTTTCCATTAGCGATTTAAATTTACTATTGTAAAATTCCGTTCCCTGATCTGATTGTAGATTTTCTGGCGTTCGACTCCTGATAATACTCGAAAATGCTCATGTTATTTCTTCGGCTGTTTTCGTCTTTGAGTGGACGAGTCCACATGAATTTCGAGAAACAATCGATAACCACCAAAATCATTTTAAATCCTTTATTATGCTTTGCATAAGGTCTCATTTCGGCTAAATCCATTTGCCATAAGTCATCAAGACCTTTGATTATTGTTCGTCGACGTGGATAATTCCGTCGAATCGGTTTATGCAATTCTTTAACAAGTTGAATCCTGTCTGCAGACATGATATCATAATGTCTTTTGTTCCATAAAAATCTGACCAATAGCAGAGATATATGCTAGTGCCCTAATGGCATATTTTTTGCACATCCTGTATACGATAATAATCTAACAATCATAATGTCTTTTGTTCCATAAAAATCTGACCAATAGCAGAAATATGTGCTAGTGCCCTAATGGCGTATTTTTTGCACATCCTGTATACGTTAATAATCTAACAATCATAATGTCTTTTGTTCCATAAAAATCTGACCAATGGCAGAGATATGTGCTAGTGCCCTAATGACATCTTTTTTGCACATCCTGTATACGTTAATAATCTAACAATCATAATGTCTTTTGTTCCATAAAAATCTGACCAATAGCGGAGATATGTGCTAGTGCCCTAATGGCATCTTTTTTGTACATCCTGTATACGATAATAATCCTACAATCATAATGTCTTTTGTTCCATAAAAATCTGACCAATAGCAGAGATATATGCTAGTGCCCTAATGGCATATTTTTTGCACATCCTGTATACAATAATAATCTAACAATCATAATGTCTTTTGTTCCATAAAAATCTGACCAATAGCAGAAATATGTGCTAGTGCCCTAATGGCGTCTTTTTTGCACATCCTGTATACGTTAATAATCTAACAATCATAATGTCTTTTGTTCCATAAAAATCTGACCAATAATGGCAGAGATATGTGCTAGTGCCCTAATGACATCTTTTTTGCACATCCTGTATACGTTAATAATCTAACAATCATAATGTCTTTTGTTCCATAAAAATCTGACCAATAGCAGAGATATGTTCTAGTGCCCTAATGGCATATTTTTTGCACATCCTGTATATGATAATAATCTATCAATCATAATGTCTTTTGTTTCATAAAAATCTGACCAATAGCGGAGATATGTGCTAGTGCCCTAATGGCATCTTTTTTGTACATCCTGTATACGATAATAATCTAACAATCATAATGTCTTTTGTTCCATAAAAATCTGACCAATAGCAGAAATATGTGCTAGTGTCCTAATTGCATCTTTTTGCACATCCTGTATACGATGATAATCTAACAATCATAATTTCTTTTGTTCCATAAAAATCTGACCAATAGCAGAGATATGTGCTAGTTCCCTAATGGCATATTTTTTGCACATCCTGTATACGATAATAATCTAACAATCATAATGTCTTTTCTCCCCCTCGTGAGCACTACCCCTCATCTCTTACACACACAATCCTCCATATATTTTCTTCCTTCTAATTACTTCTTGTATACACCCTTATTTACTTTTTGCATAACCCCTGTTAACACCCTTACGTAATCCCCCGTAGACGCTCCCCTCCCCCGTAGACGCTACCCTTAAAACTCTCTTCGCTTCTTCTAAATCACCCCCTACCTTATACACGTAAAAACATACACACTTTTTGCATAACCCCCGTTCTTGTATACACCCTTACTTGCGTAATCCCCGTAGACGCTACCCTCCCCCGTGCTACCCTTAAAAACCCCTCCGCTTCTAAACCACCCTCTTACCTTATACACGTAACAACATACACACTTTTTGCATAACCCCCGTACACCCTTACTTGCGTAATCCCCGTAGACGCTACCCTTATGTATACACCCTTACTTGCGTAATCCCCGGCTACCCTTCCCCGTGCTACCCAAACCATTTCGCTTCTTAACCACCCTCTTACCTTATACACGTAACAACATACACACTTATTTACTTTTTGCATAACCCCCGTACACTCTTACTTGCGTAATCCCCGTAGACGCTACCCTTATGTATACACCCTTACTTGCGTAATCCCCGTAGACGCTAGCCTCCCCAGTGCTACCCAAACCCCTTCGCTTCTAAACCACCCTCTTACCTTATACACGTAACAACATACACACTTATTTACTTTTTGCATAACCCCCGTATACCCTTGTGTAATCCCCGTAGACGCTACCCAAACCCCTTCGCTTCTAAACCACCCTCTACCTTATACACGTAACAACATACACACTTTTTGCATAACCCCCGTAGACGCTACCGTCATTACTTGCTAGTATGTGCTAGTATTGGCATCTTTGCACATCCTGTATACGATAATATTCTAACAAATATAATATCGTTTATTTGACTTCAATCTGACCAATAGCAGAGATATGTGCTAGTGCCCTAATGGCATCTTTGTACATCCTGTATACGATAATATTCGAACAATCATATTGGCGTTTATTAGACTCCAATCCGACAAATAATAACAGAGATATGAAGAAAGGCCCTTAACACTTGCGCAGATCGTCGAAATGTGTCTTTTTAGATCTATATGTAACGGAAAACATGCGCAGTATACGGGAAAAGTAGCTTCGCTACCCCAGCTACCCACGGCCGTTTTGGCACTCTGGTAACAAATAGTTAGCGCCGTTATGGCAATGATGGCAAGCGACACCTGATAACCCCCGTACCGTAATCCCCGTAGACGCTACCCTTAAAACCCTCTTCGCTTCTTCTAAATCATTGCATAACCCCCGTAGAAGCAAAGAGCGACCCCCTTGGCCCGGGCCGTAGCAGCTACCCCAAGGGCCCCCCATCCCCCGTGCTACCCTTCCCTCTTCGCTTCTTCTTACACCCTTGCGTAATCCCCGTAGACGCTACCCTTAAAACCCTCTTCGCTTCTTCTTTGGCGGCCCGGGCCAAACCCCCAAAAATCCGTAGCCGCGACCCCCGGGCCAAACCCCCATCCCCCGTAGACGCTACCGGCCCGGGCCACCAAAAAGGTCAAAGGGCGTGGTCGCTAACCCCCAAAAATTTTGGCAATTGGCCCGGGCCAAACCCCCAAAATGTCAAAGGGCGTGGTCATGTGGCGTCACAAAAAGTTCCCACGCTCAACAAAATTTTCCCAGGCCAAACGCCCCCATACTCTACTAGTAGTATTGTAAAATTTCCTGTTTTATCCACTCACCGCTGCCAAATGTCAATAATTTTGATTTATAACCACAAATCGAGGTGATTTGTGTTATAATGATTCATAGTTTTATTTTTCCTATTTTATAAGTTTTCGTTTTCAAATGATATAAAGTCAGTTTGAGTGATAAATTTCAATTTTTAAATAATAGTGTGTGTCAGGTTTTATGATGCCACGTTATATGAAATGCTGTGTTCTTAATTGCACACCAACATCTAAACATCTAATTTTAGACATGTATTTCCAAATCCAAATAAAGACTCCTAAAAATTCAAGGCAATGCAATAAACTGTGATGAATTGAAGACAATGGAGCCGTTAGCTATATATCAAGCAAAGAGAATATGACATAAACATTTTGAAGTGAAGTACACTACAGCTTTTGGTGCAATAGATTGTATTCAACTGCTAGTCCATCCTTATTTTTACCTGGTAAGAGAAAAATGTAGTGAACAAATATTAATAAACATGTGATTTCTTGAAAAAAATTCAGACCTACATTATATATCACTGGTAAATTATTTTTTTTAAGCTGCAGTTTTGTCACTTGAAAATACATACACTCCTGAGCCTTTGTTATTGCCTTGCAGTGGTATGTATTTCTATTATATAATTAAAACAAAAATCAGTAAGTTTAGGTATATTATAAACTTTATAACTTTGTAACATGGCTACACAATCATAAATTAATTTTATGTCTTATATCTACAGTTTACAATATTCTTGTTTCATGATATGTCTCTGATTTATTTTAATGCAATTGTAGCTTGTTGCAGTAACAATAGTAGCTAAACTTTCATCATTTTACTGTTGAAAATATTTTGTTGTACATTGTCCCTAGTTTGTGAATATACTTTTTTCAATAAATGTTTTAATAACATATGTTTCTTATTTTGGTCCTTCTGTAAACAGTCAAATGCCAAAAAATTGTTAATTTCTTTAAATATTGCTCAGTAAATGACTTGATTTTTTAAAAAGTCTAATATATTTATCTACAATGATAAATTGTTTGGCAATTATATTAGAATTTACAAGATATTAGCTACCTTAATAATATAGTAGACTTTTTAGTAAAACCTGTCATTTACTTACAATAAACAAGGATCTTCAAACCAACAGTAAAGATAATCGCAATTTGAATTTAGCGCCCATTCTTCTTTCCGTAGTAGCGACTTGAGGAACAATTTACCCACTACTTAATTGTGTTTCAGTTCTATAGGTGGCGCTTGTTTTTGTCATTTCAAGAAAGCATTGTCGTGAATTATCTATAGAGTAGGTGATTTATGAGTGTAATTTATTTACAGAAAAGGGATCGTCCGTATTTTGTGAGTTTATTCGTTCGTGTTTGTTTTATTTGTTTTTATGGAAAATGTGGCAGAAAAGAGGAGTAGAAGTGCTAATTTCACAGAATAAGAAAAAATTAAGTTGCTTGTTTTATTACAAAAGCATAAAGACATTTTAAGTAAAAAACAGATTTTACTATCAATAAAAAAAAGAGGCAGCGTGGCTTCTATTGGAGCAAGAATATAACTGCGATATTCATTGTGGTATTCACTCTTTTATCATATCATCAATATTTGATTTCGGGATAAGGTATATATAAATAAAACACAATTCATTACAATTTGTCTGCTCACGTCTGCCTGCTCGATACCGAATGAATCTCCTTCCCCGGTATCTCTTAGTCAGCCCAGCGTCAACATTGTTATTATCTAACATGATGCATCACATGTATCCCTTTTTTCAATATAACTTACATTTGCATTAATTTTAACCGCGTAACTCTTAGCCTAATACAATAACAAAATAATGTTTTAAACTTCATCCTAATCATTTAACATCTAAGAACAAATTTTAAATTTATGAACGTGCAATAGTTTGAGATTAAAAACCCTTTAATTTTAACAGAGTACCTTTTAGCCTAATACAGTAACAAAATAATATTTTTAATTCAACCCTAATTATATAATATCTAATCTAGGAAAACTAAGAGCAAATGTTAAGCTTATGAGTATACAATAGTTTGGGATTTAAACACTTCAACTTTATAGATCTTATCAATTTGTAAATTAATATTTTCATCAGACATGCTAGGAGCTAATCTACAAATTAGGCGTTGTTTTTTTCCTCAGCGCCATTTATTACCTTCCATTCCCCTTCCATCTTTTTTAGGTGAACAATATTTCTCCTGTACTCTTGACCAGATTCATCATTTCGTACCATCACGCCTCCTCCTTCTTTATTTATGACTGTATGGGGAGTTGGGTTAAAATCGGGAGTTATTTTATTTAGTTTACTAATATTTTTTGGTATACTTTGTCGCCTATTTCAATGTCAATATTCTCAGTGGCTCTCCTTTTGCGGTCTTCATTCTGTTTACCTTTTTCTCTCATTATTTGGTCCCTGTCTCTAGCATCTTGATCAAGGTTTGTGCTTTCAATATTGGTAGGATTCGGAAGCTTATCTCTAAGCTGTCTGCGATAAAACAGCTCGCTTGGAGATCTTCCAGTGGTGGTGTTTGGGGTACTATTGCACATCATTTGGTAGTCTATTCTGCTTCCAATTACTTTTAAGAGTATGTCCCTAGTTTGGCGCTCAACATCACCATTCATTTGTGGCCAGTAAGGAATTGTGTGGTAAATTTTTATTCCGTTTTCCGTCCACTAGTTCTTTAACTCTCCACTGGTAAACTGTTTACCGTTGTCGCATGTAATTGATACAGGAAAACCTAATCTGGCAAATATTTCCTTAAGTATATTGATAGTGTTTTCTGCAGATATTATTTTCATTTCTTTGTACCTACTATAATAGTCAATGATTACAAAAAGGTATTCGCTACTTGGCAATGGCCCTAAAAAATAGACAGCTACGTCAATCCAGGGGCCAATGGGCATTTCTCTTCTTTTCATTTTATGTGGGGGCATGGCAGCCGAAACTAATGTGCAACCTCTACAGGATCTTACCATTTATTCCGCATTTTCGTCGATTTTTGGCCACCATACTTTTGTACGTAGTCTGTTTTTCATCCCAACTATGCCCGGATGTCCTTCGTGAGCTGCTTCTAGAACACGTTGTCGTAAGTTGTTGGGTATTATGATTCTCGTACCTCTTAAAAAGAATGCCGTCACAAATGCAAAATTCTTCCTGGAATGCTTTGCAGTATTTTACAGGATCAACCCAAACGTTATTTTCTACTCCATTCTTTTATTTTTTGAGCTTCCTCGTCTTTTTGAGAATATTTTTTCATTTCCTGTAGTGACACTGCGACCGGGCGAGAATATTGTATGATTTGATTAACATAATCATGGCTGTCAAAAGGCTGATTCGCGGACGTCTGGCAAAGACGAGATAGTGCATCTGCAATACTGTTTTTTCCTGGACGGTAGACTACTTTAAATCGGAACGATTGTAAGCGGAGTACCCAGCGTTCTATGCGTGCACAAAGGTGTGACTTGGGTCCAAAAATTACCTCCAATGGTTTGTGATCTGTTACAAGTTAAAATTCGTCTTTGCCGAAAAGGTATATTCGGAAATGTTCCACAGCCCAAACAAGAGCTAGGGCTTCTTTTTCTGTCTGACAGTAGCGTCTCTCACAGTCGGTCAAGCTTTTGTTCCCAAATGCGATGATCCTTGGCCTATTGTGGTTATGCTGAACAAGAATCGTCCCTAACCTACTGGGCTTGCATCTGCATAGACTTGGGTTCTGTCCTTGGGGTCATAGTAGCCCAAAGTTTTAATTTTAGCTAGTGCATTTTTCAGTTCTTTAAAAGCTATATCTTAATCTTTGCGCCAGTGTTTTTCTATCTTTGTGTGTTTTGCAAGTTTTAACTTAAGGAGTTGTCTTAATGTTTTTGTAAGTGTGGCCAAGTTAGGGATCCATTTGCCAATGAAATTTATAAGTCCAAGAAAACTATGTACTTCATCAATATTTGTTGGGGTTCTAAAACTATTGACAATTTCTATATAGTTGTCTTGAGGTTTTACACTTTTGGGTGATAAAATATGCCCAAGAAATTTGATCTGTTTAACATTAAAGATGCATTTCTCTTTATTTAAAATAACATTGTTTTCTCTTAGTAAACTAAGAGTGAACTTAACCCGTTGTTGATGCTCTTCTTCATTCTCGCCACATATTAAAATGTCGTCAATAAAATTTATTGTGCCTTCACAAGGTAACAGCAGTTTTTCTAATACTTTTTGAAATATTTCTGGGGCAGCATTTATTCCAAACATTAGACGTTTGTATCTGTACAATCCTTTACTGATGATAGAAGTCGTAATGTGTTTTGATTCTTCGGAAATTTCTATTTGGTGAAACGCATTTTTTATGTCTAGTTTTGAGAAATATTGTGCCTTTCGGAATTTGGGCAAGAGGGAATCCATGGTGGGAATGGGGTAGTTTTCGCGCATTATGGCTTAGTTAGCTTGTCTCATGTCTATACATATATACGAACATCCCCATTCTCTTTGAGAACCGGTACCATCGGAGCGATAAGCTCATCTAATTTTTTATTTATTTTATTTTCCAGCGAGATCGGTACTTTTCTATATGGTTGGCGAATAGCTCTTATGTTTTGGTCGATTGGAATGTGAATAAGCAAATTTTTAAATTTCGGAGAAGGGTTACTTGAAAAATTATCAATATTATGTATAGCATTTAATCCAATTTTGAGAACTCCCAAAGAAATCGCGCTGTTTTTTCCCAACAAATTTCTTTTCCCTTTTCTTATTACAAAGAAAGTAGCGGTTTCTTGATTATGACCGACTTTAATAGTTGCTTCAAACGAGCCAATAATTTGTAACGGTTCTTTAGTTCCGTAGGCAAAAAGAATTTTGTTTCTGTTTCGTTGCTGGTTTGTAACTCTTACACCCGATTCCTTTAGCAATTCCCAAGTTGTGTCGGTTATAATATTGGACTTACAACCTGAATCAATTAACATTTTTATAAAGATTCCTCCTACTTTACAATCTATCAAGTCATCATCATCTTCCAAATGGAAAACATACTCTCTTTCATCATCTGATTGAATTGAATCGACATTTCTGGGACGCTGTATAAGTTTAAATCTTTTGTTCGGCGGACCTGTTGATCTGTTTGGTACTGAGGTTGGTAGCTTCCGCTTCGACAAATAACATTTGGATAGTGGCCTCGAAAATTGCATTTTCTGCAGGCTGCTTGTCTTGCTGGACATTGACGGTGGTTGTCTTTGATATCTTCCCCACATCTAGAGCATCGTTCCGATGATGCTAATCTTTAATTTCCTCGATTTAACACAGTGTTAACATCGTTAAAAGAGCTTGTGGATGGCTCTTCGTTGAAATCCGAAATTTGCCTTTCTATTGTCTCCAACGTGTTGGCCTCTGCGACAATGGTGGTTAAATTTATACTGTCGCCAGTAGTCAAAATCTGTTTCCTGAGTTCCGATGATAAATACTTTTCTGTAATTTGATCTATAATTTGTTCGTCTGCATTGTGAAATGCACATTTTGCTGCTTGATTTCGTAGTCTCAAAAGAAATTTTTCTCCATTTTCCTGTTTTAGTCCCCTAAAGACATGTCTTTCGAACACTTTGCTCTGTGTGGGTGCAAAATTGTTACAAGCTCGTTATGTATACTCCAAGGGTTTGGAATTAAGTTACTATACCAAGAACACCAGTATTATTTACAGTAAATTGTTTGTTAAATATACTAAAATCATCTCAAGAACCTTTTAAGAAACAAAACAAGATACAATCTTACCAGAAGTATCTATAACTTACTAAAACTAAAATCCCACTACCAAACATAAAAATAAAATTATTTTCTAACTGAAATAAAAGCAAATTCTCAAACTAAAATACATATAAAATTCAATGTTTATTTTGATAACAAGTTATAATTAATCATGTATCTATCAATTGTCAATATTGTCACTATCAAACTTCAAAAATCAGTACTTTACAAATGTCCCTAAATCCCATATACATAAGTGACTGCTAAACCAATATTCGAAATCAGTTTGACCAACAATTCTAAAGATCTAATAGATTTAGGTGGAAATTTTGAGTTTACAAAAAAAGTATCTTTCTTTTTTGCTATCCATGAGTATTTGGTGATAGAAACACTTTTAAGTACCCTGAAGGGGATAATAACTTAATTACTTGCAGAAATTCAACTAAAACTTAAAATTCAATCCACCTTGAGGTCACCCGACACCGAAGGTATGTACCCAAAGTAATACAATATCTGCACCTAGACATGAAATTAAGTATTTTAACTTGGCTTATACTCTATAAACCGAAGATTCAAACAATTCCAACATTCATATCAAACATCTGATCTGCAATTGCGGATTTGGCAAATATAATCCGTTTAGATTCTCAACAATATATTCAATACAATCAGATCCTGAAGTAACACTTGATCATCCAATTAGAGTAAAGAAATTTCAAGAACGATTCAACTTATTAACTAATTCTACAAAGCGAAAGTCATACTTTTCAGCAGATTTCAATAAGTTAACTTTATTGATTTGTGAACAATCTTTAGACTATTGTATGGAATTCAGGTCAATTAGGTATTAGAATGTACTTAGTATGTCATCAATATGTTTGTGTTAGAGTTTCACGATGAAATCATAATGTATACTTAGATATTTAAAATTTATCTAGATAAAAGTTTATAGATCAATAGAAGATATCTTGAGACATTGATTAATTGACTTACTTATTTTAGTTGAAAATATATATTTTTGTTATTACCTAAATGATGTCAGCGACGAACAATACCGAATTATTCTTTTTAGACCTCTTTCTCATACCAGTCATAATTAGAACTTCTGTTCTTATTTATTTCTGGAAGTACCTTAGACCCAAGATTCAAAGATACTGGCATACCTCAGGGGCTTGCATTGGATTGTCGAGAAACAACTTTTCCATCTTCATAGAAGTTCCGGAAGCTAAAGTAACAGCTTGCAGCAGTGCTGAAGGAATCATCCACTGTGATTTAACAGCTAAACCCTAGTTATAAGTTGTGTTTGTCTTATTGTTTTTGTTTGTGAACTAAACCACACTTTCAACACATAGGTTAACAGACACATAGGGAGAAACAATCACAACATTTAGAATTAAACTCTGAACTCACAGTTTATATTAATTTTTACTTTGAAGAACTCTTTGGTATATAGGCTTCTTATTATAGGGACTTCGTACCTCACCCTGAAAATGATTATTCATTGTTGCATGGTAAACTATGGTTGTGAACGCAAAGTATACTCTGCGGTAGATATTCTGCATATAGAATAGTAATTTGGGCAATTCTGCCACGCCACTTTGTTATAGTCTTACACCTGCATACCTGTTAATCATTCTATATAAAAAAAACACTGTTCTAAAAACTAAAATCAATTTGTAACCTCATAGATCTATCACGTCGCCTCTTCTTAGCGGTTTGATTGAACTGTACGGCCTGTTCCAGAACACGCAATTCAGCCACTTAATATCGCGATGGTCAATAAATACGAAAATTTAAAAAAAAGTCAATAAAGCTAAAAATTACAATCCTGATAAAGTATAAAAGGTAGGTATGTATTACATTGTACATATATGTGAATTTAATATTCTATATTCAGTTGAGTGCATTTCGTTCATATTATTAACAAAAATATCTACTCAGTAAAAACTTTCGCTTTTGTAATGAGCTAGCTTAACTCTTCTCCAGTTCCTTTTAATCTTAAATAGACCTTTTCAGTTAACCTATCATAATTGTCTATATTTTCAGGTATCTATGGACGATTTGATAATATCTGCTTCATTAGATATATGAGAGAAACTTATGTTACCGTATTCGGAATTCCATTTAAATAATCTTCAATGATTGCAAGTTGTTCGTGTTATTTATAAATGAATACCCCTCTCTATTCTTATTATTACTCTAAGGGTACTAATCTTGACTTTACAGACCTAAACAAAGCTTTCTTTTCTTTGTAGCCAATGAAGAAATTTTGGAATCGGTTGATATTGATGAAATAATCCGCACTGGAGCTGATCTAGCAAAGAAGTGTGAAATCTTAGACATTAATGATATTTTCGGAGAAAGTAGCAAATCTGAGAGTGCTCCGGTGGTTGCTGAAGGTATAAGTGAATATTAGCTATGAAGCAGTTCACGAAAGGACACCTGAGAGACAAGTTGTTAAATTGCCCAAAGGTAACTGAATTCAATAACAAACCTTGAATAGTTTGTAGTAATGTCTTGAGGGAAGTAAATTTCTCATTAAGATAATAAATATACGAGTTTTTTAGACATATATCTTTATATATTGTTGAAGAAGAGGAATTTGTAACTCTAAAAAATATATTAATCAATTAAAAAATTACATTTAGGCTTCCTTGTTTCTTTCAGGGGTCCTCAAACTCATTAGTTTGCTGTTACTATCGAACGCTTGTGCCGACCTTGCATACCCTGAGATCAAATTTTATCGAACTTGTATTTGGGTATAGGATCATCCTCCTTGTAATAAGCAAACCATATGAGATCAGGCACCCATGAAAAAATAATAATAATAACAATAAATTTAAACATAATAAAATAAATATTCATTAAACTTCAATTAATAATAATAAAAAATTATAAAATTCATCAAAAATATAAAAATTATAACAAATTTGATATTCAAAAACATAGCATAAGCTCTAATAAAAAAAATTATTATAACAGTTTGGGTCAACCAACGTGGAGCGTTCGAATTAGTGACAGGAACAGGTTGTGTTTGAGACATCTGAGGAACTTTGGTAAAATTTTACAATGACTGACAAAAAATATAGACATTGACAATTTAACTGTAGAAGAACTGAAAGTATAATTAAAATCAATGAACATATGGATACACAGAGTAACAAACAAACAATAAAGGAAGTATTAACAGTTTAATATACAACAAGTATTAACAGTTTAACAAACAACTTCCAGAATATATTCCTAAAACACTAAAACTAAAAACTTTCGCTTTTGTGATGAGCTAGCTTAATTTTTCTTCAGTTCCTTTTAATCTTAAATTGACCTTATCAGTTATTCTATCATAATTGTCTATATTTTCAGGTATCCATGGACGATTTGACAATATCTGTTTCATTAGATATATGAGAGCCACTTCTGTCACTGTATTCGCTATTTCATTTAAATAATCTTCAATGATTGCAAGTTGTTCGCATTGTTCATGGTGATTATTTGTTGAAATTCGAAGATATTTTATAACTTCTCAGATATATCTTTCGGATGGATTTGAACAAGGATGTCTTTCACTGGTGTATATTCTTAACCAGGTTTGGATTTTTTTATTATTCAGGTATACCAATTTCTAGGAAATAATTTGTTAAACTTTCTCAGACTACCTTTATGTTTGTTATTTTTGGCGGATATAATTTTATCTATTTTGTAAAATTATCTCGAACTATTAAGTTATTCACATTTTCATTGATTTCGCTTGGAAGCAACATAACAAGAAAGAGGAGGTAGGTAGCTTAATAAAAGAAGTACACCATTATACTAAACAAAAACCTAACGAAAATGAAGAATCTATGTATATGATGGGGACAATAATGTCTGATATAAAAAGCACAAAAGAAGACTTAAAAATTACAAAAGAAGACATAAATAGCACAGAAGAAGACATAAGCAGTACAAAAGAATATATAAGAAGCACAAAAGAAGATATGGAAAGTACAAAAGAGGAGATAAAAAATGACTGTATTAAATAAAATTCAAGTACCATTAATTCATTTAGTAATACATTTATATTGTGTGCCATTGTTTATATCACGCAGACAGTGCGCATGTGCGCCCATATGTAGATTATAACTGGACTCCAAGACCCCCGAAGTGCAATAGTAGGAATTTCAATGCTGGAAGCTTCTAGATAAATGAATAAGGCCCTTTTTCACTTATGTCATTTGGGGCAAGTTTTGTTTAGCCGAAATCTGTTAAAACAGAAAAAAAACATTCATTGTCATTTAGATACCTCAGGGAGTATATTACTGAAAAAATTTTTCCGCGAAAAATGCGATGTTGCCATTTTTTGAATGCGGTTTAGAAGTAATGAAATGAGGTACATGCAAAATTAATGTTATTTTATATTGTAGACTTATTTTTAAGCACCGATACGAAAATGAAAATCCGCGGAAATGCGTTGTTTCGCTACTGTGCAGTGATCCTCTTCCCGACCTTCACCACAGATCAATGAATAATATCTATTCTTATCAACTTAATATCGCTAAGGTCAATAAATGCGAAAATTTAAAAAAGAAGTCAATAAAGCCTAAAAATTACAATCCTGATAAAGTATAAAAGGTAGGTATGTATTACATTGTACATATATGTGAATTTAATATTCTATATTCAGTTGAGTGAAATCATTTCGTTCATATTATTAACAAAAATATCTACTCAAGTTGTAGAAATGGCTCTTCCTCGTTCGCGACAAGAATCTTATGAAATATGGGTATCAGCATCGCACTGTAAGCCATAGTGACGAATTTTTTACCAAGGAAGGTGTCCATACTCAAAGTATTGAGTCATGTAGGTCTGCTGCCAAAAAATTTTTGAAAGGCGAACACATTCCACCGTATGAATTCGCAGATCGCCTTTACGAATATTTATGGCGACGCCATTGCAAAAAAATAACTTGGATCCATTCATGGAGCTTATTCGTTGTATCCCTTTAGAATATGGCAATTTCAAAAATAAATAATGTTTCAAACGAAACCTGTTTTTCTGGGAATTATAAGGGGCAGTAAGAAGGTCATAATCTCCAATAAATTCAAAAGAAACCGCACATATATAATATTCCCCACCCAGCACCCCACTTCACTCCACGATACCGAAAGTATGTAAAAAAATCCCAATGGCACAGGACTAATTGGACAGGCTTATTTCAGTAACATGTTTGCATAAAAACCAAAATAAGAAAATCAGATACAAAAGTAATAGAATGTTTTGAGATGTACAAAAAACTAAAGTAACATTCTGCCATCAACACATAAAAATAAAAAACAAGTCTGGTAAATTAGTGGATTTTCTTAAATTAATGTTTTAATGTACGATTTAGAGAAAAAATATTAAATACAAAAGATGTAGAACGTGTTAAGGTCTATAAAAAAGCTTAGTAACTTTTTTGCGTCAAATGAAAAACAAAGGAAATACGATTTTTTTTCAACTTTGAAAGGCCGCCATTTTGTTTTTACCGGGCCGATTTGGCTCATTAACAAACTCGTCCAAGATTTTTGCCTAACCGATTTTGTAGCGAGTTGGTTTCGATCCGTCAAAAAATACGCCCCCTATCGTGCTTACAAATTCCGTTATAATTTGTGAATTTTCTTAAATAAACGTTTTAATGTACGATTTAGAGGAAAATGTCAAATACCAAAGTTGTAGAACGTGTTAATTTCTATGAAAAAGCTCAGTTACTTTTTTGCGTCAAATGAAAAACAAAGGAAATACGATTTTTTTTCAACTTTGACAGGCCGCCATATTGTTTTTACTGGGCCGATTTGGCTCATTAATGAACTGATCCAAGATTTGGGACTAAACGATTTTTGTAGCGAGCTTGGCTTCGCTCCGTCAAAAAATACGCCCTCTATCGTGCTTACAAATTCCGTTATAAATTGTGAGTTTTCTTGAATAAATGTTTTAATGTACGATTTAGAGAAAAATGTTAAATACAAAAGTTGTAGAACGTGTTAATGTCTATGAAAAAGCTCACTAACTTTTTTGCGTCAAATGAAGAACAAGGGAAATTCGATTTTTTTTCAACTTTGGCAGGCCGCCATTATGTTTTTACTGGGCCGATTTGGCTCATTAACGAACTGGTCCAAGATTTTGGACTAAACGATTTTTGTAGCGAGCTTGGTTTCGCTCCGTCAAAAAATACGCCCTCTAACGTTCTTACAAATTCCGTTATAACACACACACACACATATATATATATATATATATATATATATATATATATATATATATATATATATATATATATATTGAACCAGATATCATGGATATTAAGAGAATTAGTTCTATAGGAATATGTTGCTAATATGAAAACATATGAAAATAATATAATTCATGAAAACATAATTAAAAGGAAACACTTTTCTTAATTAAAAGCATATCAAGTAAAGATATATTAAATAATTAGTCAATAACAATTTAATAAATAAAGAAATAACCTCAATAATAACATAAAGTATAGAAATTACCTAACAAATGTAATGGAGTAAATAAATTTGCCTAACACGATGAATATCTTCTATAACGTAATCAGCTGTTCATCTAAAAAGAAACAAACTTTTGTAAATAGTGACCTGAAAAAACAATATACTTGTTTGTTGAAAAAAATTGAGAATCGGAAGGAAGCGTAAAGAGGTTGGAAGCTGGCGTCGAGAGATGTGGACATGAAATTCCCGAAATAACTTGATAAAATTTAACAAATACTATTAAAAACAATCCTAATAATACTCACAGATAATCAGATCCAGTTTTTCTGCAAAAATCAGTCAAATTTCTTCAAAATTGGTGTTAGAAGCGTTATTCCAATTCCAGAGCATCAGGTCAGTGTTCTTTTAAAATATTATTGGCCAATAATAAGAGAAAAAACTCAAATAAGTGCTCAATTCCGTATTTTGATAAACATTCACGGCTATGATCGATCTAAAATAAAAAAGAAAACGGACTTTATTTAGTTAGTTAATAAAATAAATCATTAACATTATTAAAAAAGGGTTAATTCAAATAAATAAAAAATATGTACTTACGCTATTTTATCATAAGAATGATGCTTAAATTTATTTCCATGTAATATGTCCATCTGTATATAAATCTTATAATATTTCCATGTATATATAAATCTTCTAATTCTATTTTTTCCACAGCTTATTTGTAATATTTTTATGTATATTCTCCACATAAATTCTTCTATGTTTTGAATCATTTAAGTATTTCTTATTTGATAATATGATGTGCATCTAAAGATCACTGATGCTCTATCTCTCATTGTAAAAAACTATGTTCATTTTACGCTTGAAGTCCGCATGACTGGATTTTGAGCATGCGCACAGTAGAAAATATAAAATCGATAATTCCTTTAGAGGTAACCATTGGCGTCTCAACTTATAATTATTAAATTGAAAATTTTTATTTTAAAATTAAATGTTATTTAAAGTAAGGTGTTTCTTTTTATTTAAATAAAGGTAATACATTTTTTGAATGCCAGGACTCAAAGAGTAGATAGAGTTTCATGCTCCCGCATAAAATAACAATACATCACAAATATAATATAAAAATGATTAACTTAGCTAGCCACATCAAAACAAAATTTTCTACATATAAAAATAATAATTATCTAAACTTAAAAATAATAAGTAAATAAAAATAAATCAAATAAAGTCCAATTGTCACCCAAAACGTGGGGCGGTTTATTAAAAATATAGGAAACATCTGTAAATTTTAAACTCAATAAAAATGGCAAAACGAATGACGTTGAGATATGGAAGGCAGGTAGGAGCAGGAAGTGATTCAGAAGAGGAAAGAGAAGAACGAAGTCATGGTATGGGAGATTATCAAGCGGTATATTTGGAGCAAGGACAACAAGCGGAAGGTGATGCACAGGAAGAAGGTATGACAGGAGATGGGAAAGCTATAGAACAGGAAGCGCCAACAAGAACAGGTAGCGATGATCAGATGGTGAACATGATGCAACAATTAATTGCTAACATGATTAGTATGAAGGATGAATTAAAAGGAGATATTAATAATCTGAATGAAAAAATGAACAACATGCATGGAAATATGAACAATATGAGGGGAGATATGAACAAAATGGAGGAGAATATTAGGGAAGATTTGAATGGAAACATGAATAAATTGGAAAAGAAGATAGAAGAGGTGAAAACCGAAAGTATTCAAGAATTCAGGAAACTTAGGGAAGAAAATGAAGAATGTAGACAACAGATAAACAAGGTGAGAGGAGATATGGAGGATCAAAACAAACATCTACGGAATGAAATTCAAGAAAATGGTATTAAAATTAGAGAGTGGATAGAAAATCAAATGGTAGAACAAATTCAAGAATTAGAGAGAGGTATAGAAGAAAAATTACCGGGAACAATTCAAGCAGAAGTTTTTAAACAAACTGAAGACATCACTAAAGAAGTAGAACATATTAAATTCAAGGAACAAATAATCGAAGAAATAATGCAGAATTACCAACAGAATGCGGAGCAGAAATTTAAGGATTTGGATACAAAGGTAAAAAACCGACAGGAATATATGAAAAAAGGAGTCAAATATTAGGTAGACAAATTAACAAGGAAATACAAGAGATGAATCGAAGATTAACAGACACAGTGGAAGAAATAGAAGATAGTATAAGAAGAAATGAAGGAGGTATAGGAGGTTCAGGAAATTTTTATAATATTGTAGTAACAGGAATAAAATGGGACAACATGATGACTATGATTCATACAAAAGCTTTCTTTAAAATAATACATAGTAAAATGGATAATATGGAAGAATTGGAAACGCAGATTTTAATGGATTCATGGGAAGAAATTTATGAGATATGGGGCAACAAAGTTAAAAAGGATACAGTAGAGAGTAGACAGACGCTTCAGAAATTTATCGAGCATCAAACAACAAGAGAAGGAAGCAAGAAAAAGGTTAGAGAAAGAAAAGAAAATTGGATAATGGGACATGAGAATAGGAATGAGTTTTGGAGACGAAAATGCAATTCAATGGAAAAGGATACAGAAATGAAGTCGAAATTAAAATTTATTATTAATGAGTAACCCAATTCTAAAGAATGTATATATGTTATGTTACGAACAAGACTTAAAAAAAAAGGAAATAATAGTCATAACTATAGTTTTAAATTTAATATTAGGTAGTGTACAAAGATAAAGTAGATATTAGACAGAGTTTTGTTTTCCATTTGGCAGCTGGTGATCCAATTAAATTCATCACGTTTGTTTCTTCAGAACCTAAAAAAATAAATATAATATAATATAAAGAAAAATTTATTAGGTAAAACTTATAATTAAAACAGTTTTAAAATTTGAATATGGCAAATCAATATATATATATATATATATATTAAAGTGAAATATTAATAACAGGAGGATGAACAAATAAAATTTTGTATATAAATGCCCATTTGCAACCAAAAAGAATTATAATGCTCATAGTTACATGATATTTAAATTCATGATAAAAAAAAATATTGATAAACGAAACTATTAACATATAGTTGTGTGTTGCACACACGTGAGTCAATTATAAAAAGATACTATTCATTCGTAACATAAATTTTAAAAAAAAACCAACTTCTATAATTGTATTTTCCCGATTGCTATAACTTTTGACAAACCCTGTATACGATAAAGTATTTTTTTTGACGACGATTAAAAAAGCAAATAGACATGAATAGTATTATATATAAAGTGACAGCTTTATCAATATTTAGATTAAGTGTAAATAAAGTGACATTAGTGCAATCGCGGAGGTATTTTCGAACGGAGTGAATAATTGAAAAAGAACAAGACGCGGATAAATAGTTTTTTTTAAAAACAATAACTGTTTACAAGTTAACAAAAGAGGATCGGAAAAAACAGAAGGAGGTTGTTGGTTGTTGAGCGTCGAGAGAGGGTTGTTAGGTTGAAAAGGTGGTATGGAATGATGTGAGAACGAGAATAAAATAATACAATTAAGTTAAAAAATCATGATAAAAGGACAAAATTTTGATTTTTTTACTGTGACAACGTCATTGGCAATAAATGGAATGATCCAGTTTCCAGTAATTGAATATCAAATAAAAAAAAACTTTTCATTAATCGTCTTCTAGAATTTGGTGAGATAATTTAATTTTTTTACCTTATTTGTTCCTGGCTATTTGGTTACGTTTTCCTCGTAGCAGCAATTACTTATATTGAAAGTAATCCGAATATAATAAACTTTAACTCCTTGTCCAATAGAGAAGCTATTACACTTTAATCATCACAAGTTTCATTGAACTGAAATGAGTGGAAACACAAGACATTTGTTATTTTCAAGCTCTTGAATTTCTGTATATATTCACAAATATTTGGTTTCTGGAATTATTATTTAGGTTAGGTGTAATATTATGAACATATCTTTTTGAATTGTACCTAGTTATTTAAGAATAATCAATTTCCACTATCCTACTAATTCAATTTAATCCCAAACAACGACGAAATCACTCACTGATTTTATTATTAAGGACTAAATATATTAATAAACTTTGAAAACTATTACTTCCAAACATCCATTTGCGATTCACATCCATATCTCTGGTCACATGACGACGATTCACAGCGCCAATATCATTCTTCTGGTTTAAAATACTAGAGGTGGGAATTGATTGCGGGTTAACGATGATATCATGGTTACACGGTATTTATTAGTTATTTTATCATAATAATTTCACTTAAAACATTTAACTATGAGAATTATATATAGATATTTGTAAATAATTATGTAATTTGTTCTGACTTTATCGTCAGTAAGTTTTGAGGGAGAAATGTTAAAAAAATACATAGAATTTTTGATTAATTAAACAAAACTACATTCAAACCTCCTTGTTTTCCTTCAAGTGTTCTCAAAACCTATCAGTTTCCTGTTACTGTTCAACGCTAGTGCCGGACACACCCCTGAGATCTTAAAAAAAAAAGGAATAAAGCTTTTGGTATTAATATTTGAACTTGCATTAGGTACGAAATCTCTCTGTTTATAATAAGCAGACCATGCGAGTTCTGGCGCCCATAATAAAAAAGGAAATACGATGATTAACAAATTTAATATTCATAACAAATAATAGAAAATTCCACAACAATATTGCAACTTGATAATAACATAATAATTAAAATAATCATCATCGCAATTTTTTTAAATACAACCTGTAACTCAAATTGAAATACAGTACAATATTTGGCCCAACCAACGTAAGGCTTTCGAATTAGCGACAGGAACAGGTCATATTTGAGACATCGGAGGAATTTTGGTAAAATTTTACAATGGCAGACAAAAAAATGGACATTGACAATTTAACTGTAGAAGAACTAAAAGTACAACTAAAATCAAGAGACATGGATACAAGGGGGAGCAAACAAACATTGAAGGAGAGATTAACAGCGGCTATGCAAGAAAAAAAAGCAACAGAAGAAGAAAAAGGAGATAGTTTAATAGAATAAGTACACCATAATACTAAACAAAACCCTAACGAAAATGAAGAATTGATTAACATGATGAGGACAATAATGTCTGATATAAAAAGCACAAAAGAAGATATGAAAAGTACAAAAGAGGAGATAAAAAGTGCAAAGGAAGAAATCAATAGAAAATTGGATAAACAAGAAGAAAAATTTACAGAACACATAATGGAAATGAGAAGACAATTTGAAGAACACAAGAAAGAACAAGAAGAAAAAACGAATAAATTGCAAGAAAGTCTAATTCAAGAAAGCATAAATAGAAAACAAGAGATAGAAGATATGGGAAACAAGATACGAGGAGAAGGAAGAGAACAGATGGAGAAGGTACAATGGAACGTTAGGAAAACCAATGAAAGAATAGAAGATGTAGAACAAGGTATACAATTGAATTTATCTATAGTAGAAGAAATGAATCTGAAAACGCAGAGGGAATTACTGAGGGAAATGGATACAAAGTTACAAAAAATTAAAGAAAATGGGAACACACTTGACTTTGAAACTCTAGAGAAGGAAATAAAGGAAGATTTCAAAAAGAAAATGATGGAGTTTGAAAGAGAAATGGAATACGTGAAAAATAAAACACAACAAAATAATAATATACAAGGGGTAAATTATATATACAATCATGGTGAAAGTAATCTAAAATTCGATGGGGACATACGTAAGATACACCCAAAGATTTTCCTGAGGTGTCTCAAACATAAGCTGAAAGGTATGATAAATGTTGAGGACTTGAAGGAGACAATAAGGTCTCATTTAAATAATCAAGCATTGCTTTGGTTTACTTGCAACGACACAAATATTAACAACTTTAATGATTTCGAGATAACTTTTCTAAAACAGTATTGGGGGGAAACAGAACAAGGTTATGTAAGGGAAAAACTGTATTTTGGTAAATTTGATATTAGGAGAAGTAACAATATGAGTAACTACGCACTCTCAATATTCTCCCAAGCACAATACTTAGAACCAATGATTTCAGAACAAGAAATCATTATATTCTTGTCTCGATACTTTAATATTAACATTACTATAATAAAAGATATCATAAAACACTGTGAATTATGCCAACTGGCAAAGGAGAAGAATTTACACCATGAAAACATACCAAAATCCATTATAGCGGAAAACCCATTGGATATTATAGCGATCGATTTCTTATCAAACCTTGTGCCGAGTTATAATGGTAAGAAACATATTTTGTTGATTATAGATGTTTTTTCAAAATTCATTAGCACTTATCCATGTGATAAAACTAATAAAAATACCATCAAGGAATCTTTAGGAAACTACTTTGAAATTTATGGAAAACCGAAACAATGTATTATGGACAACGCTACATACTTTAGAAATAAAAATATTGTGAAAGGGTTGAAAGACTTGGGAGTTAAACAAGTTTTCACAAGTATTAGACATCCGAGTAGTAATCCTGCAGAACGAGGAATTAAAGAAGTAATTAAACACTTGAGAATACTTACTCACTATGAAAACCGTATGTGGGAAGAACGATTAAAAGAGACTACGAACTTTATTAATAATATTCCAAACATTATAACAGAGATACCACCCATTACACTATTTAGAGGAATAGAACCTGACAGGCCATGGTCAAGTGAAATGGATTATAAAAAATTAATTGAAATAGCCAGGGAAAAACAACTGAAACATGCTAACAAATATATCAAGAAAAAACTCGAAAACCTTAGAAATAAGAAAACTTTTAAAAAAGGGGATCTAGTAGTCATAAAGGCATTAAGGGTACCTAATCGTAGAAAAGGATTATGTTCAAAACTACAATTACCTTATGAGGGTCCTTACTTAGTAGCCAACGACCATGGTATAAATAGCTATAAATTGATCCATCCTGATACCAAGAGAGAGCGCGGAGTCTTTAATATTAACCAACTACACCAATTTAACGTCAACCATTCTTAGCTAAAATAAAATATTGACGAACATCAGTAACTAATTTAAAATAGATATCAAGAATAGTTATAAATTTTATAAATTATGGTAAATTTCAATAAAACATTCTCGTCGAGTCAAGAATAGTTTTATGGAACTTTAGGGAATGTTAAAGTGAAATATTAATAACAGGAGGATGAACAAATAAAATTTTGTATATAAATGCCCATTTGCAACCAAAAAGAATTATAATGCTCATAGTTACATGATATTTAAATTCATGATAAAAAAAATATTAACATATAGTTGTGTGTTGCACACACGTGAGTCAATTATAAAAAGATACTATTCATTCGTAACATAAATTTAAAATAAAAAACCAACTTCTATAATTGTATTTTCCCGATTGCTATAACTTTTGACAAACCCTGTATACGATAAAGTATTTTTTTTGACGACGATTAAAAAAGCAAATAGACATGAATAGTATTATATATAAAGTGACAGCTTTATCAATATTTAGATTAAGTGTAAATAAAGTGACATTAGTGCAATCGCGGAGGTATTTTCGAACGGAGTGAATAATTGAAAAAGAACAAGACGCGGATAAATAGTTTTTTTTTAAAAACAATAACTGTTTACAAGTTAACAAAAGAGGATCGGAAAAAACAGAAGGAGGTTGTTGATTGTTGAGCGTCGAGAGAGGGTTGTTAGGTTGAAAAGGTGGTATGGAATGATGTGAGAACGAGAATAAAATAATACAATTAAGTTAAAAAATCATAATAAAAGGACAAAATTTTGATTTTTTTACTGTGACAACGTCATTGGCAATAAATGGAATGATCCAGTTTCCAGTAATTGAATATCAAATAAAAAAAAACTTTTCATTAATCGTCTTCTAGAATTTGGTGAGATAATTTAATTTTTTCACCTTATTTGTTCCTGGCTATTTGGTTACGTTTTCCTCGTAGCAGCAATTACTTATATTGAAAGTAATCCGAATATAATAAACTTTAACTCCTTGTCCAATAGAGAAGCTATTACACTTTAATCATCACAAGTTTCATTGAACTGAAATGAGTGGAAACACAAGACATTTGTTATTTTCAAGCTCTTGAATTTCTGTATATATTCACAAACATTTGGTTTCTGGAATTATTATTTAGGTTAGGTGTAATATTATGAACATATCTTTTTGAATTGTACCTAGTTATTTAAGAATAATCAATTTCCACTATCCTACTAATTCAATTTAATCCCAAACAACGACGAAATCACTCACTGATTTTATTATTAAGGACTAAATATATTAATAAACTTTGAAAACTATTACTTCCAAACATCCATTTGCGATTCACATCCATATCTCTGGTCACATGACGACGATTCACAGCGCCAATATCATTCTTCTGGTTTAAAATACTAGAGGTGGGAATTGATTGCGGGTTAACGATGATATCATGGTTACACGGTATTTATTAGTTATTTTATCATAATAATTTCACTTAAAACATTTAACTATGAGAATTATATATAGATATTTGTAAATAATTATGTAATTTGTTCTGACTTTATCGTCAGTAAGTTTTGAGGGAGAAATGTTAAAAAAATACATAGAATTTTTGATTAATTAAACAAAACTACATTCAAACCTCCTTGTTTTCCTTCAAGTGTTCTCAAAACCTATCAGTTTCCTGTTACTGTTCAACGCTAGTGCCGGACACACCCCTGAGATCTTAAAAAAAAAAGGAATAAAGCTTTTGGTATTAATATTTGAACTTGCATTAGGTACGAAATCTCTCTGTTTATAATAAGCAGACCATGCGAGTTCTGGCGCCCATAATAAAAAAGGAAATACGATGATTAACAAATTTAATATTCATAACAAATAATAGAAAATTCCACAACAATATTGCAACTTGATAATAACATAATAATCAAATAATCATCATCGCAATTTTTTTAAATACAACCTGTAACTCAAATTAAAATACAGTACAATATATATATATATATATATATATATATATATATATATATATATATATATATATATATATATATATAGCAAATAAAGAAAAACAATTTATGAGTAATACTGGCTTTACATAGAAAGAAGCTATTAAAAATATAGGATAGAGGGGATAAAATTAAGAATAACTCAAGTATCAAATAGAAGTTCGCATTTTTTTTAAATAAGGAAATAAGATGTAAGTAATAAAGGATAGGAAAGGATAATAATTAATGATATTGATAAAAATATAGGAGGTAATGTTTGATGTACAATTAGAATTTGGTAGATTACTTGAAAATACATGAATGAATAAGATATTACCACTCTATTTCAGTAGCCCTTTATTTTGCGTGAATTACCCATGAATCTCTTCGTTGTTGTTGTTGTTGTTAACATATCACGATATATTCCTACATCTTCTTTATATATATATATATATATATATATATATATATATATATATATATATATATATATATATATATATATATATATATAAAGAAGATGTAGGAATATCGCGTGATATGTTAACAACAACAACAAAGAGAATCATGGGTAATTCACGCAAAGTAAAGGGCTACTGAAATAGAGTGGTAACCGTGGACATGCATGTTTCTGGCTCATTTTGCCTCATCAGCACGGCATAACCAAATAATGATGTGAAATTTGGGAGCAAAGATGTTAATCGAAACATGGGAAAACACAAAATAACGGATTTCAGCAGGGAAACCAAACGCTCATTTGTGTCTTCAATTGTTATTTACTATGGGTCGGAAGGTTCATGACGGGGGGGCTATATGCGCCTCCGTGTCGATGTTGGTTGATGTCCTGAAAACTCGGGATCTTCCAATTGAAGACACAAATGAGCGTTTGGTTTCCCTGCTGAAATCCGTTATTTTGTGTTTTCCCATGTTTCGATTAACATCTTTGCTCCCAAATTTCACATCATTATTTGGTTATGCCGTGCTGATGAGGCAAAATGAGCCAGAAACATGCATGTCCACGGTTACCACTCTATTTCAGTAGCCCTTTACTTTGCGTGAATTACCCATGATTCTCTTTGTTGTTATATATATATATATATATATATATATGAATTTAAGAAATAATTAATTATATTGAATAATGATGAATATTGAGAAGAAATATGATATGAGGAGTATATAGAAGAATAAAATATAATGAAATTGCAAAGAAATAAGTTGATATATAAGTGGAAGTTAGTCTGAAAATGATAGTAGAGAAGTATTATATGAAGTAATATTAAGAATATAAATTGACATTGATACTAATCAAGTGTATTTTAAGGAAAGAATTATGAGACAGTTATTGAAAGAAATAGGTATTATAGTAGGAAATATGTGAACAAATATTTGAGAAACAAAGTTAAAGAAATTAAGATTATGCCATAAAGTTGTTAAAATTTTTTTTTTAAGAAAATAAAATCAATCATTTATAGTAAGAAAATTAAAATTCAGATAAATATCCAAGGTATGGATATCGTTCAAATTTAAATTTGAGGGGAATTGAACCAGATATCATGGATATTAAGAGAATTAGTTCTATAGGAATATGTTGCTAATATGAAAACATATGAAAATAATATAATTTAAGAAAACATAATTAAAAGGAAACACTTTTCTTAATTAAAAGCATATCAAGTAAAGATATATTAAATAATTAGTCAATAACAATTTAATAAATAAAGAAATTACCTCAATAATAACACAAAGTTTAGAAATTGCATAACAAATGTAATGGAGTAAATAAAGTTGCCTAACAATGAATATTATGGAGACGAAAATGCAATTCAATGGAAAAGGGAAAGGATACAGAAATGAAGTCGAAATTAAAATTTTTTATACGCGAGATTAGTGTGACGTCACAATTTGAAACTGTATCCAAACAAAACTTGTTACCATAGGAATTTGCATTTGAGTGTATTTTTTATTATTTACGCATTTCATACGTGTTTTTGAAAGGAATAAATTGTTGAAAAGTTAGTAATCGTGTCTACTCAATATAAAAAATAATAGTTTTGATAATGTAAGTTATCCCGCACTCCGTATTTTTGATTTTAAAAGCTATATTTGAGGTTATATTTACTGGATTATTTGATTAATGTGAAAATATGAGATAAATAATAGTGATTGTTTGTTCTAGTGTCATCAAAACATGTTTCAACATTCTCCTGAAACCATTTTTAATGATAATATGAGCTTGTTAGTGAAAAATGCTTAATTGAAGTGAAGTCTCCTTTCAAGTATCCGAATGACGAAAAATTAAAACCACTCTCAAGAGACATGAATTACATAATTCATTTTGATGAAGATATATTAGTGATAATTGAAAAATATAAAACATTCTACCTTTACAAATTTGTATCATTTATATTAACATAATAAAATGTTTTCATAATTATAAATTTTGATTTGTGGTAAGAAAATTAAATTGAGGAAACGCTGCAAATTTACATGATTGAAAATATGCCATTTAGTCTGAAAACTCAGAACATCATGTCACAACTTTGCCTCAATCAAATCATATTTGTACGAGGTTCAGAGTTTCTGTTGATAGCTTTAAAATTTTATTTGATCTGTAGGCTCTTTCTTCAACTACATGTGTAAACATATCCAATTTTATCTAAAAACAAATAATATAAACAAAACGTTTCCAAATTTCTTCATTCCACAGAGAAATATTTACTTGTAATACAATGGTTTACAGTTAATATAAGGTACAATGTGGAATTTCAATTTAAAATAGCAAAACAAAATCATACAAAGCAACTTATAAATAATGTAAAGTGAAAGATGTGTAATGACAAATAACAATGAATATGTAATAGGGAGATCGATATATACAGTACAAAATCAGTTTGCTTCTACGTTGTTTGCAAAGATTGATCATGTACAAAAAAATAGTTGGCTAATTTTCTTTTCTCCGTCAATAAAATGACAGCTACACAAAAAGCTTCGGGATCTGGTTCTATTGTTCTACAAATATTATATAAACACACAAAATAAAATTTTATATTTATCATTATGTAGGTACCTTGTCAGCTTCATCCATTTGCTTCTTACTTTTGGATCCTTTAGAAATCTATAAAACTTACAGTTCTCTCTCACATCATAATGATTACAGCCTGGTGGCTAGCACAGTGCCATTATTCTTTATGTGAAGAAACCTAAAATTAGATAATACAGATAGAAAAAGAATTAAAACAATTGTATTTCATAAGTTTATAATAGCATGTTTAGGTTAGATAACTCTTTTATTAAAATTATATTGTTATACATACATATTTTGACTGGAATCGAATGTATCGCTTTGTAAAAGTCTTACTGTATATCTAAATGCATAAATCAGCAGTTATATTCAAAATATAAGGGAATAATCTCTGGTCCAAAATCACACCAATGGTATCTAAATGGCGAATTATGTTTGTTTGGATACAAAATTAACATAACATAAGATTATGACGTCATCACTAATACCGCGTATTAATGAGTAACCCAATTCTAAAGAATGTATATATGTTATGTTACGAACAAGACCTAAAAAAAGGAAATAATAGTCATAACTATAGTTTTAAATTTAATATTAGGTAGTATACAAAGATAAAGTAGATATTAGACAGAGTTTTGTTTTCCATTTGGCAGCTGGTGATCCAATTAAATTCATCACGTTTGTTTCTTCAGAACCTAAAAAAATAAATATAATATAATATAGAGAAAAATTTATTAGGTAAAACTTATAATTAAAACAGTTTTAAAATTTGAATATGGCAAATCAATATATATAGCAAATAAAGAAAAACAATTTATGAGAAATACTGGCTTTACGTAGAAAGAGGCTAATAAAAATATAGGATAGAGGGGATAAAATTGAGAATAACTCAAGTATCAAATAGAAGTACACATTTTAAATAAGGAAATAAGATGTAAGTAATAAAGGATAGGAAAGGATAATGATATTGTTAAAAATATAGGAGGTAATGTTTGATGTCAATTAGAATTTGGTAGATTACTTGAAAATACATGAATGAATAAGATATTGATATATATATGAAATCAATCCACTTGCAAGATAACTATAAACTCATATCGTTCGATGTAACTAATATGTTTACTAAAATTCCTCCTAAAGGATGTCTAATACTTGTAAGAAAATCACTAGAAGATAAAAATATTAATCCAGGAATAATATCAGATATACTTAATTTATTTGATGTATGCATTAATCAGGATTATTTCACTTTTGACAATAAGATATATATTCAAAATGAAGGTTTACCAATGGGAAGCCCTATATCACCTATTTTAGCAAACATTTTTATGGACAATTTAGAAAGAAAGATCTTTGAAAGTAATATTTCGAAAAATATTTTATTTTGGTATAGATATGTAGATGACATATTAGCTTGTTGTATGGGTAGTGAGCGACAATTAGATGTGTTTTTCAACCACATCAATAATTTACACCCGAAAATTAAATTTACATTAGAAATTGAAGAAAATAGCTCAATCAATTTTCTTGATTTAAAAATTCAAAGAGTTAATGATGTACTTGATTATTCAATTTACCGAAAACCAACACAGACTGATGTGACAATTCCATTCAATTCTAACCACCCTGTCTCACACAGACTAGCAGCATATAATTCAATGATACATAGAGCTTTTTCAGTTCCTATGAACAAATGTAATTTTGATAGAGAGATTAATACAATTAGACAAATAGCAACATCTAACGGTTATCCATTAGATATGATAAATAAACTAATTAGTAAAAAAGAGAAAAAAGTGGCATTACAACTAATATATCCTAAACAAGCTGATGAAATTAAAACTCATAAAACCATCACATATGCAGGAAATATTTCTAATAATATTTCAAAGATAATATCTTCAGCAACGAATGCAACAATTTCTTTTAAAACAGAAAGTAACGTTAGTACAAAATTGTTAAATGTAAAAACAAAAATACCACTATTAAAGAAGTCAGGTATATATAAACTCAAATGTCCAGAATGTAATGCTGTCTATTTGGGTCAGACCCTTAGGAATTTTGAAATACGATACAGTGAGCACTTACGAGCTTACAGATTAAAACAACCAGATAAATCTCACTACGCAAAACATTTACTTGACACCAATCATTCATTGACACCTAACACAGAACTAGAAGTGCTGCATATTTGTGAAAAGAAACAAGAACTGGATTTCCTTGAAGAACTGGAAATTAGAAGACATTTAAGAAACCCACAATTTGAAGTTGTCAATGAACAGTTAAATCTAGGGAATTCTCCACTAATAAACTGTCTTCTTAAGTGATAATTGTAAAGATCAGCAGATATAGTTTTCCTGGTTTTCTATATCATTGCACAGTTATACTGATCTTAATTGGAAAAATGATATCCAGGATATCACCATAGGGCTAATAATATCTAAGCTTCAATATTTGTAATATCACATCTTCTTCTTTTTTCTATAAACATATATTAAGCCAATCACAAGTTAGGTTACTTCTTGGTCTAGCCAAAAAAATATAACTACTAAACATCAGGTAGGCATAAAATGAAATGTAACTTCTGTCATTCTGACGATGATATTGATTTATCGAAACAATTGTCAATTTCTTAGAATTTTCAATAACTTATATTATATTGTGGAATTAACTAGAGACCTTGAGTTTCATTTAAAAACACTAATATATATATATGAATTTAAGAAATAATTAATTATATTGAATAATGATGAATATTGAAAAGAAATATGATATGAGGAGTATATAGAAGAATAAAATATAATGAAATTAAAAAGAAATAAGTTGATATATAAGTAGAAGTTAGTCTGAAAATTATAGTAGAGAAGTATTATATGAAGTAATATTAAGAATATAAATTGACATTGATACTATAATCAAGTGTATTTCAAGGAAAGAATTATGAGACAGTTATTGAAAGAAATAGGTATTATAGTAGGAAATATGTGAACAAATATTTGAGAAACAAAGTTAAATAAATTAAGATTATGCCATAAAGTTGTTAAACTTTTTTTTGAAGAAAATAAAATCAATCATTTATAGTAAGAAAATTAAAATTTAAATAAATATCCAAGGTATGGATATCATTCAAATTTAAATTTGAGGGGAATTGAACCAGATATCATGGATATTAAGAGAATTAGTTCTATAGGAATATGTTGCTAATATGAAAACATATGAAAATAATATAATTCAAGAAAACATAATTAAAAGGAAACACTTTTCTCAATTGAAAGCATATCAAGTAAAGATATATTAAATAATTAGTCAATAACAATTTAATAAATAAAGGAATAACCTCAATAATAACATAAAGTATAGAAATTGCCTAACAAATGTAATGGAGTAAATAAAGTTGCCTAACACGATGAATATCTTCTATAACGTAATCAGCTGTTCATCTAAAAAGAAACAAACTTTTGTAAATAGTGACCTGAAAAAAACAATATACTTGTTTGTTGAAAAAAATTGAGAATCGGAAGGAAGCGTAAAGAGGTTGGAAGCTGGCGTCGAGAGATGTGGACTTTGTGTTATAGTGTTCCCGAAAAATTCATGAAATTCCCGAAATAACTTGATAAAATTTAACAAATACTATTAAAAACAATCCTAATAATACTCACAGATAATCAGATCCAGTTTTTCTGCAAAAATCAGTCAAATTTCTTCAAAATTGGTGTTGGAACTTCAGAGGAGTCTTCCTGGGGCCCAGAAGCGTTATCTCTATTGCAGAGCATCAGGTCAGTGTTCTTTTAAAATATTATTGGCCAATAATAAGAGAAAAAACTCAAATAAGTGCTTAATTTCGTATTTTGATAAACATTCATGGCTATGATCGATCTAAAATAAAAAAGAAAACGGACTTTATTTAGTTAGTTAATAAAATAAATCATTAACATTATTAAAAAAGGCCTAATTCAAATAAATAAAAAATATGTACTTACTCCATTTTATCATAAGAATAATGCTTAAATTTATTTCCATGTAACATGTCCATCTGTATATAAATCTTATAATATTTCCATGTATATATAAATCTTCTATTTCTATGTTTTCCACAGCTTATTTGTAATATTTTTATGTATATTCTCCACATAAATTCTTCTATGTTTTGAACCATTTAATTATTTCTTATTTGATAATATGATGTGCATCTAAAGATCACTGATGCTCTATCTCGCATTGTAAAAAACTATGTTCATTTTATGCTCGAAGTCCGCATGACTGGATTTTGAGCATGCGCACAGTAGAAAATATAAAATCGATAATTTGTTTAGAGGTAACCATTGGCGTCTCAACTTATAATTATTAAATTGAAAATTTTTATTTTAAAATTAAATGTTATTTAAAGTAAGGTGTTTATTTTTATTTAAATAAAGGTAATACATTTTTTAAATGCCAGGACTCAAAGAGTAGAGAGAGTTTCTGGCTCCCGCATAAAATAACAATACAACATCACAAATATAATATAAAAATGATTAACTTAGCTAGCCACATCAAAACAAAATTTTCTACATATAAAAATTGTAATTATCTAAACTTAAAAAGAATAAGTAAATAAAAATAAATCAAATCAAAGTTCAATATATATATACATATATAAATATATATATATATATATATATATATATATATATATATACAAACTGAAAAATATCTTATTGGGGATTGCAGCATAAGAGGAAAAATACACTCTATTCAATTCTCCAAGCTTTCGTAAATCTTTATTTACATCATCAGGGAACTACAATAAGGAAAGAAAAACATAAATTATAAAAAGTGTTCATAAAAACATGTCTACAACTTACATTGATCGAGATTGCATCATTGATCTTGAACACAGGAAAAGTGCACAACAGAAAGTCATTAAAGAAATAGGTCCAGTCGGCAATACATTTGCCTATTACTGGTAAACATTTTTATTAAAACATTATTAAAAAGTAAAAAGTTTATAAAACATTTAAAATCGAGAATCCACACACCCACGCGGACTTGTGAGAATAATGGCGGAAACTAAAAATGTCAGGTTAAGTACACCAGTCATCATTACTAAATGAATGAAAAGAATCGATCTTTGCAATGACGCGAGACACTGAAACAATCGAATTGAAACTTTAAAGAGAATACAAGGGTGGTACCAAAATTATGGAAATGTATTTGAGTAATCATTCCAATGAAAAAATTATTTTAATCACGAGAATTAATATGTGATTATTGAAATTAATATTAATCAAAAGTTGCAATAATTTCATTCATAAACAGTTGAGACATTATAATAGATCTTTTCATGATATTAAAAGAAAAAACATAAATAAATTTAATAATTTGAGAGACGAGTGGTATGGTACTTTTCTTAAGACAAAGCCCTCTTGGATTAAGAACCTTTCCAATGTGAATATCCCCCCTAATGTGGAGAAGTTTCTTTCGTTGGGCCCTAAATTCAGTGTGGAACCTCAATTAGGTATAGATATACCAATTAAATCCATCCTCTCTGATATCGATTATATTTCTTCTCTAACTCCTGATGTTGACAATAGAAGTCTTGCTATTGCTAGGTCCATTAATGTTATCACTAATCATGCTCATAAAGATGATTGCCATCCTTCTCTTTTCCGAAATTTGTTGTTTGAGGCAAGATGTTTCCTGAAAATGCACCCTGAGTTAATTGTTACCAAATCAGATAAGGGTAATGTGACTGTTGTTATGTTAAAGGAGGATTACCTCAAATTATCTCAGGATATAATTGACAACGATTCTTCCTATGTTCCCCTCTCGAGAGATCCCAGTAGGACGATTCAATCCAAATCTAACACTCTTGTTAAGAGACTGTATAATAAGAGACAGATTGATGAGATCACAAGGAAAAAATTAACTTCTTATAACTCTGTCATAGCAAAATTTTACACTCTTCCTAAAATTCATAAGCCTACCTTGACAATGAGACCTATTGTCGCTTCTATTAACTCTCCTACTGAGTTTATTGCTTCTTTCCTCACAGATATCTTGACCAAGGCATACAGTAATGACAATGAATATTTCATTAAGGACTCCTTCCAGGTTTTTGAATTATTTAACAGAAGAACTCTTCCACAAAACTATGTTTTAGTCAGTCTGGATGTGGTTTCACTTTTTAGCAATGTTTATTTACAAGCAGTTATACGTTCAGTTCACAAACACTGGCCATCCATTAGTACAGTGTGTAACATTGATATTGACATGTTCACTGAGTTGATTGAATTCCTGTTCAGTTCTACCTGCTTTTCTTTTAATAATAAATTTTACAAACAGACTTTTGGTACTCCTATGGGTGCTAGTATTTCTCCGATATTAGCGTGCTATGTAATGGATGATCTGTTGGACGTGGTCCTTCCGGTACTTCCTTTCAGTGTACCTTTCATCAAGAAATATGTAGATGATATAATCCTAGCTTGCCCTGTGGACTCCACTGAAGATCTCCTTTTCACCTTTAATAGCTATGATCCTTACATTCAGTTTACTATCGAAACAGAAAACTCTAACATGGCTGTCCCTTTTTTAGATACTTTATGGACTAGGTCTCCTGATAATGTGATTATAATTGATTGGTATAGAAAACAAAGTAGCTCTGGGAGATATCTCAACTACAATTCTTACCATAAATTTAGCATAAAGGTTAACTTGGTTAAACAAATGACAGCTAGAGTTATGAACCTCTCTGACCCTGTATTTAGAAATAAGAATCGTAATATTCTCTTTAATTTGTTCCTTGACAATTCCTATCCAAAACAGTTACTGAGAAAGATCATCTTCAATACGTCTTCTGTTTTGTCACAAACCTCAATACATTCAATTGACGCAGCAGGTGCAACTGAGTTGGATCCTCTCTCATCCTCCAGAACGATTCCTTCCGATTTAACGGTTTCTCTGCCTTATATAAAGGAAATTACGCCCAGACTTGCTAGAATTTTTTCACAATACTTACAGAATGTTAGGTTTGCCTCCAGGAGTTCCTTGATTGTTAAGTCAATTTATAGTCCTTTAAAAGACAAGATACCTGTTGTGGATTGTAGTAATGTTGTTTATAAGCTTTGTTGTAACAGTTGTGGTCTATCATATATTGGTCAAACTTCCCAAAAAATTTCAAGCCGTGTATCCCTCCATAAAAGTGATGTAAGGTTACATCCTGAAAGATGTTCTCTGGCTAATCATGTCTCCTCTTTGGATCATGTCATTGACTTTGAGGGAGTTAAAATCCTTTCTCGTGAGAGAAGTTATAATAAAAGACTGTTTTTGGAAATGGCTTTCATCTTCCAGGAAGAAGGTTGTATGAATAGGAAGACTGACATTCAAAATTTGAGTAATCTCTACTCCCTCCTCCTAACGCTTGATGAGCACAATTGTCTCCATATTAATAACAATAATAATAATAATGAGAATATGAATAATTCTCACTAGTTTCCTACTTGTGGCATCATGGTAGGTGTTCCCCCCCTTTTTTGTAGGTGTTCCCCCTTTTTGTAGGTGTTCCCCCATTATTATTAGCTCCATAATAATATTTATAATAATAATTAATAACATTAATAATCACATATTAATTCTCGTGATTAAAATAATTTTTTCATTGGAATGATTACTCAAATACATTTCCATAATTTTGGTACCACCCTTGTATTCTCTTTAAAGTTTCAATTCGATTGTTTCAGTGTCTCGCGTCATTGCAAAGATCGATTCTTTTCATTCATTTAGTAATGATGACTGGTGTACTTAACCTGACATTTTTAGTTTCCGCCATTATTCTCACAAGTCCGCGTGGGTGTGTGGATTCTCGATTTTAAATGTTTTTTAAACTTTTTACTTTTTAATAATGTTTTAATAAAAATGTTTACCAGTAATAGGCAAATGTATTGCCGACTGGACCTATTTCTTTAATGACTTTCTGTTGTGCACTTTTCCTGTGTTCAAGATCAATGATGCAATCTCGATCAATGTAAGTTGTAGAAATGTTTTTATGAACACTTTTTATAATTTATGTTTTTCTTTCCTTATTGTAGTTCCCTGATGATGTAAATAAAGATTTACGAAAGCTTGGAGAATTGAATAGAGTGTATTTTTCCTCTTATGCTGCAATCCCCAATAAGATATTTTTCAGTTTGTGTTCTAATTGATCAGCAACGATCACGGCGTTTTTCGCTTTTCAGCTATATATATATATATATATATATATATATATATATATATATATATATATATATATATATATATATATATATATGTGTGTGTAATTGTATAGTTCAAGTTTAAATAATATAATAATAATTTCACCAAACGTATGAACTATAGAAGTGTATAAACTGTTGATACCTATAACATCGACTGTAAATCCACGTTCAGTGTTGCGTGTATCTCTATAAGAGACACAGATTATATATATTCCCTTAGAAAGCCGACTCTCGCCTTCCCTCCAAAACACATTTTACTAGTGACACTCGCGACATGAGGATGAACTAGGGTCAAAGGCGCCAATTTTGAAATTAGTATAAGCTCACTGGTAAATGATGCCATGAGCGCAAAATAGTGCAACTCTCAGTTTTAATCGTCCAAAGCGCCAACATATAATGTTGCTTATACTTTAGACGCTTGGGTAAATTAATACCATCATACAAAAAACTACTTACATTATTTAACACTTATTGCCTCAAATATATGGCGCCAATAAAGTCAATTTTCGCAAGCAATTGAAAGTAGAAATTAGATGCTTGAAAACATTACTTCAGATAAATATAATGCTAATAATAATGTTTGAAGATCCAAAAGTAAAGGAGCAACACCGGTTCTAGACCATTCCTTATGTAAATTAACATAGGAAATCGCCAAGGTCCATCGTGGTAATTTTTGACTCAATTCGATCTGCGCATGCGTCGGCCGTCAGCAATTTCCACATGCGCATCCACCTTAGGACACGTTCGATATACATACAAAGATGCCATAAGGGCACTAGCATATCTCCAATTGGACAACATGGACAACGAAGAAGAGGGGACAAGAGGTAATGCCTTAAGGGCACTAGCATCTCTGATTGGTCGGATTGAAGTCGAACAAACGCCATTGGTGGAACATTTTACAGGATGTACAAAGATGCCATAAGGGCACTAGCATCTCTGATTGGTCGGATTGAAGTCGAACAAACGCCATTGGTGGAACATTTTATAGGATGTACAAAGATGCCATAAGGGCAATTCGACAACATGGACAACGAAGAAGAGGGGACAAGAGGTAATGCCTTAAGGGCACTAGCATCTCTGATTGGGTGGATTGAAGTCGAACAAACGCCATTGGTGGAACATTTTACAGGATGTACAAATATGCCATAAGGGCACTAGCATCTCTGATTGGTTGGATTGAAGTGGAATAAACAACGAAGAAGAGGGGACAAGAGGTAATGTCATAAGGGCACTAGTGTACCATGACGTCACCCACGCTCAGTCAGTCGATAATGGGGTATCAAAATAAAGAACAATTGAATAAACATTTTATTGTACAATATAAAATTGAAAAAATTAATAAATGAAAATAATAACAATAATTTCTATTCTTATATAAATCTTTAAGGAATAATGGTGTCAACATCCATATAGGCATCAATGGAATAGTGGCCCCATGGTAAGGTTTCATCGGAACCAGGAAGAATAAATCGCTTTTCATCCTCAGGACTCAACGCTACTTTATCTTGAACAATTGAATGGACTAGATGTTTGTCGGCACGAATTAGATTTTGGGAAACGGTTTTCTGTGTGAAGGTGTCAAGGCAATTTTCATAGTCTTCAAACGTGATTACGGTCTTCACAACTGACGATTTTACCCCTTTAGCTTTCTTAGTTATTCCAACGTTTCGAATAAGGCAGTCTATTTCTTCTTTCTCAAAACCATCATTCGCAAGACGTTTTCGTTTTTCTGCTAGATCATCTTTAGAGGTAAGTAACCGTGTTGCATACAATTTAGACCGTAACCCAACATAATCAGTCATTATGATACCATTGTTCTCATCCTTCATCATCCCAAGAACCTTCTTATTAACTTGAGGAATTCCATAAACGTTATCAAGAGGATAGTCTGAGGTGTCGAAATATTTATAACAATCAATCTTCATTACTTCATAGGGATCTTGATCTCGAATCTCATATATCAGACTATCGGTATCGGTGTACAGCACAGTACAGTTCTCACTGAAACGGTTCATCATGTACTCATAGTGAAAATCATATATCGTAGTTTTAGCCAGATCTAAAATTGCCATTCCTACATATATCGGTTTATTTAACCATATTTGCAGCTTCCGTAATTCGATGGCAACTAGGTTTTCGCTGAAAATCGTACTATTCTTTAACTCGGGCTTAGCTATGTATGATTCAGCACCATATCGACCGCTCCAATGAGAAACTAGCTTCACATCAACGCGTTTGCGCACGTTCTCCATAGTTTTACCTGCAACAATTAGAAAAAAGTGATTAGTATAGAAATATTTATATAAAACTAGCAATACTCACCAAACACGGCATTGTTCATCAGTTTGAATAGGTTCTTCTCAAACTCATTCTTCGCAGCCTTACGTAACTCGGTGTTTGAGTCAATGTAGGGCTTTAACCATGAACTCTGCTTGAATTTCAATACTCGATGTATTTTTGTTAATACAAGCCCATTCTGTAACGCTTGCTTCAATGCTCGGTAATGTATAACGTATTTTGTTTTATTAGTTAGGGTACCCATCAACTTAGTCTCCTCATTTGATCTTGTAGCAGGCATTATGGTCTTAGGATTTAGGTGTTCAGGACAAAATGGAATATCCTTATGCAAATCATGTAAATGAGAAGGATACTCCAAATCAACTTCGAGCATGTACCCCTCAGAAGCATCATCAGCAATTTGTGTAACGTCTATATTAGAGTCACACCATTCAAATCCTCCATATGGTCACGCTTGACTCATCGCCCATCCATACTAAAACATTAAAATTAAATGAAATAATTATCTAAAATGAAAAACTAAAAAACATACCTGATTATTAACATCATAGTACATTAAATATTTCGATGGATTTGAAGGATTATAAGTGGGCATATACTTATTGTTGGCTCGAGCACGACGTTTTCCGCAAACTTGACTAAGTCCTCCACGTATACCACGCTCAACAAACAAAAACATGTCTACATCAGTGAGAAGTTCCAATTCTTGTCCAGTATGTTTCAGCATAGCATCGAATGTAAATCCTGGTAATGTATAATAATGTGCAGGATCGATGTTATACGTAACAATACAACTGGAACGAATTTGCTCAAAAACATCGGCAAGAAGAAGGATATCAGTCTTCATATACAACTCTACATATTCACCTAAGGTTTGACATTGAAACGTATTCCAGACGCGTTGTGCTCTACTATAAAGTTTACGTGAGCAGGGTTTATCTTCGAGATTATTATGGAACGATTCGATATGAGGCAACCTTGTTTCTTCAAAGCGGTCGAAAGAATTGAAATAGTCATAAGGCATCACCCCCCTCTTAGTTAACATTGTGAATTCTTCCTTGGGAACACTAGAAAACTGTGATCTCAAATTAGGAAATTCGGTTAAATAAGAGGCGAGTTTATCGAGAGATGATGCCATGAATCGGAAGCTATCGATGAATCTGAAACGGATTCACGCATCTTCAACATGTTTTGTGAAGGAAATATATTTTTCTTTTGTAATAGGAAGCAAATCAATAGATCCAGTCATGCGGGTAGCAATGTCTTCGATGATGAAGTTTGCATCATGACCAGATAAGTTGTGAAACACTACATTAACAGTAGGCGAATCCTGATAGTTAATATTGCACCCCTCATGTGCTGCACCTTTATAATTGTTTTCAGGAATAAGATGATCATGATCTCGGACTTTCTTATCAGTAGCGGAAAATGGCTTTTCACAAATATGACATTCGGTAGCAGCTTGAAACTGACGTTCTTGATTAGGAGTCATATGAATTCCATAAGGACATAGGAACACCGTACTAATATCTTGAGCAAGCATATTCAGCTCATCAGCAAACCAGCGCATACAATCTTGACCCAAATAACTCTTATGAAAGGAAAGCGTATCATCATATGAGCACTTGAAGTAATACCCAACGGCTGCAGGGATATGCTGTTGTGGCTTCTTAGAATACCCAGTCTGCTGCAAAACACTCTCGAGATCTGCATATACTATAAAAGGTGCCTTTACCTTATTCTTAAAGTTTTTGAATTTGAGAACGTTTTTCCCCTGTTCCGGCATCTTAACGGCGCAATCATTAATTTTCATACAATCTACGGCGTGGGCACCCAACTTTTCCGCTGTAGTAAATGCATGTAAACATCTTTCACATAAAAATCCCATTCTTCCCTTACAACATTCAAGATGAACATCTACTTTTTCTTGGAATCTGAAATAGCGTAAGCAACCATCACAGAAGTATTTTTTAGCGTCTTCTTTACTAAGTTGCGAAGATAGAAGTCTTGATAGATTCTTTATCCAAACAAAGTGATATTTCGTTGACGCTTCATCATATGTATCTTGTACCATCAACAAATTGACATGTTTATCCATCTTATTCCTTGTAAGGTAAGTTGGTAGAGTAATAAAGGACTTTCGATCTTTTTGCAGAATATAAACATTTATGGATATACCATTTTGCTTCTCAAAATTAGGGATCTGCTTCATAGTCATGGGAAACTGAATGCCTTTTAGCTCTAATATGGTCGAATAGTGGGGGTATGATGAAATTCTATCAGAATGGGTTCTAACAGGATACAGTGCCGACGTCACCGCCCAAGCAAAGCAAGAATCATCTTCATTATTGACGTTAATACATGCCTTCCTCTTTTTTATTTCTGCAGGTGAATCAATATATGAGGATCCCAGTTGTGAAGTATATTTATTGATATTAACACCTAAGTTCACCACTTTCTTCAATGCCCAACCACTATCACGTTCTTGAAACTCCTCCAGGTCTTTAAGGATAGGTGCAACGACTTTAGTATCAAACCAGTTATCAATGTTTGTATCTTTGTAAATTGGTGAATTGTTCGTTGTAAAATATTTAAACTCATTGAGAATCTGATCTCCTTTAACAATTTTAAATTCACCTCCGAAAGCTACATTTACCTTAACAGCTACCTCCTTTTTTAATATATTAGGTATACGTCGTTTAAAGATAGCCTTACAATCTTTGAGAAATGCAATAGGATCCTTATGCTTCAGGTTCGAGATGGTGCCAGTTCTGATGCGGTTGTTAAATGATGCCTCTAAATCATCCCATTTTACACGATGTTTTGCGGTTTCAATATGAGATGATAGGTCTCCACCATGTTTTTGAATACATTCGATTTGATTACGAAATGATTTTATTTGACTTATACTAGTTAGGATATGCTGCTTTTCCCCAATATTCTTGGCACTTCGTAACGCATTATTTAGTTTTCTTATAGCTTTTTTACACTCCATAAGCCCTTTAGTCACTTGGTGTTCATTATAATTAGATGTTATAAGACCGAACAGAGTAGCAACATGTTCCACGAGATTCACAGAGAGACTCATAATAAGGATGAAACTTTTTTTACGTAAGCACTTTGAACAAAGAACTGTAATCGAATGAGCATTATCGAGATATGAGGGGTAACAAGTAAACTTCTAGTCGGACGGAAGACTGAACGGTAACATTTTTTCTTAAAAAGACTCGCGATTGAGGATTTTAGATTAGATTAAAAAAGTTCTTTAATTATTATGTTTTTCATTCCCTAGTTACAAAATTGGTTAGAAATAAATATATACATATATATATATATATACAAAATGCCGATGTTCTGGCGATTTCCTTCCAATTCTGTCTTTCCGGTATGTCCTCTCGGCTCCTTGCTACTGCATTATCCGATTGTTATCACTGCATACATAACTTTGTCCCTAACATAGAGATTTCGCTCCTAGAATCTTTCGACTTGGGTATTCCCAGAAAAACAGCTGAAAAACTGGGTTTCAAATTGATACGGGGTTTAGTTTTCGAGAAAGCAACATGGCAGATGTTAATTTGTTATTATATAATGTGTGAATGTTCAGATAAGTTTGAGTTTGTGGAGCAAAATCATCGCTGCTTTTAGCTTGATTTTTACTCCATTTGTGATATATATGGTTTGGAATTGAAAAACCTAGTTATGTAATTAACGATCCATGCAGAAGCCTACACCCACTATCTCGGATGCCTTCTGCGCGATTTGCGTCTTTGAGTTTGTTTTGAAGATCTTGTGGCAGACAAAAGTTATAAAAATTATCTGAGATTTTGTTGATAAAGTCTTTGATAGTGGGTATATTCGCCTTGTCATGTAACCAAGAGGTTCTAGGTAATTTGGGATAAACCGAATTATGATTTAATGCCATTCTGAGACACTCGTTCTGTATCACCTGCAGGGAGTGAAAATTTAGTTTAGTGCCCGTGTAATATATAGGTGCAGCGTATGTAAGTATGGGTCTTATGATTTGTTTGTATAATAGTATTTTGTTTTGACTGGTGAGTTTACTGTGTTTACATATAAGTGGGTATAGCCGACACATTGCAATCTTAGCCTTTTGTATTTGTAATGAAATGTGCGTATTTGCCGCTGTATTTCTTTGCATTGTATACCCTAAATATTTTAGGGTATTACTAGGGGCTATGTAATGCCCGTTTACGCAAAGCTGAGATTGCAATGGATCAGCTTTACTAGCTATTCTTCTGAGTAATAAATACTCTGTTTTTGAAGGATTTATAGCTAGTTTGTGTTCATTGAAATAGGGTGTGATTTTTGTATTGATGTGAGTTTGTACTGTGTTAAGTGCTTGTTCGTGAGTCTTTGCCGTTGCTACAAAACAAGTATCGTCAGCGTACATTGCCGTTAATATTTTAGGGGATGTTGGGAGATCTTGGACAAATAGGGAGTATAACAAAGGTGATAAGACAGAGCCCTGTGGTACTCCAGCCCTTATGTTATATGGACCTGCTGAATGATCATAAAGTTTAGAATAAAATTTCCTATTTGTTAAGTAAGAATTAATGATTTTTATTAAGTAATCCGGAAATTTCATATTTATTAGTTTATAAATCAGCCCCTCCCGCCATACGGAGTCAAAGGCTTTTTGTACGTCCACTGTGACCATGATCGCTTTGTGTTTTTTTTGAAATCCTTCCCGGATGTAATTTATAACACGAATGATCTGGGCCACCGTACTATGACCGCTTCTGAATCCGTACTGCTCAGGGGGAATGATATGATTTTTATTCACAAATGATTGTAATCTTTTTAAGATTATTCTGTCTATCACCTTTGCGATATTATTCAATAGGGAAATTGGCCTATAGCTATCCACATAACTAGGTTGTTTGTTAGCTTTGACAATTGGTATGATGTTGGAAATCTTGAGCATATCGGGATACTCTCCGGTTTTGATGATGTAATTTATTATGTATGTTAATTGAACAATTGCTTTTTTTGGAAGATTCTTTAATAATATGTTGTGTATTTCGTCTAATCCAGGGGCTGTTTTGTTTTTCAGTTTCTGAATTGTGATGTAAACTTCTGTAAATGATACAAGCTCTTTGGTGTTATGTGTGTTTATAGAGTGTAAATGTTGGTGTACTGAATGGATTATGTTATGATGTTGTTGTGTGTGTAGTGTATTATTTATGAAATTGTTTTGAAAGTACTCCCCGAATTTCTCCGCGATCACCGTCATGTTTGTGATGATTTGATTATTGTCAATTAGTTTATTTATGTCTCGGTTTGTTTGACGAAATCTTCTTGCTATTCTCCATAGGGAATTGTCCTCGGGCTTTAGATTATTTAAGAACTGAGTCCATTCATGATTTTTATGTTGACTTATTTCTTGATTTATTTGATTCTGATAGTTTCTTACTTGCTGGTACTCGTCCTCTCTTCTAGTTCTTTGCCATGTCTTTCTTAATTTGTTTTTCTCATTTATTAAGTTAATAATATGATCAGGTAATTTGTTTTTAATTTTAGCATTCTTTTTTATAGTAGTTGATGTATTTCTGGCGTCTATGATTATTTTTTGTAAATTTTTGATAGTATAGCTAAGATGATTACTGTTTTCTATTATATTTGTTATTTTTAAATCGTTATTAATTATTTGTCTGAATTTAACCCAATTTGAAGTTTTGTAGTCGAAATATGTGTTGTTTTGTATTTGTGTATAATGGGGTGTTTTGAGGATTATAAGGACGGGATCGTGATCGGAATTTATGTCGGGTAGGGTTTTTTATTTTAGTGAGGTTATTTATATTTTTGCCTATAGCAATATCTATGATACTGGGAGTATGATTAGCGAGGGGAAAATGTGTTGGTGTGTCGGTATAAAATACATTGCAATCAAAATGATCACAAAACTTCCGGAGAGTACTTCCGTTTGTGTTGTAGTGCTTAGAGTAGTGATCCCACTGCGGATGTTTGCAGTTGAGATCTCCTACAATTAGCACTTTGTTGTGTGAGTTTGTAATATTAAAGAAATCTTCCTCTTTAAGCTTATTACCCGGGGGGCTGTAAGTGCCAACGATTTTAATTTTATTGTCGAAAAGTATCGAGATATGCTCAATTGAAGTATTACTTTGTTGCAGGAGTTTAAAATTGATGTCTTTTTTGATTAATAGTGCGATACCGCCCCTTTTGACATCGTTGGGGCGGTCTTGTCTAAATAGACGATATTTGGGATTTCTGAAGTTTATTGTTTTATTGGGTTTAAGGAACGTCTCGATAAGAAAGAATATGTCTGGTTTTTGGATGTCGAGAAAATGACGAATTAAGTGGATTTTATTTTGTACACCTTGTACGTTACAAAAAATTATTTTGAGATTGTATCGTTTTTGAAAGCCAAGTTTTCCACCTACCTGTCTAGATGTCATAGCTGTCTATGTTAGCCACAAAGTTATTATATATAGTGAACTTGTCTATTTTGTTGGTTGCTAGCTTCATTTGTTGTATGAGATCTGAAACGGCTCTGGACACCTCGTCTAAATTCACTAGTGACTGCAGTTCCTTGAACAGGTTATTTACTTCCGTAAATTTGCTTAAGTCATTTTGGTTCACGTTGGATGTTCTGGGGGTGGTGGTTTTCGAAGTTTGGGATGTAGAGGCTTGCGGGATTGTGCGAGGAGCGTTTCTGGAGGGGAGGCTGGGAAAATCTGCTTCATTTGTTTGTTTATTCTGCCAAGGGTTTACTTTAGGGGGAGGAGCGGGGATAAATTTTGTGGGGGTAGGTTTGGTTTGCATATTTCTCTTTTCATCTAACCATATTCTTCTTTTTTGGTATTCTGGGCATACCTCCGCGTTAGCCGGGTGGTCTCCCTTGCAGTTGGCACATTTAGCCGGCAGGGCTCGGTCCTTGCTGCATTCTGGGTTTAAGTGATGTCCCACGCATTTCAGGCATCTGGGTACCCTGCCGCAATTTGCTGTTGCGTGGCCCCAGAGTTGGCAGATATGACACTGAATGATTTGTTTTGTCTGTCTTCTGTGTTCCCACATAATGCGTGTGTGTTCGATTACCCTTACATTCTTGTTTAGGTAATCGATCGTAGTTTTTGAGTCGGTCACTACAAGATATAGTGGCCTCCCCTTAGTCGTCATTCTGTAAATTTCTTTGACGTTTATTTTATAGTTGTTTGTAAGGTCCTCTTTGATCTCGTCCAATTGCAACCCCTCTGATAGTCCTCTAAGCACGAATGTATGGGTTTTCTCATCCTTTCTGCTATAGGTATGAAAGGGTACCTTTTCATCTCTTAGTATTTTTTTCATGTGTTCAAAATCTTGGACATTTTTTGTAAATATAATCGTTGAATTTCTTGTATATTTAAGTTCAAAGTTCTTTTTTATTTCTTCTTTGAGTATTTTCACCATATCCTTATGTTGTTGTACATTACCGTCGATTACAATAGGCGGGCAAGGGGGCGTGGCTTCATTTTTTCCATTATTTACATTTTTTTTCTTAATTCTTTTTGCTTCTTGGGTAGCTTCCTCTTCTGAGCTGGAAACCTCCTCGAATTTCCTGAAACGTGTTTTTTTACGTTTCTTTTGTAGATTTTGGGTATGGGGTGGTTCATCATCTGCTGATTCAGTTAACGAGTTGTACTTGTTACTAGTCTCAATTGTTTGTACTAATTGTGTATTTCTTCTAAAAATATCATTTAATTTGCTTGTTTTTCTTGGTTTTTCGAAGCCAGGGGGTGGAATTTCCCCTATTTCCATCTGCTGTGAGTCCGGAACATTGGATATTTTGTTAAGATCTTCATTGTTAGTGTTTAGTTTTGTCGCTATAATTTGCTTATTTTTGTTTATTTCCGCGTATTGCGAAACAAACTTGTCTTCAGCTGAGGGTGGATTGTTACCCTTTTCATTCTCGACTTCTTGAGCCCAAGAATTGTTTGTGCCTCCATGAATTTGGACTTGTACGGTTTGTACGGTTTTCTGACCATTTATGTTTGGGGTGGAGTCGCTTTGCTCATCTTCTGAAGTATCGTCTTCCATCATTGATGTTTCGTCTCTTATTAGTTTACGATTTGGGGTTGACGTTTTGTCTGGGTTAATACCCCTGTATTTCGGTATTGAAAAGTCTATATTATGTTCGGATATTGTTTCTGTCAAATTATGTATCTGTTCTAGACTCTTTTTATTCGTTTCAGTACTATTTTCAGTGTCCAAGTTTCCTAGACACTTGTTTTCGCTTTCTATACACTTTTTTTCCGAGTTTTCTATACACTTCTTTTCAATGTTTTCTAGACACTTGTTAATACTTTCTAGACAGTTTTCGTTGTGTTTTGTTACTATATTAGGTTCTGTTTCCAGACACTTGTTTTCGATTTCGAAACACTTTTTATTCTGATTAGATAAATTTAATGCTTGATTTATTATATTATTGTCTATTTCATTTAATAATTCTTTAGAAATGTTAATGTCTGTCTGTTTAATTTGATTGCGTTCACTAACCTGATCAGTATTATTTTCCTCAATGTACACTAGTTTTAAGTATTCTTTTCGATTATTTAAGTTTTGTCTCAATTGCTGAGCTTTATTTTTAACTCTAGCAATCTCGGCGCTATATTTAGAAATATTGCTATCGGAGGAGCAGGTCGCCGATGGCCTGATATCACTAGATGATTCTACTTTCGCGTCACTTTTTATTGATTGTTTTTTTTTCACTACGGAAAGGTTTGAACGACCGGTCTTTTTTTTGAATTTGAGGGCACGTTTTGATTTCGGGGACGTTTTCACCGTCACAGTAGGTTTATTTACACGCACGTTTGTATTTCTTTTAAGGTTTTTACTTGTAAATAGCTCGGGTTTGTTTACATTTAGAGCTTGGATTTTAGCTTTCAGCCGGCGAGTATACTCCGTTTGAAAGGGAACAGTTCCCGTTGATGGCGGAGATGGAAGAATTATTGAATCAATGAGTATAAACTCTCTTGATTCATTTACCAAACACAGTAATTTTTATTGATTAAACTTTTGAAATATAAAGAACACTTTTATTCGCAATAATATAATTACAATCCTACTCGGATGGGAATTAGCATGGAAGTGCGCGATTGAGGAAATTTGTGTCTGTTTTTCCGTAAGAAAGCATATAAAAATGATGCATTTTAAGCTAATTGAGCAATTCTGACACTTTTTTAACCGTAATATTTGAGGAAGATATGATATATTCTAGTAATGATTCCAATTAACAAACAGTGATTGAAACAAGAAGTTTATTATCTGTATCTGCAGGCTGCGATTTAGTTAGACTACAAACTCCATTCCGGCAACCTTCAAGACCATTGATTACAAGAAAGAATTATGTCACCATTCGACGAATTTTAAAAGAATAATACATTACTTATTAATTGAAATACTGAATTTGTTGATCACGAATTGTTTATTATTTTGCTATAGTATCTATTTACCCATAGTTAAACATATACTATTATTTAATATCTATTTTTTATATGTGAGGTCGAAGGAGATTCTTTAATAGCCTTTAGGCAACAATTTTCCCTGGTATGTGTTAAAAACATACAGAAAATACTATACGCACTTGAACTAATAGATAACCGCATGTTTTGTAGGCATGTCTTACAGATATCCTAGTTAAGTACTGCTCCCGCAGTGTGGTAACTACCGTATTTCTGTGCGGAAAAAAGTCGATCCCCCGTTTTATATCCGAAGAGACCTCAAAAAAAAATACTTATATGGTTAAGAGAAATCGATATACGAGACCCACTACTTTTTTCCAACCAAAAATTCAATTACAATTTAAACTACAATACATCTCAAAAATTTATATAAAATTTACATATGAGGTCATAGGCACTCTTCAATGGCCTTTAGGCGACTCTACCCCATAACAGAAGGATACTGTTCGTACATAACTCAAAAGGTGACTGCTCGGGTTGTAATCGAGTCTAACCGACACCCTAAGTTTTTTGTACTCCTCCCACTGTGTGGTACCTGTCATATCTCTGTGTAGGAAAAGTCGGTACCCTTTTTATACTCGAAGGAACCTCATTGTATGCTATCAAAGTTATATATCACAACTAAAACAATAAATATTTTTGTAGGTAAATATTCAAAAGATACTTACTCGTTTGCCTATTTCCTTCTGCAGCAATCTTCACCCCAGGCGCGAGCTGTTGTGTACCACACGTCATCGCGATTTTAGAAGAGCCCATCTATTCGGACGCCAGACTAGAAATAAAAAATTATTAGTCTAATATTTTACTAACCAAAATTTTTAACAATTGACAATCAATTAAACTTTTTTGCATAAATCTATCTACATCCCTTCACTTTTTATAACAAACAATTACTTAAGATCTTACCACACAAACTATTACATCGTTGCAGACTAGTGAAATTATTAGTAAAAACAATTATATATGGGTGTATATTTCGCATTTCCTGTTGTGATGTTTATTTTTCTGATTGTGGTTTGAGACATATCAATTTTACAAAATTTCTGTGGTGGATAAGCAACGGAAATAACATTTCTGATAGTAATTGATAACATTAATTAACCCACTGATAATACAAAATCCTATAAGAATAATCCAAATATGCATTTTATGTAAGTTTCTCCCGCAAGTCGGATGTGTGGCGTAAATTAAGTAACGACAAAATTATTAAAATCGAGTCATCTATTCGGGCGATGTTTTTTCATATTCAAAAGTGTTCAAAATGTTCGGTTTTTACATGTGAACAATTCTGTGTTTTGGCAGTGTAACTAGTTAAAAAGGTATGAAAATTCAACTTATTTTTTAGATTTCCTTTTCCTTTTTTTGAGCGATACAAATTCTAGAATCACCTATAATAACATAATATGTTATGTTACATTGATTCTCATATATCTAGGTTCTAAACTTCTTTTACTAGTCCGTAGTTTATATGAATACATTTTTATTGTTGTCCAACAAAACATATTACTAAGAATTTCGTAATATACCGGGTGGCTTGAAAGTAACATATAATATTTGAACTATGCGTGACACGTCGCGTGCTACGTCAAACGCAACGTGTCACGTCAAATGTCACGTGGTGAACGTTACGTACAACGCCAAACGTCACGTGTCACGTCACACGTCACGTGTAACGGCTAACCGTACTACGCCAAACGTCACGTGTCCTTATGTTGAAATATTACTAAGAATTTCGTAATATACCGGGTGGCTTGAAAGTAACATATAATATTTGAACTATGCGTGACACGTCGCGTGCTACGTCAAACGCAACGTGTCACGTCAAATGTCACGTGGTGAACGTTAACGTACAACGCCAAACGTTACGTGTTACGTCGAACGTCACGTGTAACGGCTAACCGTACTACGCCAAACGTCACGTGTCCTTATGTTGAAATATTACTAAGAATTTCGTAATATACCGAGTGGCTTGAAAGTAACATATAATATTTGAACTATGCGTGACACGTCGCGTGCTACGTCAAACGCAACGTGTCACGTCAAATGTCACGTGGTGAACGTTACGTACAACGCCAAACGTCACGTGTCACGTCACGTGTAACGGCTAATCGTACTACGCCAAACGTCACGTGTCCTTATGTTAAAATATTACTAAGAATTTCGTAATATACCGGGTGGCTTGAAAGTAACATATAATATTTGAACTATGCGTGACACGTCGCGTGCTACGTCAAACGCAACGTGTCACATCAAATGTCACGTGGTGAACGTTACGTACAACGCCAAACGTCACGTGTCACGTCAAACGTCACGTGTAACGGCTAACCGTACTACGCCAAACGTCACGCGTCCTTATGTTGAAATATTACTAAGAATTTCGTAATATACCGGGTGGTTTGAAAGTAACATATAATATTTGAACTATGCTATTTTCATTTGAATCCACACTGAGATGTGGGTTTTTAATTTGTATCACAACATTTTTTTTATCTTCATGTAACGTCCTTATTCAATCGATGTTATACGAAAACACTGCTTACGTCACGCTATATACATGTTGACATAGAATAGATGGGGCATACGGCACATAGAAAAATCATAAAGATGGACTTCATCGCAGAACAGATAGGGCATACGGTACATAGAAAAATCATAAAGATGGTGTAGATGAGATCACAGAACAGATTGGGCATACGGTACATAGAAAAATCATGGAGTACATGAGATCACAGAACAGATGGGGTATAAGGTACATTTGACAGATGACACATACGACGGAATTAGTTAATATGGAAATATACACCCATATATAATTGTTTTTACTAATAATTTCACTAGTCTGCAACGATGTAATAGTTTGTGTGGTAAGATCTTAAGTAATTGTTTGTTATAAAAAGTGATGGGATGTAGATATATTTATGCAAAAAAGTTTAATTGATTGTCAATTGTTAAAAATTTTGGTTAGTATAATATTAGACTAATAATTTTTTATTTCTAGTCTGGCGTCCGAATTAGATGGGCTCTTCTAAAATCGCGATGACGTGTGGTACACAACAGCTCGCGCCTGGGGTGAAGATTGCTGCAGAAGGAAATAGGCAAACGAGTAAGTATCTTCTGAATATTTACCTACAAAAATATTTATTGTTTTAGTTGTGATATATAATTTTGATAGCATACAATGAGGTTCCTTCGGGTATAAAAAGGGTACCGACTTTTCCTACACAGAGATATGACAGGTACCACACAGTGGGAGGAGTACAAAAAACTTAGGGTGTCGGTTAGACTCGATTACAACCCGAGCAGTCACCTTTTGAGTTATGTACGAACAGTATCCTTCTGTTATGGGGTAGAGTCGCCTAAAGGCTATTGAAGAGTGCCTATGACCTCATATGTAAATTTTATATAAATTTTTGAGATGTATTGTAGTTTAAATTGTAATTGAATTTTTGGTTGGAAAAAAGTAGTGGGTCTCGTATATCGATTTCTCTTAACCATATAACTATTTTTTTTGAGGTCTCTTCGGATATAAAACGGGGGATCGACTTTTTTCCGCACAGAAATACGGTAGTTACCACACTGTGGGAGCAGTACTTAACTAGGATATCTGTAAGACATGCCTACAAAACATGCGGTTATCTATTAGTTCAAGTGCGTATAGTATTTTCTGTATGTTTTTAACACATATCAGGGAAAATTGTTGCCTAAAGGCTATTCAAGAATCTCCTTCGACTTCACATATAAAAAATAGATATTAAATAATAGTATATGTTTAACTATGGGTAAATAGATACTATAGCAAAATAATGAACAATTCGTGATCAACAAATTCAGTATTTCAATTAATAAGTAATGTATTATTCTTTTAAAATTCGTCGAATGGTGACATAATTTTTTCTTGTAATCAATGGTCTTTTAGGTTGCCGGAATGGAGTTTGTAGTCTAACTAAATCTCAGCCTGCAGATACAGATAATAAACTTCTTGTTTCAATCACTGTTTGTTAATTGGAATCATTACTAGAATATATCATATCTTCCTCAAATATTACGGTTAAAAAAGTGTCAGAATTGCTCAATTAGCTTAAAATGCATCATTTTTATATGCTTTCTTACGGAAAAACAGACACAAATTTCCTCAATCGCGGGTTTTGTTTGTTTTAAAAAGTCTATATTACAATCATTTCTGATTTTAAAATTTACAATATCTGTACAAAACAATATATAAATACGAACACAACATAAATATATATTCTGCCGGTGTTCTGGCCGTTCTTGACAGTATTGCTTATGTCTCGATAAGTTCATGGCACCTTGCGTAGCATTATCCATTAATTTTGTCTTGAAAATTACTTTGTCCCGTATTAAAAAGTATGACTCCATTAGCTATTTCGACTTATTTGTCCCTGAAAAGCAGCTGAAAAACAGGGTTTCAAAACGAACTGGGTTTAGTTAATGAAGGAAAGCAACATGACAGATGTTCCTTTTAATAGGGTATATGTTTTGTGTGTGTATATATTTGGTTGATTAGGGGTAGTAAGATACCCTCTAATTCAATGTTTGGTAGATTTGGGGTTAAACAACTAGTTATGTAAATAAATTACCATGCAAAAGCCTACTCCCACTATCACGGGTGTCTTTTGCGCGATTGGCGGCTCTGAGTGTTTCTCGAAGATTTTCGGGCAGACAATAATTATAAAAGTTTTGTGATATTTTAGTTATAAAGTCCTTGATAGTGGGTATTTCGGCTTGTTCATGTAGCCATGAGTTTCTAGGAAGTTTTGGGTATTCAGTTGTATGAGGTATTGCCATACGCAGACACTTATTTTGCACCACCTGTAGTGTGTGAAAGTTATGTTTTGTAGCGGTGTAATAAACTGGGGCGGCGTAAGTCAGTGTAGGTCTAATGATTTGGCGATATATCATAAGTTTGTTGTGTACAGAGAGATAACTTTTTTTGCAAATCAAAGGGTATAATTTGCTCATTGCTATCTTGGCCTTTTGAACTTGCTTAGTTATATGTGCGTTGGCGTTTGTATTGCTTTGCACTGTATAACCGAGGTATTTCAATGTGAGACTAGGGGTGATGGTTTGCCCCTCAACACAAAGCTGAGATTGCAATGAGCCATTTTTCCCATTTCTCCTCCTGAGTAACATGTACTCTGTTTTTGAAGGATTGATTGTCAATTTGTTATCTCTCATGTATGTGAGTATTTGTGTGTTTAAGTGTGATTGAATATTTTGTAGTGCTTTGTCTGGTGTTGGTGCAGATGATACAAAACAAGTGTCGTCTGCATACATAGCTGTTAAAATGTTTGGGGCTGAGGGTAGATCGTAGGTAAATAGGGAGTATAGCAAAGGTGAAAGAACTGATCCTTGTGGAACTCCAGCTTGGATAGGGTATGGACCCGCTAAGCCTTCATTCACACAAGAATAGAATTTTCTATTATGTATATAAGTATTTATAATTTTTATTAAATATTCTGGAAAATTAAGTTTTATTAGTTTAAATATCAAACCTTCGTGCCACACCGTGTCGAAGGCTTTTTGTATGTCTATTGTTACCATTATTGTTTTGTTTTTATTAAAGAATTCTTCTCTGATATGGTTGAAGACTCTAATTATTTGAGCAACAGTACTGTGTCCACTTCTGAACCCATACTGCTCTTTTGGAAGAATATTATGGCTATCTACGAATTGTTGCATTCTTTTAAGAATGATTTTATCAATCACCTTTGCTATGTTATTAAGAAGGGATATTGGTCTGTAGCTATCCACATAACATGATTGTTTGTTGGCTTTAATAATAGGGATAACATTGGCTGTTTTGAGCATATCAGGGTAGTTGCCAGTTTTAATTATATAATTGACGATGTAAGTCATTTGTACTATCGCTTTTTTAGGTAAGCTTTTAAGTAACACGTTTGAATACCGTCAGTCCCTGGGGCTGTTTTGTTTTTAAGTGACTTAATTGTGGTGTATATTTCATCAGTGGTTGCTAAATTAAATTTAATTGATGAATTGAGATTATTGGAATAATTTGATACTATTGTAGATATTTTATTGTGAAGTTGAGTGTTAGTTATATTGTTTTTGAAATTGTCCTGAAAATACTCTCCAAAGGCCTCTGCGATCTTCGATTTTTGAGTGATGGTTTTACCATTTGATGTTATTTTGGTTATTTCATGTCTCTTATTTTTTAATTTTTTTGTGATTTTCCATAGAGAATTATCTTTAGTTGTTAGTGTTTCCAGAAATAATTTCCATTCGTTATTTCGATGTTCTTTTATTTCTGAATTTACCAACTTTTGATATTCTTTTAAAAGTTGTTTATCTGAATCACTACGGCTTTGCTGCCATCTTTTGCGTATTTTATTTTTTTCCTTTATAATATTTACAATACGGTCCGGGAGGATGTTTATTGATTTAGGTTTGGGTTTTATAGTTGTGGTTTTGTTTCTTGCTGTTATTATGATATTTTGTAAGTTTTGAATCGATTGTGTTAATTGACTTTGATTTTCAATATTATTTGTGATTGTTAATGTTTCATTTATAAGTTTTTTAAATGCTGTCCAATTGGTTGTTGTGTAATCGTGTATTTTGCGTGTATGTGAATGTGTGTTGTGTGTTATTTTTAGTTCAATAAGAATTGGATCATGGTCTGAATTTAAGTCTGGGAGGGTCTTCATCTTAGTTATAGTGTTGACATTTCTGCCAACCGCTATATCTAATGTGCTTGGGGTATTACCGGAAAAGGGAAAATGGGTGGGATCATCCGTACTGTAAATATTACAATCCGAATTATCACAGAACCTTTGGAGGGTATTTCCGTTGGTATTAGGGTAAGAAGCATATGAATCCCAGAGGGGGTGCCTACAATTTAAGTCACCCACTAAGAGTACCCTGTTATGCGTTCTTATTATGTTATAAAAGTCGGTATCTAAAAGTTTTTTGTTTGGTGAATTGTATGCACCCACAATTTTTATTTTGTTGTCTATGAGTAGGGAGATATGCTCAATTGAAGAATTATTTTGTTGCAGGATTTGATATGTGATGTCTTTTTTGATTAATACTGCGAGACCGCCACCGCCGACACCATCGGGGCGGTCAAGTCTATGCAGACTATATTCTGGGTTTCTAAAATTCACGGATTTATTAGGTTTTAGGAGCGTCTCGCATAAAAAGAAAATGTCTGGTTTTTGAATGTCGAGAAAATGTCTGATGAGTTGGAGTTTATTTATTACTCCATTTACATTACAGAAAATTATTTTAAGATGATTACGTTTTTGAATTCCTGTTTTATCACCTACCTGCCTAGATGTCATACTTATCAATTCCGGCGACAAAGTTATTATAGATGGTAAACTTCTCTAATTTGTTGGTGGCTGCTCTCATCTCATGTAACAGGTCTGCGACTGCTCTTGTTAGCTCATCGAGGTTGACCATGCTTTGTAATTCTTGAAACATCGTGTTTAATTTCGAAAATTTATTTATATCAGCCGTGGGGGTGGCTGAGGCATTTGTTTCAGGAGTAACTCGGGTTTTGAGGATACTTTGTTGTTGGGAGGGAATTGTTTGTTTGGAGGGTAAACTGGGGTATTCTTGTAGAGATGGGGCATTTTTGTTGTTCCAAGGGTTTGTTTTTGGAAGAGGAGCGGGGATGAATTTCGGGGCTGCATTATTTGGAGTTTTTGTTCTTTTAGCTTCGAGCCAGTCTCTTCGTTTGATGAACTCTGGACATATTGTAGCGTTGGCAGGATGATCGCCTTTGCAGTTTGCACATTTGGCCGGTGTAGACCTGTCCCCAAAGCTGGCAAATGTGACACTGTATTATCGGCTTCGACTGACGCCGATATTCCCATAGGATTCTGGTGTGTTCCAAAACTCGAACGTTTTTATTCAGGAAATCCAGTGTGATTTTTGGGTCAGTAATAACTAAATACAGTGGCCTCGCTTTGGTGGTCATCCTGTATATATCCTTGACGTCAATTTTATATGTATTTGTCAGCTCTTCCTTGATTTCATCTAACTGAAGGCCTTCGGCTAGACCTCTCAGCACGAATGCGTGGGTTTTTTCTTCCTTCCTCGTGTAGGTGTGGAAAGGAACTTTTTCGCTTCTTAAAATTTGTTTTAGATTATCGAAGTCTGCCGTCTCTTTGGTGAAAATAATTATTGAATTAGCGGTGTATTTCATTTCAAATGTCTCGGTTACACATTCTTTCAATTTACTAACCATATCTTTATGTGCGGATACGTTCCCATCGATTACAATGGGAGGGCAGGAAGATGTGGTTTTTTTAGCTGATTTTGTCGTCGTGGCTTCTTTTTGTTTGGGACGTTTACTCGTGTGTATTTTATTATTGTCATCTGAGCTGTCTTCGGTTGCAACAAATTTACGAAATTTCGTTTTTTTCCGTTTTTTTTGTTGTTTAGTCGTAGTCTCCTCCCCCTCTGAGTCTTCTGATAGCGTTTCATATCTGTTTTTTGTTGATGTTATTGTCTGTTTTTTTGTATGTTTTAAGATATTTTTAAATGTTGTAATTTTTTTTGGTATTAGAAAATCGTCTTCATTATTTGAAACTTCTATTCGATCATCCGGGATGGCAACTATCGCATTTATGTCTTCCGTCTGTTTTTTCTTGTTTGTCATGTCCATGAGTCTTGGCACAATCGTTTTTTTGGTCATACTTTCATATTGGGATACAAATTTGTCATTTGTAGGGTTATCTTGTATTACATTTTCATTTTCGACTTCATCTGCCCAAGATCGGTCGGCTTGGTTATGTATCACCACTTGAGTCGTTTTTGTAATTGGTGGATTTTCTTCTAAATTATTGCTTTCGGCGTCTGAGGCACTTGAGTTGGTACCTATGGTATCCTCTCCCATTTTTAATTTCTTTTGTTTTTTAAATAAATTAGATGTTTTGTCGGGGGTGGAGGTTCTCGCTGATATTCTCCCTCTATATAAAGGTATTGAAAATTCCAAGGATTGGTCTAAAGTGTAACTTCCCGCAGTATCCTTTTCTGTATTTTTGTCGTTTTCAAAATTTTCTATACACTTTTTATATGTTGAGGTTTCTATACACTTTTTAACCTTCGGGTTTTCTAGACACTTTTTTTCGTTATTGTATTCTAGACACTTTGTTAATTTCTGAACTGTTTCCTCGTCTGGTAGATTATCGTTGTTAGTATTACTTGAAGATTCTCCTATACACTTTTTATCGTTTGTGTTTACTAGACACTTTTCTTTATCTATGTGTTCTAGACACTTTTATGATTGGGGCTTTCTAGACACTTTTTAGTGTCTGATTGTCCTATACACTTTTCTTTGTTTTTGGTAATTTCAATACATTTATTAAGGGTGTCTATATCTACTGCATCTATGCAAGATTTTGGAATATTTATATTATATAGGTTTGTATCGATATTGGTACTTTCTGAGTCTTTATTTTCTAGAAATACAATCTGGTGATAATTTACGTTTCGAGATTTTAATTCTAGAGTTTTGGATTTGATCCTTTGTATTTCGTTAGTGTATATGGTATGATTAATCTCAGGAGATTTTGTGGATGTACTAGAGTCGTCTCCGTCTTTAGAGTTTGACTTCTCAGTACTTTTCCATTCAATTTTATTTTTTGTGTCTTTTTTAGTGTTATTGTTTTTTATAGAATTAGAGTGTTTTTGTCTTTTTAGTGATTTCACTTTGAACGTACCTTTTCGTATTGGTTTCCGTGGGGAGGTTTTCACTTTAACTATATGTTTAGAGGTAGTTTTAACTGACACAGTTTTATCACTAATTAAGTTTTCATTTTCGAACAAATATGGTTTAACACTATTTAGTTTTTTAATTTTTTCTCTAAGTCTCAGGGTGTACGCGGTGGGGTACGGAGTACCCGTAACTGGGGGTGAGGGTAGCGGTGAGAAGGCTATGAGTGTAACTCTATAGAATTCTCAAGAACAAACTCTTTCTATTTATCGATTAAACAAATTTTTCAAAATACTATTTTCCAGTGGTAAAAATTCAAACAGACGCACTTGAATATTAGCAAGGAAGTGGCTCAATCGCGGGTCTTTTTAAGAAAAAATGTTACCGTTCAGTCTTCCGTCCGACTAGAAGTTTACTTGTTACCCCTCATATCTCGACAATGCTCATTCGATTACAGTTCTTTGTTCAAAGTGCTTACGTAAAAGAAGTTTCATCCTTATTATGAGTCTCTTTGTGAATCTCGTGGAACATGTTGCTACTCTGTTCGGTCTTATAACATCTAATTATAATGAACACCAAGTGACTAGAGGGCTTATGGAGTGTAGAAAAGCTATAAGAAAACTAAATAATGCGTTACGAAGTGCCAATATTGGGGAAAAGCAGCATATCCCAACTAGTATAAGTCAAATAAAATCATTTCGTAATCAAATCGAATGTATTCAAAAACATGGTGGAGACCTATCATCTCATATTGAAACCGCAAAACATCGTGTAAAATGGGATGATTTAGAGGCATCATTTAACATGTTACATAAAAAAAAGAATAAACAATTAAAGTTAGGTAAGAGGGTGCGACTTTAATTGCCTAAATTTTTCTCTCAGGGTAAGGGTACGGATCGCTTATTTAAGGTTACAAATGAAACTCCGTAATAGTTTGGGTACATTTCAATTTCTCCCTTTGTATTTATTAATTATTAGCACCACTCGCGCGCAATACAAGAAAGAGCGCTTAACTTTGTTTTAGGCCACTAGTGGCTGAATAGCGTGTTCTGGAACAGGCAGTACAGTTTAATCAAACCGCTAAGAAGAGGCGTCGTGATAGATCTATGAGGTTACAAATTCGAATTGTTTTTAGTTTTTAGAACAGTATTTTTTTTTATATAGAATGAAGAACAGGTATGCAGGTGTAAGACTATAACAAAGTGGCGTGGCAGAATTGCCCCAATTACTATTCTATATGCAGAATATCAACATTCTTAATACAACCTACTTCTTTATCTCCCACAGTCGCAAAAGCTTTGTCGACGATTTCGTTCAACTGAGTCTGTTGTTCTTCCGTTAAAGAATCAACACACTGTATACCAGATGTTTGTATCGCGTCTACGATGTTACATTGACGAAAGTGCCATTCTCCGTTAAACAGATCTGGAACTATGCCCATCGAGGACCAAATGTCTATCCCTAGTATGAGATTGTGACTAATGGCTGGGACTATCAGAATATCTAGTACTCGTACTCTATCTCGTAGCTGGATGGGTACGGTTATAGAACCAATACTTTCACACGACTGCCCTGTAGCAACGGTACAAGAAATTTTATCTGGACGGCCTAATCGAGCTACATTTTGAAATATATTCCATCCTGAACCACCCATGATGGTTCTGGACGCTCCACTATCCAATAACGCCAGTATACGTTTTCCCAAAATAGACACTTCCAAATAAGGTCTCTGGTCGCCTTGCGCGTGCGCCAGGATATAATCTAAAGTAGCGGTATTAACTGGTTTTGTAGATGGTCCGGACTGCTCATCGCTCAATCGACCTATTGAGCGGAAGCTCTCCCGTTTTTTGTACACCGCGAACAATTACGCAAAGTAACATTTTCTAGTCCACACTTGAAGCAAAACAGCTTCTTAGTCTGAGAACACTTCCTAAACTTGTGACCATCGCCACCGCAATTCCAACAGCTTCCTTTTTGTTGGATTTCTGTAGCAGCTACAATACTCTGTGAGGTAGTCGGAGGTGTATCTATCGAGTAACCAAAAATAGAATAGACTGGTTTCTTATAGGCTAGATCTGGTTCGACGAGTAATCTTGTGTTTGTCGGAGGAGGGCAAAATTGTCGAATACGTGTCTCTGTTCCTTCGACGGATTTGGCAACAGAACATAAGTCGGATACACTGTTACTCGAACATAACGATAAACTTGTTTGTATATATGGCAACATGTTCCTTCTGATGAGTTCTACCCTTTCATTTTCCGGGGGTGGTTTGACCAATTTTCGGAAAAGATTTTCCATAACCGACACATAGTTTATTACTCTCTCTTGGGCTCCCTGCGTTCTTCTTCGTATTTCCTCCCATAGCGCGAATTCGTAGTCATGTGGTTGGAATGCCAATTTGAGTTTCTGAACGAGATCATCCCACGACGTGAAGTGGCCCATTCTGTACCATAATAAGGCATCTTTGGTGAAGAGTTCCGGTGCTGATCGGAGAAGTCGTTCTTTTGCTACTCCTCTGGAAAGTCTCAGTTCTTCAATCCGTTCCAAAAAGCTGTTAACACTAGATACACCGTCATATTGTAATCGCCATCTGCTGACATCAAAATGGTACGACGAAACTTCGGAGCAAGTGCCTGCGACGGTTCCGTGCGGTTTTGTATGACTCGGCATCGAAGATATTGACCGTCTCATGTTTTGCATCGGAGCACTTAAGGAATGTACATCATCTCCTGGATGACTCATGTCGTTTACTCTTGACATTTCCGTTTCTGCGAAGGAAACTCGTCTGGGATTGTAGGAATAATCGTCAAATTGTTGGTAACGTCTGTCTAGAGGCCAAGGTAGAATTAGCCATATTGGAGACTCGATCGTAGTACTGACCTCTGGACGATATTCCACTCGAAGCTTCTGAATGATTTCTCGGAATACCGGATATTTCCCCGTTACTAAATAAAGGATGAGATTCTTCTCTCCAAGCCGACCGATCAAGTGATTGAACCACTTCAGGAACTCGTTTCAGATTAGAAGTATTTGGTGCCATATGTCTTTCTTCTTTCCGCTCACCAAATTCTTCTGGATTCCGACCGCCTTCCATTGTGCAAGTTTTCCGTCCCGAGTGAATAATTTCCGGTAGCAAAGGCACTGGAGTCTCTAACAAAGATAGATGAAGTTGGGATAGCGAGTTATTGTCATCACATTCTTCGAAAAGTCGGTGTAATTTGGTTATAAGTCGATGATTCCAATTCCTCAACATCTCGAGCTGCCTCTGTATTTCAGGTTTTGACCGAATTCCACCCAATCGCAGTACTATATGAGTCAACCGTGTTTTTAACTTTTTAAATTCATTTACCCTATTTCCTACGTTAAAGTTGTCGATATTTTCTTCTAAATCAGAAAGTTTACCAGAACAAATCGAACATTCAAAGCCAGGATCTATGTCCACGAAGGAAGGAACCGATATTTCCCCCTCTCTTTCCGCTCTGAGAGCTTCTCGAAGAGCAGCTCGTTTCTGTTCAACATTGCCATTGACTGGCAGATTTCTAATAGATAGCTCATATGAAAGCTCATCTCCTAAAAGCCTGTTAACTTCCATTGTTACCTACGTCTAACTAACAGTAAACGCGAGAAACCCTTTCCGACGCCACTGGAAAACAAAAAAAAACACTTAGTACACTCCAATATAGTACCTACCCAAATACTCAAAGTACATAGATATATACCTAAAACAACCCAATAATATATTGATGAAATTAGAAACAAACAATTTACCCTGTATATCACTTTGTCCAAGAAGTAATTCTAATAATTTTGTTACTGTCTGTGAAAATGTAATTCGATTTAAAAAAAACTCGTTTTACTGATTATTAGTTCTAGTTTACCAGCAAGAATTTCGAATCGGCTAAAATAAACAAGTGCTGAAGAAAAATGTAACCAAAAGTAACCTTAAATGAAAGAATATTATTGTTTCCTTTCAAAATAGAAAATAAATTTTTGAAACGTTGTAGGCGCCAGTTTGTTACATAAAAAAAAGAATAAAAAAGGTAAAGTTAGGTAAGAGGGTGCGACTTTAATTGCCTAAATTTTTCTCTCAGGGTAACGGTACGGATCGCTTATTTAAGGTTACAAATGAAACTACGTAATAGTTTGGTTACATTTTAATTTCTCCCTTTGTAATTATTAATTATTAGCACCACTCGCGCGCAATACAAGAAAGGGCGCTTAACTATGTTTTAGGCCACTAGTGGCTGAATAGCGTGTTCTGGAACAGGCAGTACAGTTTAATCAAACCGCTAAGAAGAGGCGTCGTGATAGATCTATGAGGTTACAAATTCGAATTGTTTTTAGTTTTTAGAACAGTATTTTTTTTATATAGAATGAAGAACAGGTATGCAGGTGTAAGACTATAACAAAGTGGCGTGGCAGAATTGCCCCAATTACTATTCTATATGCAGAATATCTACCGCAGAGTATACTTTGCGTTTACAACCACAGTTTACCATGCAACAATGAATAATCGTTTTCAGGGTGAGGTACGAAGTCCCTATAATAAGAAGCCTATATACCAAAGAGTTCTTCAAAGTAAAAAAAAATTAATATAAACTGTGAGTTCAGAGTTTAATTTTAAATGTTGTGATTGTTTCTCCCTATGTGTCTGTTAACCTATGTGTTGAAAGTGTGGTTTAGTTCACACACAAAAACAATAAGACAAACACAACTTAAAACTAAGGCTTAGCTGTTAAGTCACAGTGGATGATTCCTTCAGCACCGCTGCAAGCTATTACTGTATCTTCCGGAACTTCTATGAAAATGGAAAAGTCGTTTTCCGACAATCCAAAGCAAGCCCCTGAGGTATGCCAGTATCTTTGAATCTTGGGTCTAAGGTACTTCCAGAAATAAATAAGAACAGAAGTTCTAATTATGACCGGTATGAGAAAGAGGTCTAAAAAGAATAATTCGGTATTATTCGTCGCTGACATGATTTAGGTAATAACAAAAATATATATTTTCAACTCAAATAAGTAAGTCAATTAATCAATGTCTCAAGATATCTTCTATTGATTTATAAACTTTTATCTAGATAAATTTTAAATATCTAAGTATACATTATGATTTCATCGTGAAACTCTGACACAAACATTTTGATGGCATACTAAGCACATTCTAATACCTAATTGACCTGAATTACATACAATAGTCTAAAGATTGTTCACAAATTAATAAAGTTAACTTATTGAAATCTGCTGAAAAGTATGACTTTTGCTTTGTAGAATTATTTAATAGGTTGAATCGTTCTTGAAATTTCTTTACTCTAATGGGTTGATCAAGTGTTACTTCAGGATCTGATTTTATTGAATATATTGTTGAGAAGCTAAACGGATTATATTTGCAAAATCCGCAATTGCAGATCAGATGTTTGATATGAATGTTAGAATTGTTTGAATCTTTGGTTTATAGAGTATAAGCCAAGTTAAAATACTTAATTTTATGTCTAGGTGCAGATATTGTATTACTTTGGGTACATACCTTCGGTGTCGGGTGACCTCAAGGTGGATTGAATTTCAAGTTTTAGTTGAATTTCCACAAGCAATTAAGTTATTATCCCCTTAAGGGCACTTAAAAGTGTTTCTATCACCAAATACTCCTTGAATTTACTTGGGAAAATTCTTAAAAAATCCGTAAAATACGGTAATCTTCTCACTCCATACACATGGGATAGCAAAAAAGAAAGGTAATTTTTTGTAAACCGAAAATTTCCACCTAAATCTATTAGATTTTTAGAATTGTTGGTCAAACTGATTTCGAATATTGGTTTAGCAGTCACTTATGTTTATGGGATTTAGGGACATTTGTAAACTACTGATTTTTGAAGTTTGATAGTGACAATATTGACAATTGATAGATACATGATTAATTATAACTTGCTATCAAAATAAACATTGAATTTTATATGTTTGGTAGTGGGATTTTAGTTTTAGTAAGTTATAGATACTTCTGGTTGAAGCCATATACCTGGTAAGATTGTATCTTGTTTTGTTTCTTAAAAGGTTCTTGAAATGATTTTAGTATATTTAACAAACAATTTACTGTAAATAATACTGGTGTTCTGGGTATAGTAACCTAATTCCTAACCTTTGGAGGATACATAACGAGCTTGTAACAAACAACCGCATCAGAACTGGCACCATCTCGAACCTGAAGCATAAGGATCCTATTGCATTTCTCAAAGATTGTAAGGCTATCTTTAAACGACGTATACATAATTTAATAAAAAAGGAGGTAGCTATTAAGGTAAATGTAGCTTTCGGAGGTGAATTTGAAATTGTTAAAGGAGATCAGATTCTCAATGAGTTTAAATATTTTACAACGAACAATTCACCAATTTACAAAGATACAAACATTGATAACTGGTTTGATACTAAAGTCGTTGCACCTATCCTTAAAGACCTGGAGGAGTTTCAAGAACGTGATAGTGGTTGGGCATTGAAGAAGGTGGTGAACTTAGGTGTTAATATCAATAAATATACTCCACAACTGGGATCCTCATATATTGATTTACCTGCAGAAATAAAAAAGAGGAAGGCATGTATTAACGTCAATAATGAAGATGATTCTTGCTTTGCTTGGGCGGTGACGTCGGCACTGTATCCTGTTAGAACCCATTCTGATAGAATTTCATCATACCCCCACTATTCGACCATATTAAGGCATTCAGTTTCCCATGACTATGAAGCAGATCCCTAATTTTGAGAAGCAAAATGGTATATCCATAAATGTTTATATTCTGCAAAAAGATCGAAAGTCCTTTATTACTCTACCAACTTACCTTACAAGGAATAAGATGGATAAACATGTCAATTTGTTGATGGTACAAGATAGATATGATGAAGCGTCAACGAAATATCACTTTGTTTGGATAAAGAATCTATCAAGACTTCTATCTTCGCAACTTAGTAAAGAAGACGCTAAAAAATACTTCTGTGATGGTTGCTTACGCTATTTCAGATCCCAAGAAAAAGTAGATGTTCATCTTGAATGTTGTAAGGGAAGAATGGGATTTTTATGTGAAAGATGTTTACATGCATTTACTACAGCGGAAAAGTTGGGTGCCCACGCCGTAGATTGTATGAAAATTAATGATTGCGCCGTTAAGATGCCGGAACAGGGGAAAAACGTTCTCAAATTCAAAAACTTTAAGAATAAGGTAAAGGCACCTTTTATAGTATATGCAGATCTCGAGAGTGTTTTGCAGCAGACTGGGGATTCTAAGAAGCCACAACAGCATATCCCTGCAGCCGTTGGGTATTACTTCAAGTGCTCATATGATGTACGCTTTCCTTTTATAAGAGTTATTTGGGTCAAGATTGTATGCGCTGGTTTGCTGATGAGCTGAATATGCTTGCTCAAGATATTAGTACGGTGTTCCTATGTCCTTATGGAATTCATATGACTCCTAATCAAGAACGTCAGTTTCAAGCTGCTACCGAATGTCATATTTGTGAAAAGCCATTTTCCGCTACTGATAAGAAAGTCCGAGATCATGATCATCTTATTCCTGAAAACATTTATAAAGGTGCAGCACATGAGGGGTGCAATATTAACTATCAGGATTCGCCTACTGTTAATGTAGTGTTTCACAACTTATCTGGTTATGATGCAAATTTCATCATCGAAGACATTGCTACCCGCATGACTGGATCTATTGATTTGCTTCCTATTACAAAAGAAAAATATATTTCCTTCACAAAACATGTTGAAGATGCGCGAATCCGTTTCAGATTCATCGATAGCTTCCGATTCATGGCATCATCTCTCGATAAACTCGCCTCTTATTTAACCGAATTTCCTAATTTGAGATCACAGTTTTCTAGTGTTCCCAAGGAAGAATTCACAATGTTAACTAAGAAGGGGGTGATGCCTTATGACTATTTCAATTCTTTCGACCGCTTTGAAGAAACAAGGTTGCCTCCTATCGAATCGTTCTATAATAATCTCGAAGATAAACCCTGCTCACGTAAACTTTATAGTAGAGCACAACGCGTCTGGAATACGTTTCAATGTCAAACCTTAGGTGAATATGTAGAGTTGTATATGAAGACTGATATCCTTCTTCTTGCCGATGTTTTTGAGCAGTTTCGTTCCAGTTGTATTGTTACGTATAACATCGATCCTGCACATTATTATACATTACCAGGATTTACATTCGATGCTATGCTGAAACATACTGGACAAGAATTGGAACTTCTCACTGATGTAGACATGTTTTTGTTTGTTGAGCGTGATATACGTGGAGGACTTAGTCAAGTTTGCGGAAAACGTCGTGCTCGAGCCAACAATAAGTATATGCCCACTTATAATCCTTCAAATCCATCGAAATATTTAATGTACTATGATGTTAATAATCAGGTATGTTTTTTAGTTTTTCATTTTAGATAATTATTTCATTTAATTTTAATGTTTTAGTATGGATGGGCGATGAGTCAAGCGTTACCATATGGAGGATTTGAATGGTGTGACTCTAATATAGACGTTACACAAATTGCTGATGATGCTTCTGAGGGGTACTTGCTCGAAGTTGATTTGGAGTATCCTTCTCATTTACATGATTTGCATAAGGATATTCCATTTTGTCCTGAACACCTAAATCCTAAGACCATAATGCCTGCTACAAGATCAAATGAGGAGACTAAGTTGATGGGTACCCTAACTAATAAAACGAAATACGTTATACATTACCGAGCATTGAAGCAAGCGTTACAGAATGGGCTTGTATTAACAAAAATACATCGAGTATTGAAATTCAAGCAGAGGTCATGGTTAAAGCCCTACATTGACTTAAACACCGAGTTACGTAAGGCTGCGAAGAATGAGTTTGAGAAGAACCTATTCAAACTGATGAACAATGCCGTGTTTGGTGAGTATTGCTAGTTTTATATAAATATTTCTATACTAATCACTTTTTTCTAATTGTTGCAGGTAAAACTATGGAGAACGTGCGCAAACGCGTTGATGTAAAGCTAGTTTCTCATTGGAGCGGTCGATATGGTGCTGAATCATACATAGCTAAGCCCGAGTTTAAGAATAGTACGATTTTCAGCGAAAACCTAGTTGCCATCGAATTACGGAAGCTGCAAATATGGTTAAATAAACCGATATATGTAGGAATGGCAATTTAGGATCTGGCTAAAACTACGATATATGATTTTCACTATGAGTACATGATGAACCGTTTTAGTGAGAACTGTACTGTGCTGTACACCGATACCGATAGTCTGATATATGAGATTCGAGATCAAGATCCCTATGAAGTAATGAAGATTGATTGTTATAAATATTTCGACACCTCAGACTATCCTCTTGATAACGTTTATGGAATTCCTCAAGTTAATAAGAAGGTTCTTGGGATGATGAAGGATGAGAACAATGGTATCATAATGACTGATTATGTTGGTTTACGGTCTAAATTGTATGCAACACGGTTACTTACCTCTGAAGATGATCTAGCAGAAAAACGAAAACGTCTTGCGAATGATGGTTTTGAGAAAGAAGAAATAGACTGCCTTATTCGAAACGTTGGAATAACTAAGAAATCTAAAGGGGTAAAATCGTCAGTTGTGAAGACCGTAATCACGTTTGAAGACTATGAAAATTGCCTTGACACCTTCACACAGAAAACCGTTTCCCAAAATCTAATTCGTGCCGACAAACATCTAGTCCATTCAATTGTTCAAGATAAAATAGCGTTGAGTCCTGAGGATGAAAAGCGATTTATTCTTCCTGGTTCCGATGAAACCTTACCATGGGGCCACTATTCCATTGATGCCTATATGGATGTTGACACCATTATTCCTTAAAGATTTATATAAGAATAGAAATTATTGTTATTATTTTCATTTATTAAACTTTTCAATTTTATATTGTACAATAAAATGTTTATTCAATTGTTCTTTATTTTGATACCCCATTATCGACTGACTGAGCTTGGGTGACGTCATGGTACACTAGTGCCCTTATGACATTACCTCTTGTCCCCTCTTCTTCGTTGTTCATTCCACTTCAATCCAACCAATCAGAGATGTTAGTGCCCTTATGGCATCTTTGTACATCCTATAAAATGTTCCACCAATGGCGTCTGTTCGACTTCAATCCAACCAATCAGAGATGCTAGTGCCCTTATGGCATCTTTGTACATCCTGTAAAATGTTCCACCAATGGCGTTTGTTCGACTTCAATCCGACCAATCAGAGATGCTAGTGCCCTTATGGCATCTTTGTACATCCTGTAAAATGTTCCACCAATGGCGTTTGTTCGACTTCAATCCGACCAATCAGAGATGCTAGTGCCCTTAAGGCATTACCTCTTGTCCCCTCTTCTTCGTTGTCCATGTTGTCCAATTGGAGATATGCTAGTGCCCTTATGGCATCTTTGTATGTATATCGAACGTGTCCTAAGGTGGATGCGCATGTGGAAATTGCTGACGGCCGACGCATGCGCAGATCGAATTGAGTCAAAAATTACCACGATGGACCTTGGCGATTTCCCATGTTAATTTACATAAGGAATGGTCTAGAACCGGTGTTGCTCCTTTACTTCCAAATCTTGGCACATCATACCTGATATTGAAACAAATATTTTGCATATTTCACTGGGGCAATGACTAATAGGATTCGGAAAATAAAATAAAAAAGGCAAACAAAATTTATTATACACAACAATATTCAGTATGTAAATAAACAAAATAGATATATTCACAATTTTTTATCGATGCCTGCATTAAATCTAATATGAGGATGAAAACTTTGTAAATAAGTAGGTATATCTGTCATTGCTAATTGACATTTTGTGTTTGAACCAAGACGATCTAGGTGAATAGGAGTTATGGTCACCATATTTGCTTTAAGTAACAAAAATAATATTTAAGTTTCTTTAAATAGTTGAAATTACAGATATACTTCCTTCTGCACAAATGCATCTTTAATATTTTAGTTATTAGTATATATACATACTTACTTGGAATATTTAATGATGGTACAGCATTACATTCTAAATTGGTTCGATTCTTATTGATAATAATTTTCATATATTCAGAGAAATGTAGATCACAAATCCTAAATGCGTGCCTTTATTCAGTATTTACGTCAACAACATCGTTTCTTCCTATAGCCAGGCGCCATTGTCGTCTAATCTATAAATCAAAATATGTATAAATTTGTAATTACTTAATTAATTCAGAATAGCTTACCTCTGGAGTAAAATTAAAAATTATTCCACAACAGTAACTGTAAAATCACAAATGTAAATTGAAAAAATATAGCGGTATATGTTTCTTCTTCTGAACTAAGAATTAATTAAATCTTCTTTTCCATGATCTCTGTCAGAGTTATTCTTTGTCTATGAGAACGACGCTTACGACGTGAGGAATAACTACAAATAAAAAACTGTCAAACATCGAGAGTGAGCACCCTATGATAAGAGAATACATTTCTCTTATGCGCAGACGCAATTAACCAAGGTATTCAGTGCCCATGACTGGATGGAATGCAGGAGTGGTATAAGGAACATTTGATGTTAAAAATAATGCAAATTTTGATAGTAACATTTTATTAAATCATTTTATAGAAAGTGTTGGTATTTTATTTTTATTTATGTCCATAATAAATTTATAAAAAAAAATTTACTTACTTCATTCAATCTATGCAAGAATTTGGAAATCATTAAAATCAAAGGTATGTATTCAGGAAAGACTTTGTTTCTGAATTAAGTAATATATGTCTATTTGAAAAGTAGATATTCAAAATTAATTATACTTATATTTGTGCGTCCGGAACTCAAAGGGAGGAGTTTTCATGCTACCGACTTTATGAAAATTTTTAAATTAACATCAATTTATATTTATTAGGAGCTAGCCGAAGGTAAGTCAAGTCAATATTATAAACAAGACTTGTATGACTTACAAGATAAGCAAACGCACATTTGTGCTGAAAACTCGGGATCTTCCATTTGAAGGCACAAATGTGCGTTTGGTTATCTTGTTGAAATCCGTTGTTTGTGTTTTCTCATGTTTCAATTAACATCCTTGCTCTCAAGTTGTACACCTTTTCTTGGTTATGCCGTACCGATGAAGACTAATGAGCCAGAAACATGCACGTCTGCGGTTACCACTCTTTTCAGTAGCCCCTTCTTCTATTTGCGTGCAATACCCACTAATCTGTTCTTTGTTATATATATATATATATATATATATATATATATATATAACATATATATATATATATATATATATATATAACATATATATATATATATATATATATATATATATATATATATATATATATATATATATATATAACACCTTTGGAACGGAGGGTGATTTTGGCATCTAGGAACAGCAAAACGAGAAACTGTATTGAAATTTTTTTTCCGAAGTCGCGTCATGCTACTCTCTACAATAGTCCTATTTCATTCTGAAATAAGCCTAAAAGTTGATAATACTATAGAAAACTTCGAAATATTGAAGATTTTCTGTTACACCGCCATTATGAAAAATTTCCGCGGAAAAAGTTATATAGAAAAGTTATAGCAAATTATTAATCAAACAAAAATATGTAGTTTTTATCTTTCTATCACATTTCGGCACTTCTAAACCCGGAAAAATCAATAAAAATACATTTACGAATAAAAATTAGTTCACATCGTTATATTGAATGATTTTACGTCATTCTATAACAATAAAAATATTTAAAACACCGTAAAGTTTCGAATTTTAGTTAATAGTAGGAAAATTAAAAATTCCAGTTTTCTCAGAAACGAAGAATTTCCGCGGTAAAAAACAAATTATGTAGTGCTCGCTTTCTTGTATGGAATCATCCTATAAACCGATATTCCATGTAACTGATTTCGGCTAAACGAAACTTAAGCCAAAATAACATTAATTTTGCATATACCTCATTTCGTTACTTCTAAACCGCATTCAAAATATGGCAACATCGCATTTTCCGCGGCATAATTTGGCAACATCACATTTTCCGCGGCAAAATTTTTTCAGTAATATATTCCCTGAGGTATCTAAATGACAATAAATGTTTTTTTTCTTTTTTAACAGATTTAGGCTGAACGAAACTTGCCCCTTAGAATTTACTAAATAGGAATTCCTTGATAAGATTGGTCATTAGTTTGGTAATCATCTTCAATTATGTTGCAAATTGTTTATTGATGGGCATGTTTTTGATTATATTTCTAGTTGAACTTCGTCAACTGGCGTGGACATTCAACTAAATAAATAATCTTAATTTGACAAAGTCAATGTCGAAATTAATAATTTATTATGTACAAATTTACAAAATGTTACAAAGTTGAGTTGTGAACGCTGAATTTCTGTGGTGTAAAACTCGCGTCGATGAATGTAAAACTCGCGTCTAGAAGTGTAGAACTGACGAGTGAAAAACTGACTTGGTTGTTGAGCCTTGCGCTCGACTCGATGAGTGTGTAACTGTTGAACGTTGCGCTCGTTTCGATGAGTGTGTAAAACTGTTATTGAGCGTTGCGCTCGATTCGATGAGTTAAAAACTAACTTTGCTGTTGAGCATTGCGCTCTTTCGATGAGTATGTAACTTGATGTTGAGCGTTGCGCTCGTTTCGATGAGTTTGTAGTACTGATTTCTTCACGTTGTGAGACGTGTTAAGTAGAAATCTGTGAGGGGCGTGTTTACACGTGGATTGGGTTGACCAAACGAAAATAAATATTTCCTATTGGCCAGCATCACCTGACTTGTCGGTTTTTTCCAGACAAGATTCAACTATGGGTGCCGCCAATAGTAAGTTGAGTTTCTATGGAATACAACAATAGCAATTGTAACCTATTTACTCAGAAAGGTAATTCAAAAACGTTTTTCATGTCTTCCGAACCTCGACCATAAAATACTTGCAGAATTGACACTAAAATTAAGGTTTTTACAATCCAGTATACAAATAGGGTGAAACGTGCTTTTTTCTCACTTCTTAACTATAGGACAATGTCGACTTTCAAAAAGGTGTCATTCATCTGCCCATACAAAAGAATTTACAATCATTGTTGGAAAACGTGATATTTACAAAGCATTCTGAAAATAAAATTTGAAATTACTACAATAGAAAGATCTTATCAATTCTGCAACATATTTCTACAAAGCTATAAACTAAAATGAATTTACGCCTTAAATATATACAATAAAAAAGGAGGCATACAAATGTCTCACATATTTTAAATGTATCTTAACAAATAAATTTCAAGATTTTACAATCTTGAACAGGGCAAGTTAGCATTATCAACAAAGTAACAGTTATTTTGATATTTTCTAAAAATGAATTACAATCAACTGTCTTCTTGATTTGACATTTTAGTTTATTATTTAAAAAATTTAATTCATAAGAGTATACAAATATTTGTTCCTAATTTTGTGCAACTAAATAATGATTAAAGAAAGATCTTTTTAAAGATAATAACTTAAATCCTAATGTCCTCTTTATAAACTCCAAAATATTGATTCTAGGAATGACTCATATAACGGATCACATAACTATTGTGACGATATTTATTTCTATTGTAATATAAATTTGGAAAATTAAAATGAAATTTTGTTTAATGTCACTGTCAAATTATAAATTGTCACACTTGGGCTTTAACAAACAGTTTATTTTATCAAATTTGAATTTCTGGGCTCCGGCTATATAATAATTTTCACTAGATTTAAATTTTAGTTTTATGTAACTTTGTCTTAATTGAGAACTCTTTGCTTCCGCACTCTGGGCGTACGGGTTCAATATCTCATTTTTTCAGACCTATGGCCTCCAACTGTGTCAGACATTTACTATAATATAACACACAATAAACTACTCCAAATAAAAAAACTAATCAATTCCAAAATACGTCTATTACTTTGTTAAGTTTGTAATTTTGAATAACGAATTACCAAATTTAAGTTAACAATAAATATACATGAAGAATTAAAGATTGTTATTATTGGACGTAATAGATGGAATGCATTCTCTCTACTAAATAAAAGAGAAGAAACTTAACCTATAAATTTACAATGAAAAATACTGAACAATGATGATTTCTTGGACAAAATATTAATAAAGACTTGTTACCTTGCAGTTCAATTGTCAAATACACTTAATACAGGAAATCCTCTTCAATAATTATTGAACTCCTCACTAAACCAAAGCATAAGGTATGTACCATTTAACTTTTATTATTCTTTTTATAAATTTTGGGAAATTATCCCCTTTACCATTCGTATATCTTTCAAATATTTTCTTATCTCTCCAATTTACATATCATCCAGGAATGTTCATGAAAATTTTTTATGCAAAACGAATCCAATTCAGCCTTCTTTCTTTTTCTCTTTATATCTTATAGTTTATTTTCAAAAGACCTTCATTTCATCAATTATATCTCTTTTTTGAAATCTCTGACCTCTTTTAAAATTATTTTAACTCTTGACAGCTCTTTCAAAATTTTCTTAATGACACTATCCTATTTATCTCTTAGTCACCTGAATTTGTATGTTTTGGTTACCGCAAACAATCAGAGAGTAGTCATTAGACAGAACAAGTATCCTTTCTCCTTACTCATCACTAACTTTCTTCTATAACCTTAAATTGTGACCATTTGTCACCCGCACTTGACAAATATAAATTTAATAACATACTCTGTATGTTCGGTAAATTACTCTACCTTCCTATAATTAAAATGCTACATAATATCTAAAATAATTTACAATCAATAAAATAATCTTCTATACTCCTGGACTTTGGTCAATGGCTTGTGAAGGTATGTTTCTATATTACACTGTACCATTTTGATTTCATTTCAATTTCAAAATCTTTACCTAACTTCTGATTAATTACTTAGGTACTTTTCAAATTTCTACAGTGTGTGCCAAATTTATCTAATATTTTATAAATCATTTATTGTTATTTGGTACATTATTCTAGCTAAAATTTTCTAAGACAATTTATTTGTCTTAACATTCCCCCTCAAGCCTTTGAGCAATTTATATGTTTACAGTAGAAATTCTCAAAGGATTGACCCATATTTGGTAACAAGTTGAACTAAGCAATAATAAATAACTTATAACTTCATATACTATTTCTATATTATGTTGATGAGCAACCATGATAATCAAATAACTGATCAATGTTGAATACACCACGTGTATTTCCCGTCTCTGGATGTACTAGTACATAACTATTCACTCCACCTTTATTATGAATTCTATAAGGACCTTCAAACAAACTATCCAGTTTCTTACATTTATCATGTCTGTGATCAGCAAATCTCAGTGCTCTCAATAATACTAAGTCTCCCTGATTAAAAACTTTACTATGTTTATTTTTTTTAAATTGTTTTTCTCTATATTTCTTTTCTTTTATGGACTCTTTTACTCTGGCCTGTTCAATTATCTGATTATAATCAAAATCAATTATCCATGGTCTATCTGAATTTATTCCTTTGAATAGCATAATTGGTGAAAATCCTGTATTTATATTTGGACTATTATTTATAAAGAATTCTACATCTGACAATTTATCCTCCCATTCTCTATGATTATAAGAAACCAGTAGCCTTAAATGTTTAATGACCTCTTTAATTCCCCTCTCAGCTAAATTAGCTTGAGGATGTCTAATACTAGTATATCTATGATTTATTTTATTTTTAATAAACCAATTTTGTAATTGTTTACTTCTAAAATATGTAGCATTGTCCATTATACAAGTATCAAATTTTCCATGATCGTTGATAAATTTATTCAAGAAAAATTTTACCATCGTTTTATTTGTTTTAGAACATACATGTAAAGATATGTATTTCGAAAAAACATCTAGAATTACAAAAATATGGAGATTTCCGTGTGTGCTTGGAATTAAATTTGAAATAAAGTCTACAGTTATTAGCTCTAGTGGTTTACTAACTATTAAAGATCTTGGTAAGTTCGTATAATGCATATTTTTTTCTTTATTGAACTGACAAGTAGTACAATTTCTAATTTGTTTTTTTATTAATGATAAATCATTCTTACAATAATAATTCTCTCTAAAAATTAAATGAGTACGTCTAACTCCAGGATGATTAAAATTACTATGTATTTGATCTATTATTAAATTAGCCAACTCGTCTGTTATTGCATAAATTTCTATTCCATTCATTATTTTAAAATAAATATTTTCCTTATATTTTAGCCTAGCCTTATCCTTATCTGTTAAACTATTTTGGTTAATTTTAATAGCATCTAACGAAAATATTCCCTGTTCAAATTTTAATTGATTAAGTCCAACTTTATGAGTGTTTGGCCTACCAAGGCTTTCCCCTTCCATTCTTGTGATAGCATCTGATACAATATTCAAATGTCCAGGAATAAAAATTATTGTAAATGAATACTCTTGCAATAATAGACTCCATCTGTGAATACGAGAATTATTATACCTATTATCTAAGATAGTAGTTAGAGCCTGATTATCTGTCTCAATTATGAAATGACCACGCAATAAGAAATATCGCAACTTATTTACACAGAAAATTATACTGAGAAGCTCTAGTTCACTTACTCCATAATTTTTTTCTGCTTGACGAGTTAAGCGAGAAACAAAAGATATTGGAACTTCTACATTATTTTGTTCCTGTAAAAGCACACCAGCTATTCTTTGTATAGAGGCATCTGTTCTTAACTTAAAAACTTTTGAATAATCAGGATGATAAATTTTTACGTTTTCATGGAAATCTTCCTTTATGGACTTGAATGCTTCCTCCTGTTTATTCGTCCATTTCCAAGTTACATTTTTCCTTAACAATTCAACAAGTGGTAATTCCTTTTCTGAAAGATTTGGTACTAATCTTTTAAAATAATTTAAAGTTCCCAAGAAACCTCTTAAAGTTTTTAAATTTGTAGGCCTTTTATAGTCCTTAATCAAACTTATCCTTTGTGGATCCATTTCTATTCCCAATGGAGTTAGTTTGAAACCTAAATATATGACTTCTGTTTTAAAAAACGAGCATTTTCCTAAACTAAGCTTGAGACCTGCTGAATCAAGATCCTGTAAGACATTTTTCAAATGAGTAAAATGTTGATCCTTGTTTTCTGAGAAAATCAAAATATCATCTACATAATGAATAGTGTAAGCTTCATGTCTTTCTAAGATTTTATTTGTGGCTTTTAGTAATGCTGATACTGAACTTTGTAAGCCGAATGGAACTACATTGAAATGATATACCCTACCATTTATTTTGAAACCTACCAAATGTCTACAATCTGGATGTAAAGGAATTAACCAAAAAGAATGTTTCAAATCTAGTTTTGAAAAAACTTTAGCATTTGTTACTCTACCTAAAATTGATTCTACTGTAAGTGGTGCTTCAAATTCTGGAACACAACATTTATTAAGATTTCTTGCATCAAGACAAATTCTCACTGAATTATCTTGTTTCCTAACAATCACTACTGGATTAATATATTGTGTGGTGCTATAACTAATTATGTTATCTCTCAATAAATTATTTAATGCATTATTAACATCCTCCCTATACTTATATGGTATTGGATAACTTTTTGCATGGAATTGTTTCATGTCTTTTATCTTTATTCTATGAACATAATCTTTAGCTATTCTTGATTCCTCATTTATTAAATCTTTATACTTTCCTATTAAATCTACCATTCTATCTCTCCACTCATTATCACAATCAAAACCTATATTCTCAAGTACCACTCCTTTTATTATGGCATCTTTGGCCTGAATCCTGCTTTCAAAAATCTCTCTTCCATTTGACCTACTAACATAATCATATTTATCCTCCCTATTACTTTCATTTAATATTTTATATTCATCATAATTATCATATTTATTCATTTCTTTATCATTCCATGTACAAAGAATTCTATCTATAAAAATCTTATCCTTTTTTTTATTTTTGCAATTATTTTTATTTTCCGAATTATGTTCACAAAAATCCCATATACTAATTATATTCGAGTTTTTTACTACCCTTATACTTTCTTGTAATGAAAAATTTAATTCAAACTCTTTATTGATTTTAACAATTCCTTTTTCAAAATTTATTACAAAGTTATTTTTACTGAGTTCATCACTACCAATAAGTATATCGCATTCCAGATGGTTTACTATTAATAATTGAACTATAATCTCAAATTTTTCAAAGTGTATTTTAGTAACCACTGATCTATTTGTGTATCCTAAAGTTTTTTCATTTATGCCTACTAAGTTAGTTTTAGGAATTTTAATTATATCATTTTTCAAACATTGTACTTTATCAACAAATTTTTCTGATATTAAAGAAGCTGTAGATCCTGTATCTAAAATTATGCTAACATTATTGTCGTATATTTTACCATTTAAAATTATTAAACCTACATTTTTTTGTTCCAGGTGTACATTATTATAATCTCCGAGATCAAGAAATTCACGTGGGTGCATGTATTGACACCTAGTTGCAACATCATACACCCATTTTAAAAATGCGGTTCGGTATCATGTCTATTCCGATAATCTTCTGAGGAACGAGATCTTCCTGTAGATCTGAAATTTTCCTGAGAAGCAAAACTTTGTGAAGTACATCTTTCTGCACTTCTACCTCTGTGATTTTCATCTACCACATCCACTCGATTAACACGTCTCACATGTTCACCTGAGTCTCGAGAATTTATGTCTCTGTTATAACCATTATTGTTATTTTGGTTATCAAAATTTTGTTGGTTTCTTGTATTTTGGTTATAATTATGATTTAGATTGTGACTGTTTTGATTACCATTATTCCCCCGATTATAATTGTTATGATTATTTCTTTGGAAGTTATTATTTTGATTTTGGTAATCGCGGAAATTACTATTTTGATTATATCTATTTAAAATTCTATTTCCATTATTGTTTGCCTGATTATATTGACTGTTCCTATTTTGGAATCCTCTATTAATTTCATTAAAATTTTTGTAATTATAATTATTTTTAATCTGATTATTTCCATCAATTAATTCATTATAATTCCTATTATTTCGTGCCCTATGTTGATAATTTCTATTCTGGTTACCATCCAAATTTTTATATTGAACACTGCCATCTAAGTTTCGTTCAACTCGAGTTAAATATGACAATAGCATATCAAACTGACTAATATTTTGTATGCTTATAGTTTCACAAATTTCACTTTTATAGTGCCTAGACAAAAACATAACGATTTCTGATTCAGGTATGCTTGGTACAAGGTATTGTGCTTGAGCATACACCTGTAAAGCATAATTAGTTAAATTATTGCGTTGTGAGTCAAATTTACCAAAATACAATTTTTCACGAACTTTTCCCTGCTGTAACTCACCCCAAAAATTGTGTAAAAACAATTTTTCAAAATCATCCATATTCTGAATTTTATCTTCCTTACAATTCAACCAAAGTAAGGCCTGACCTGTTAAATTACTCCTCAAAAATTCGTGAAGATCTCCAGTGTTTTCAATTCTCCTGGCTCTACTTTTAATTGTTTTTATAAAATTTATAGGGTGTACCTTTCTAAAGTCACCACAAAATTTTGTAGACTCATCAACTTTACTATTACAACCAAAATACATAGAACCTGATGACTCACCAATAATACGATTATCTGATAAGTTTTTTACTTCTGCTGTAATATTTGTTAATTTTTGTTCTACCTGTCTCCTAAAATTTTCCATTAGTTCATTGTTGTTTGGATTGTTTCCTTGTATGCTTTTTTTTAACTCTTCTCTAAATCTTGCTTCTGTCTTTTTGTTTTCGTTTTCGGCCAGATCCAATGTTGTTTGTATTTCCTTTCGAACATCTTCTTCGAAATCTGTTATTCTCTTGTTAGTTTTTATATTTTCATTAGTTTGCCTTCTTTCTATCCGTTGCAGATCTTCTTTGAATATCTTTCCTTGTTGCTTGGCTTCTTCTCTTAAGCTCTTGGTCTCTTGTTTTAAGCTTTTCTCCATACCATATATTTTTGTTTCTTGTTCCCCCATTTTATCTTCTATCTTATCGATTCTTGCCTGATGAAACTCATATCTTCTATCAAAATTTTCTAAAATTGCTTGTATATCAGATTGTAACTCATTTTTCACATTTTTTATATCTCCTTTTACTCCTTGGATTTCACTTGTCATCACTTGCATTTGACTTGTCATCATTTGCAAAAATCCTTTTAATTGTATAATATCAATATTTTCTTGAGGATTAGTCTGTTTTGGGCTTTCTTGAAGAACTCGAGTATCCTGTTTCTCTTTTTCTTGAGTTCTTCTGTCATCATTGTTACTCTCCTCCACATCATTTCCCAATATTTTGTCCTGTTCATCCAAATTTTTCAAAGTTTCTTGTTCCCCCTGTATATCTCCTTTTCCACATTCACAAGATTCCATTCTGATGGCTTCAATAAGTCTCTTTTGCAGCTCTGCTTTCTTTCCACTATCACTTAAATTCCTTTCCACCAAAAGTTCTTTCAATTGTGCTATCGTGTATTCTTTTATCTCTAATTCTCGCTTATCAGACATGTCGTTTTATTGTGTATATTATAAATTTACTCTACAATACTAATGATACAAAACAGCAAAAACACCTGAGACGTACCAATCAAGCAAATAGCAAATGTTTCACAGAATCTGATAATTATTTTAATATTATTTGTATAAATAAATTGTTTCAAAATGACTACCTGTAATTATTAGTTTATCTGAAGTAGATATTGTTGTTACTAGGAAAAGGATAACCTTACGTCTGGAAAATTATTTAGCCGTTTTTTTGAAAAAAAAATACCGCACCACGTTGGGCTGACAAAATTGTGACGATATTTATTTCTATTGTAATATAAATTTGGAAAATTAAAATGAAATTTTGTTTAATGTCACTGTCAAATTATAAATTGTCACACTTGGGCTTTAACAAACAGTTTATTTTATCAAATTTGAATTTCTGGGCTCCGGCTATATAATAATTTTCACTAGATTTAAATTTTAGTTTTATGTAACTTTGTCTTAATTGAGAACTCTTTGCTTCCGCACTCTGGGCGTACGGGTTCAATATCTCATTTTTTCAGACCTATGGCCTCCAACTGTGTCAGACATTTACTATAATATAACACACAATAAACTACTCCAAATAAAAAAACTAATCAATTCCAAAATACGTCTATTACTTTGTTAAGTTTGTAATTTTGAATAACGAATTACCAAATTTAAGTTAACAATAAATATACATGAAGAATTAAAGATTGTTATTATTGGACGTAATAGATGGAATGCATTCTCTCTACTAAATAAAAGAGAAGAAACTTAACCTATAAATTTACAATGAAAAATACTGAACAATGATGATTTCTTGGACAAAATATTAATAAAGACTTGTTACCTTGCAGTTCAATTGTCAAATACACTTAATACAGGAAATCCTCTTCAATAATTATTGAACTCCTCACTAAACCAAAGCATAAGGTATGTACCATTTAACTTTTATTATTCTTTTTATAAATTTTGGGAAATTATCCCCTTTACCATTCGTATATCTTTCAAATATTTTCTTATCTCTCCAATTTACATATCATCCAGGAATGTTCATGAAAATTTTTTATGCAAAACGAATCCAATTCAGCCTTCTTTCTTTTTCTCTTTATATCTTATAGTTTATTTTCAAAAGACCTTCATTTCATCAATTATATCTCTTTTTTGAAATCTCTGACCTCTTTTAAAATTATTTTAACTCTTGACAGCTCTTTCAAAATTTTCTTAATGACACTATCCTATTTATCTCTTAGTCACCTGAATTTGTATGTTTTGGTTACCGCAAACAATCAGAGAGTAGTCATTAGACAGAACAAGTATCCTTTCTCCTTACTCATCACTAACTTTCTTCTATAACCTTAAATTGTGACCATTTGTCACCCGCACTTGACAAATATAAATTTAATAACATACTCTGTATGTTCGGTAAATTACTCTACCTTCCTATAATTAAAATGCTACATAATATCTAAAATAATTTACAATCAATAAAATAATCTTCTATACTCCTGGACTTTGGTCAATGGCTTGTGAAGGTATGTTTCTATATTACACTGTACCATTTTGATTTCATTTCAATTTCAAAATCTTTACCTAACTTCTGATTAATTACTTAGGTACTTTTCAAATTTCTACAGTGTGTGCCAAATTTATCTAATATTTTATAAATCATTTATTGTTATTTGGTACATTATTCTAGCTAAAATTTTCTAAGACAATTTATTTGTCTTACTATATACCTGTATTTCCCTTTCAGTGTATTATTAACAGTAAACAATTTTACGAACCATTACATTAGTAGTACCTGGAAGGGTGGTAATGACCATTTATATTGTTTAATATATTCACTATTTATTCATTGCAGACAGGTATTTTGTAAATAAGGCTTGATTCATAGTCTCTCGGTAATTTGTCCTTCATAGAGTAATATAAACAGTTCACCGCTTTTGTATGGTAAAATACGATTTTTGTTCTGAATTTCCAGTCAATACTATTCTCTCAATTAACTTATTAATTATAATATTACAAAGATTGAGGGGATAATCATTCAACATCAATTTTTATATGAACTTAATCATATTTTCGTGTAAATATTCAGAGCAACTGAGTTTAATAACTTTATTTTTGATTGCAGTCATGATATTTATTTAATTTTTGAGCAAATGGATGTTGTGAATGATAATTTAACAGGGTTTTCATGACTAAATTTAATTCTTTGATCTTCAGTTCTAATCAATAACACATCCAAAAATGGAATGGAGTTATTATTTTCGGTTTTTATTGTGAACAGTAAGCCCGAATAATAGTAATTGAAAGCAATTAGTATATAATTAATTTTTGATTTCGGAACAGCTAAAACAGCTTTTAAGCGAAATTATATTTATTGAATTAAGTGAGAATATGGTAAACAAAAAATCAGATACTGACAACTCAAATAAAATTTACTAACACATAATTACCAATTATATCAAATTAAAAAACTATCGATACTAACTCAATAAATAATATATATAATAAATAATTTTGTGTCTTTAGCAGTTTCGAGGACACACTGTATACAAAAAGCTGTCCCAGATCAACATCATTCGTAGTTTTTGATTTACGTTTATCAATGAATACGTATAATAATTTACTTTTAACATCCAAATATCTTGATACAGTTTGTGTATAGACTCTCAATGAAGAAAAATAAGTTTTCTGATAATGTTTGAATATTTTGCATTGCATTGTTTTACATGACGTGCCAGAACCGAAATTTTTCATAATTCTAGTTTATTTTGAATTTGAGAAACATATGAAAAATCAAATTAACTGTCTCGACCCTTACTTCGTGGAATATGCTCATATTAGTGTTTTTAAATGAAACTCACGGTCTCTAGATAATTCCACAATATAATAAAAGAATTTTCAATAACTTTTATTATATTGTGGAATTAACTAGAGACCGTGAGTTTCATTTAAAAACACTAAATGAAAAATCATTTGTGCACAACAGAGAAAAAACCTCACTAGGTAAGACGCCATCTTAAGGAATTTTAAATTATCAGCAGTTTAAATTTTATTTAATGATGTTTGGTAGACATTTTTGAAGGTTATTTTTAGTTCTTTTGAAATTTTTACATGACCAGGAGTTTTCAAACTTTTTAAGGTTTTTGAAGTTTTTATTGATTATTTGATATTCATAATCACCAGATGCGTGTATATCTTTGTAGCCTTGATAAAGAATTCAAATAAATCCGAAACGTCGGCATAGTGGAAAATCTGTTTTGTCCGTATCCTACAGAACCGATAAATAGTCATAAAATAAACATTTTAAAATAAATTATTCATAATTTTTTAAAGATAATTATATTTTAGTACAGTTCTCCGTTTTCTAATAGCTATGTATCTGAATTTAGGATCTTATAGTTGAATAACTCTACCAACCAAACTAACATTTACTGAAATTCTATTGTGAGATAGGACGACATGAATTTTTGTTTCAATATAAGGCGGATCAAGTTTTTATATTCTATTCTGTTTTTTGGTATTACTAATTCCATGTAGTTATTATATTGTTCAATTTTGGTTGTAAACTGTATATCTTCATGATTGGAATTGAATAATTGGCTTACGTTTCCAATTTCATACATTGGTACAGTAGTAATGCAATCAGATAATTAACGATAAAAAAGGGAATACTAATATTCAATACTTATGATAGACTGCTCTCAAGAGCCGTGAAATTTTTCATATATTTAAACTCAATTTAAAGGGAACTGAAGTTAGAGTTATAGAGCTATAGCTTGCATAAATTTTTCTTGAGTTATGTAAGTATGTTCTGTTTTGAGTTAGACTTTTATAACAGTTTTATTGGATTTTTCTTCTTTCAAGATTATTAGACGCTCGTTTTGCTCCATAAATTCTTTAGTTTCTGTTGTATTGTAAAATGAAGTAATTACATTTCTATATTCAGTACCTAATGTTGCACAGAATTTCACGCACATTACTAAAAAATTACCTGTAGTGAATGTCTCAAGAAATGAAATATGATCATATGTTCGCAGTATTGTCACACAATTCCAAAACAAATCAATGATCAAGAAACTAGAAAGGAATATCAAATATAAGTGAAACCAAAGAATTTATAGAGAAAAACAAACATACGGAAATATTGAAAGCAAACAAATCCAATTAAACTGTTGTTATGATATCCCAAGATAATATTGATGAAGTTGGTAAATGACTAAAAAAATACTAAAGAAGATCCTACGAATTGTAATATACTAAAATAAAATCTATATATAAATATAAAAAAGATCCTACAACTCCCTAATTCCAAGACGAAAGAATTTCGCGTTAATTTAACAAATACCAAAACCATAAAATAATGCAACTATTTTAGCCTCTAGAATATAACTGTCAGTTGAAGGTATCCCGTGCCAGCAGACTAGTACTCCAGTAGAGACGGGGGGATTCGAGAATAAATTAAACTATTAAAAGTAGCAGTTACAAAAAAAAGATGTTAGTGCGGGCGCCAAGTAAATACTTCTGTCCAAAGAATTCAGTTTCAGTTCCTGAAGATTTATTAAGAAAGGACTGAGAAACAAAGACGAGTTGACTCCGTTACTAAAATTTATTGCTAACTATCGGAAATTTACCTTATTTACAAATTGATAACCTAACAATAATTTTTATAAAAAAGAATATAAAAAGAACAAAATCAGGTTCCTGCGCATAAAAAAAATCACTTCAATGCCTAAAACATATAGGTCAGGTGACTTCTTCGATTAATAATAGGAAATGTTCACAAAAATTTATATATATATATATATATATATATATATATATATATACATATATATATATATATATATATATATATATATATATATATATATATATATATATATATATACATATATATATATATATATATATATATATATATATATATATAATATATATATATATTATACTGGTTTGAAATGAGCACCTTGAATCTATTTTTTTGAATGCATTGACGTTGTGACGGAACTAATAAGGCTGCTGATATTCGGATTTACGTTTAGAATAAAATTTATACTGTCCGTAATATTATTTGGCTTATCGATATATATCAGACCAACTTCAATCATAATGTTGGATGGAGAAATTGATTTGATACCGTTTAATTACTTAATTTTGTATCCGAATGATAGTGTCTTTTCATTTTTGGGTTATGTGCAGTTCAGCTATTACAAACTTAATAGAATTATAAAAAATACTTGCTTTCAATTTTTAACAATTTTTATTTAAAATGATTATCAACGTGAAGTACTGAGAAATATACAAATACTTGGTAAATGTACAAGATGACCTGACTAGTGTTTTAATGTGACATTAAGTTGATAATTCTATAATATATAATGTCAAAAGTTTAGGAACTGTCACATAGGAGAGAATTGTTTGGTTATATATCACAGTGACATAGATGTCAAAAAAGTCTATGGAAATGAATAATGCAACAAATCGAAAGAGAAGCAGAAATCACAGAACTTTATATTTATTGTGTCAGGAAATATATGAATTTTGTTGTTGAGTAAATAAAGCTATTATTTAGGAATTAGAAAATAGGAATAGAGGATAGTTTATGTGAAGGAATAATAATAATTTGGTAGAAAGAACATTTTAAAAGGACACAAACACAATTTAAAAAAATTAACACTTAAGCATTAGAATCAGCACACATATGATTAGGGCATAGCAACAAAAAACAAGGGAGTTTGTTGATGAAGAAAATGAAGTAGGTATGACATATTGGAGAAATGATAAGAAATTTTAGATAAAAAACTATAAAAATTGTATAAAAGAGTCCTGAATGAACAGTAGAAGCGGCAAATAAAAATATATAACAAGGAATACTATAAAGAAGCTACATATAAAAATATATAAAATAACAATTATTGGAGTCCCGGCAATTCTGTATGGTGTGGTTTTAAAAGACAGCACTTCAAGAAGGAGTATTAGTGGGGTTGTGAGGACCAGGTTAGTTTTTTTTTGTCTTTGTTGGTACCAACATTTATGTTAAAGATATAAAACAGATTTGATAAAAGTAATTACATAAACATTAGTACTTACGCATTGCTATTTAACGTTTATAATTCATCGCTTTGTTTCTTTGTTCCAATTTAGTACTTGCGCATTTCTATTTAACGTTTATAAATTTCGACTTCTCAACTTTTATATTAGCATAAGACATTTCATCACTTCGTTCCTTTGTTCAAATTTATAATACATATTTTCTGACCAATACAAACTAGTTCATATTAAATATTATTGAAATCATTGTTTTCTTAAATATCATTTCAACGGATACGAATTGACATCTGTTATTACTGTGAGATCTGGAATCGACTATTCTAATGAGAAATTTCAACCATAGGCGCACCAAATAATATAAAAAAAATATTAAAAATTGTTTGAATGAATAGAAGATTAAATATTGGAGATAAAGTGTAAAAATAACTGGAACCCAAAAAGTAGATAGAGTATCTCATTCTCTCCGCATAAATAAATACATAAAATTTTTCTTTTCCTTTTAATGAGCTAGCCACACTAAAATTTAATAAATCAAAATAGTAAGACAATAATATTGAAAATTCCTCTTGTACACACAAGTATTACAATATGGCGAGCCAACGTGGGGTGGTATAAATATAGGGTTATTCACAATTATAGGGTGATTATTGTAAGGAGTCTTTTCTGAATATTTTAATCATCAAATCACGACATACATCATGGATTTGAGAAATAGAAAATTGACGGAACATGGCAATAATAATGCAGATGAATCGTTAGAAAAGGTTGAAACACAGCACGAAAGATCACTGGATGTGTACACAAGTAACACTAACGAGGAAGAACAAATTGATTCAGATAGAGGGGATGGAAATCAAGAAGAGTTACATGAAAGACCAGTGGATTGGACAGTAATATTAACACATATTCAAAATATGGGACAACGAATGGAAGAGATGAAGCAAGACCTGAAACAGGATAGTAATAACAAGTTTGAAGATTTGAAACGGGATAATCAAAATATGAAAGAGGAAATGACCAAGAAATTGGAAGAGCAAGGAAAGGAAATTCGTAAGATTAGGAATGATACCATTCAAATCAGAAAAGACATAACAGAACAAGAGAACAAATTGAGGCAAGAGATTGTTGAAAATGGGTTAAAAATTAGGAACGAATTGGAGAAAATAACGATGGAAATCAGACAAGATTTAGAAGGACAAATCAACCATACTCAAGATAAAATAGGGGACATACATAAAGAAGTAGAAACAATAGTATTGAGAGTGAATATTGAGTCCCAGGAAACACATGATAAAATACAAGAAATAAAAAATGGAATAGAAATGGTAGAACTAACATTAATGAATGGAATGAAAGAAAACAAACAAGAACTAGAAAACAAGGTAGAACAGGTAGTTAGAGAAAACAAAGACACGATGGAGAGATTAAGGAAAAATATTGATGACAATGGTAAGAAAATGAATGTATTGGGATTGGGAAGAGAATATATCGGAGAACAACTAAGAGAAGAAATGTTAGCAAGGACAGAAGACAGAATAAAACAGATTGAAGAAAAGCTGAGAAGAGAAATAGGAAATCGTCAAGTTGACAGAATTTTTATGAGTGGATGTGGAAGCCAAAATTTCATGAAATTTGATGGGGAAATTAAGAGAATACATCCAAAAATATTTATTAGAAGTTTACGGAATAAAGTGAATATAAACGATCCTATTGACAATCTTAGAGAAGTGATAAGAGACAGTTTAGGAGGAAATGCATTATTATGGTTCAATAGTAGAGAATTTGGTATAAATAACTTCGAGGAATTTGAAAGTCAATTTATTAATTATTACTGGGGCGAGCATGCACAAACATTGGCACGAGAGCGATTGTATTTTGGAAAATATGATCACAATAGGGGAACTAGTTTGAATAATTATGCATTAGCAATGTTCAATGCAGCACAACACTTAGAACCTCCTATGCGCGAAGAAGATTTAGTATTGTACATATCTAGACATTTCAGAAATGGTATGGCTGAAACCGTAGCTATCCAGGGTATTAATACAATGGATCAGTTCAGTAAATATCTTCAACGAATCGACAGAAATGTTACAAGGCCTTATGATAATAGTAACAGATCGGGTGGTTATAATAATAATTATAATGGAAGGAATCAATTCCAGAATAGAAATGATACAAACAATTTTCAAAGAAACATAGATAATAATCAAAGAAATAATGAAGCTTACAGAAATAATAATGATTATAATAGAAATGGCTACAATAATAATAACCGGAATAGGTCATACAACAATGATTATAGATATAATGGAGATTATAACCAAGGTAATCAGCAAAGGGAAAGATATCCTAGACAAGAAAAAAGAAATTCAGAACAAGACGGACAAAGGAATAACAGACATATTAATTGCAGTCGTACGGAAAGAAGTGAAGAGACACATGCACAAAGAAGAGAGAATATACAAGAAGATACAGCAGTAATGGGTCATAGAGAGGATACTTCGGAACAAAATTTTTAATTGAGCACAGTCCAAAAGCAAAGAATATATTAGTATGTAACTATGAACACCCACGGGAATTTATAAAACTCAATGAACAAGTATCAAATGAAAATCAAGTAGAATTAATAATTTTTAACACGTATATTCAAAATCATAAAATAAAAATCTTAATAGATACAGGTTCAGAAGCATCATTAATTAACCAGAAAACTATAGATTTATTAGAAGATATCGCAGTAAATATTAGTAAAATACCAAAAATCAATCTAATAGGTGCAAATAACAAAAAGTTATGTGAAGTTAATAGAGTTGTTAATCTTGAAATAAATTTAAATAATGAACAAAATATTGATTTACAGTTGTTAATTGTACCAGATATGGAGGTTGACATTGTCTTGGGAGCTGATGAATTGAGTAAAAATAAAACTATAATTGATTATGAACAAAGAAAGTTTAAACTAAATGAGAAATGGATAAGTTTTGATTTATGGGAAAACAACACAAACGTGATAAAAACATATCAAATAAATATGCATAAAAATTATGAAAATTACAGTAGACAGAGTGATAATGATTTATGTAGGGGGAATAAAACTAATATAATTAATGATTATAATGAGATAATAAATGAATATAATGATGGAATTGAAATTAATAATAGGGATGAATATAATAAAATAATAAACTGCCATGAGCAATATAGGGGGAACGTAATGTCATTGTTATTAAAACATAAAAAATTAATCACTCCAGAAACTAGAGTAGCAAGTAACTATGTGCATAAGATTGAAGTTAAAAACATAGAAAGTTTTAAAAGCAAAACTTATCCTATCCCATACAAATACAAAACTGATATACAAAATGAAATTAAAAAATTGTTACATGATGGAATTATAGAAAAAAGTAATACTCAATTTATCAGTCCAATAGTTATCGTTAAAAAACGAAGTGGAGATCTTCGCATATGTTTAGATGCAAGAATAATAAATTCGTATACGATTCCACAATATGAGGCACCATTAACTGTGGATGCCATACTGGGTAGAATCACTAAAGCTAAAATATTTACTAAAATCGACTTGAAACATAGCTTCTGGTTAATTCCGTTACACAAAGAATCTAGAAAATACACAGGTTTTATGATCGATGGGGTTGTTTATTCTTTTGCTGTAGTGCCATTTGGACTACAAAGTGCTTGTGCGGCACTCGTTAAAGCGTTACATGAAATACTAAACAGATATGAGATGTTTTGTCTTCATTATGTGGACGACATATTAATATTTTCTGAAGATGATGATCAGCATTCAAAACATCTTCAAACAGTAGTGGAAGCTCTTGATAAGGCAGGTCTGAAAATAAATTTAGAGAAATGTCAGTTTTTCCAAAAACAGGTCACTTATTTAGGATTCAAAATTAGTCATACAGGAATCTCAATGGATCCAGAAAGAGTAGAAATAATCAAGAATTATACAAGACCATATAATCTGAAGACATTGAGAGGATTCTTGGGAATGATAAACTATTTCAAAAAATTAATTCCAAATCTATCTGAAAAGGAATTACCGTTAATAGAATTATTGCACAAAGGAGTTAAGTGGAACTGGGATGAAACGAGGGAAACATCATTTCAAGAAATAAAGGCAGCATTTATCAATGAAATAGAATTACATCAACCTCGATATGAATTACCATTTATTTTAAGGACAGACGCCTCTAAAAATAGATATGCTGGTACATTATTACAAGTACACGAAGGAAAAGAAGTACCAATATGTTTTGTTTCCCGGATAACCAAAAAACATGAAAAAAGTTATAGCGTTGGAGAATTAGAGTTAGGTAGTATCATATAATGCATTAGCAAATTAAGATTTTATCTATTAGGGAATAAATTTCGAATAGAAACGGATAATTTATCACTTACCTCGATTTTAAAGAACAAGTTTGGTAACAGTAGAATCCATCGATGGGCTCTATTACTTCAAGAGTATGATTTTGAAATCCATCATGTGCCAGGTAATCTAAATGTTGTAGTCGATGCCATTACTAGAATGGAGGGACAGGAATCTAAGTTACATAAAAATATAAAAATAGGTGTAAACTTATTTAAGGAAATAACGGGAATATTTTCAAAAGAAAAATTAATGTCTGATCAATGTAATTTATCTGATAAACAAAAGCAAAGAGCAAATAAAAAGGATGATATATTTTATAAAATTGTAGGAACAGATGAATTATGCTTAACAACAGAATTACTTGCCAAAGAGATTATGACACATATTCATGAAGAATATGCGCATATAGGGTCAAAAAAAAGTATGGAAGATATATCGAGAAAATTATATAACTAAGAAAGACAATTCCATAGCTAAAAGTATTACAAGAAATTGTAGACTATGTCAACTGGCAAAAGAAAAGAATTGGCATAATGAAAATGTGCCTAAGTCTATCATCGCAAAAGAACCTTTAGAATTAGCAACTATTGAAAAGGTAAATAAAAATTTACAAAGATCTGCAGAAAAGTATTTTAAACGTAAAAGGGCTAAAATGAAAAAACAAATAACGTTTGATAAAGGTGATTTAGTAATAGTAAAAGCCTTAAGGGTAGCTAATAGAAAAGAAAATAAGTGTGCAAAGTTACAGTTACCTTATGAAGGGCCATATGAAATTTATAATAAACAAGGAGTAAACAGTTATATATTAAAAGGAATACATAATGATAAAATAAGGGGAATCTTCAATATAAATCAAATTTACAAATATTATGTAGAGAACTAAAAATATAAAATTTTCTCCTTATTTCACAAGTTTTGAAATAAGTCAAAAATTTTAGGGGAAAATTATACTGGTTTGAAATGAGCACCTTGAATCTATTTTTTTGAATGCATTGACGTTGTGACGGAACTAATAAGGCTGCTGATATTCGGATTTACGTTTAGAATAAAATTTATACTGTCCGTAATATTATTTGGCTTATCGATATATATCAGACCAACTTCAATCATAATGTTGGATGGAGAAATTGATTTGATACCGTTTAATTACTTAATTTTGTATCCGAATGATAGTGTCTTTTCATTTTTGGGTTATGTGCAGTTCAGCTATTACAAACTTAATAGAATTATAAAAAATACTTGCTTTCAATTTTTAACAATTTTTATTTAAAATGATTATCAACGTGAAGTACTGAGAAATATACAAATACTTGGTAAATGTACAAGATGACCTGACTAGTGTTTTAATGTGACATTAAGTTGATAATTCTATAATATATAATGTCAAAAGTTTAGGAACTGTCACATAGGAGAGAATTGTTTGGTTATATATCACAGTGACATAGATGTCAAAAAAGTCTATGGAAATGAATAATGCAACAAATCGAAAGAGAAGCAGAAATCACAGAACTTTATATTTATTGTGTCAGGAAATATATGAATTTTGTTGTTGAGTAAATAAAGCTATTATTTAGGAATTAGAAAATAGGAATAGAGGATAGTTTATGTGAAGGAATAATAATAATTTGGTAGAAAGAACATTTTAAAAGGACACAAACACAATTTAAAAAAATTAACACTTAAGCATTAGAATCAGCACACATATGATTAGGGCATAGCAACAAAAAACAAGGGAGTTTGTTGATGAAGAAAATGAAGTAGGTATGACATATTGGAGAAATGATAAGAAATTTTAGATAAAAAACTATAAAAATTGTATAAAAGAGTCCTGAATGAACAGTAGAAGCGGCAAATAAAAATATATAACAAGGAATACTATAAAGAAGCTACATATAAAAATATATAAAATAACAATTATTGGAGTCCCGGCAATTCTGTATGGTGTGGTTTTAAAAGACAGCACTTCAAGAAGGAGTATTAGTGGGGTTGTGAGGACCAGGTTAGTTTTTTTTTGTCTTTGTTGGTACCAACATTTATGTTAAAGATATAAAACAGATTTGATAAAAGTAATTACATAAACATTAGTACTTACGCATTGGTATTTAACGTTTATAATTCATCGCTTTGTTTCTTTGTTCCAATTTAGTACTTGCGCATTTCTATTTAACGTTTATAAATTTCGACTTCTCAACTTTTATATTAGCATAAGACATTTCATCACTTCGTTCCTTTGTTCAAATTTATAATACATATTTTCTGACCAATACAAACTAGTTCATATTAAATATTATTGAAATCATTGTTTTCTTAAATATCATTTCAACGGATACGAATTGACATCTGTTATTACTGTGAGATCTGGAATCGACTATTCTAATGAGAAATTTCAACCATAGGCGCACCAAATAATATAAAAAAAATATTAAAAATTGTTTGAATGAATAGAAGATTAAATATTGGAGATAAAGTGTAAAAATAACTGGAACCCAAAAAGTAGATAGAGTATCTCATTCTCTCCGCATAAATAAATACATAAAATTTTTCTTTTCCTTTTAATGAGCTAGCCACACTAAAATTTAATAAATCAAAATAGTAAGACAATAATATTGAAAATTCCTCTTGTACACACAAGTATTACAATATATATTATATATATTGGACTAAAATAAAATTGATAGGTTTGAAATGATAAATTCAATGAAAACTCTCCTCAAATAAATTATAAAGGTGGTTGAGAGAATATAAATTTTACTGATATAATTAATATGAATCCAATCATTATTAGTGTAAATGTTAATTTGTAAAAAAAAATAATTAGATAAGAAATTTTAAAGTGTTCAAGAGTAGTGCGCGAAGTCCTTACTTAATCTCTACATGAAATAAAATATCAATCTAGTAGGAATAACAAGTCATGGATGGTTTCTAAGAAAAATAAACATTGATGACAGATTGAATTTTTGAAGGAGAGATGTAAAAATAATTATCCTAATAGAAAAATCAAGTAAAAAGAATCTACAAAGAAGTTAAATTATATAAGCGAAAAGCTGAAGCTGAGAAGAATACTTTATAATTATTAATCAAGGTAAATTGTTGGAATTTATAAGAAGGAGAAAAAACTTGAATGTTGTATAATAGTGAATGATAATGATAGTAAAATCAAAGTTAAGATATTAACGAATTAGATTGAAATAAAAAGAATTGTAAATTGAGAATACCTACATTATTATACAGGAAGACAGATTGATAGTGACATTATAGGAAGAATTATAAATTTGAGCTATTTGGACATCCTATTCAAAATTAAAAGAAACGAAAAAAAAAGGAATATCATTTGAAGAACTGAGTTTAAGAGTGACTACGAACTGTGAGTTAAAGTTTTTCTTATATAAACTGTTCTAATGATAGCAATATAACCTAAAAAAATAAACAATAAACTATTGTGTTAAATGAAGTAAAACAATAATTTCTTATTGATCACTGATGGAAAAAGTATAGGTATAAAGGATATTTAAAAAAAACTCTTATATATATTAGCAAATTAATATTGAACAATCAGTACTTACCACAATATCAAAACATTTTACCTCTCGAATGTGAAAAAATTTATAATTTGTGCCAGCATTATAATCTTGTCAAATATTTGAATTTCTTTAATAGTTTCAATTGTGTTTAAAAACATAACGATAATTATATTGGTCAATTAAGAAGTTATTATTTACTATTAAATAATAATACATTTGAAAATAGGTTAATATTTATGACGCAAAACCAAATAACTATAGAGAAAGAGATCTTTCTTATCGACATTAGTTGATTTATTTAGTGTTGCCCTCTCTATTCCTATAAGATAACCAGAAAATACAGGGTTGTATTAGATATTTAATTATTTGTAAAGTTATTGGAACATAATAATTTGAGTGTTTATTATTTTATTTACTAATTATATTACAATTTAGATTATATCTCGAGTTTGAATTTATAAAGTAAAAGACGTATCCTCAACCACCATAATTCCTTGTCTATGGTTAAGAGTTTCATCCTCATAGACTGAGTATAGCTGGCTCACAATAATAACACACAAAAAATTGATAGACTAATTTCATCAGGCGCTCAACAACTAAAATTAAAAAAATATAAACCTAATAAATGTAAATAATTAGAATCATAAATAAATGAATAAAAATAAAATATCACAACAATTGACGAACCAACGTATGGAAAATAAAATTGAATAATTATAATATTCATACATAAATAAATAAACTAATTATCTCAATATATATATATATATATATATATATATATATATATATATATATATATATATATAACAAAGAAGATGTAGGAATATCGCGTGATATGTTAACAACAACAACAACAAAGAGATTCATGGGTAATTCACGCAAAGTAAAGGGCTACTGAAATAGAGTGGTAACCGTGGACATGCATGTTTCTGGCTCATTTTGCCTCATCAGCACGGCATAACCAAATAATGATGTGAAATTTGGGAGCAAAGATGTTAATCGAAACATGGGAAAACACAAAATAACGGATTTCAGCAGGGAAACCAAACGCTCATTTGTGTCCTCAATTGGAAGATCCCGAGTTTTCAGGACATCAACCAACATCGACACGGAGGCGCATATAGCCCCCCCGCCATGAACCTTCTATTTCAGTAGCCCTTTACTTTGCGTGAATTACCCATGAATCTCTTTGTTGTTGTTGTTAACATATCACGCGATATTCCTACATCTTCTTTGTTATTTACTATGGGTCGGAAGGTTCATGGCGGGGGGGCTATATGCGCCTCCGTGTCGATGTTGGTTGATGTCCTGAAAACTCGGGATCTTCCAATTGAGGACACAAATGAGCGTTTGGTTTCCCTGCTGAAATCCGTTATTTTGTGTTTTCCCATGTTTCGATTAACATCTTTGCTCCCAAATTTCACATCATTATTTGGTTATGCCGTGCTGATGAGGCAAAATGAGCCAGAAACATGCATGTCCACGTTTACCACTCTATTTCAGTAGCCCTTCACTTTGCGTGAATTACCCATGAATCTCTTTGTTGTTGTTGTTAACATATCACGCGATATTCCTACATCTTCTTTGTTATTTACTATGGGTCGGAAGGTTCATGGCGGGGGGCTATATGCGCCTCCGTGTCGATGTTGGTTGATGTCCTGAAAACTCGGGATCTTCCAATTGACGACACAAATGAGCGTTTGGTTTCCCTGCTGAAATCCGTTATTTTGTGTTTTCCCATGTTTCGATTAACATCTTTGCTCCCAAATTTCACATCATTATTTGGTTATGCCGTGCTGATGAGGCAAAATGAGCCAGAAACATGCATGTCCACGGTTACCACTCTATTTCAGTAGCCCTTTACTTTGCGTGAATTACCCATGAATCTCTTTGTTGTTGTTGTTAACATATCACGCGATATTCCTACATCTTCTTTGTTATTTACTATGGGTCGGAAGGTTCATGGCGGGGGGGCTATATGCGCCTCCGTGTCGATGTTGGTTGATGTCCTGAAAACTCGGGATCTTCCAATTGAGGACACAAATGAGCGTTTGGTTTCCCTGCTGAAATCCGTTATTTTGTGTTTTCCCATGTTTCGATTAACATCTTTGCTCCCAAATTTCACATCATTATTTGGTTATGCCGTGCTGATGAGGCAAAATGAGCCAGAAACATGCATGTCCACAGTTACCAGTCTATTTCAGTAGCCCTTTACTTTGCGTGAATTACCCACGAATCTCTTTGTTCTTGTTGTTATATATATATATATATATATATATATATATATATATATATATATATATATATATATATATATATTATAACGTATAAATAAAGATAGAAACACTGGTATAAACAGATTAGTTGGAAACTGATTAGAAATTAAAACATTAGACTATATTTTGTTAGAATCATAAATATGAGACATTAAAAGTGCTCATATTAACTAAATAAAGTAATACAACTTATGTATATAATTAATAATTTGAGAAGAATCACATAGAATTGACAAAAAAAAACATTACCTGATCATATAACAAAAGCCATAGAGTAAATATCGTCCATCGTATTAAATACCTCATGTCAGAAATAATGATGAACATATAATCTAGAAAAGAAACATGAATTAATAAATATTCGAAATAAAAAAGGATATTGTTCAATATTATAACACATTGTTTACTAAAAACATATGGGTTAGAATATTTAACGATGTAATACCAATACGCTTAGCGACATACGCTAGCGACACACGCTAGCGACAAAATATAGATGTCCATATGTATCAGCGACAAACGTTGAAAGTAGTGTAATTCCATAGATGACATGAATAGGAATTAATTAATGTATTTAATCCAATATAATGAACATTAAGAATTAGATTAAGGGATATTAATAAATGTTTTAAAAGAATTTATGTTGATGACTAAACACAATTGATAATTATAATAAGAAATTAAACTGAACATTGATATTAAAGACTATTGTATATCGCTTGAGAAAAACTATTCGTCACATACTAACAAGATGAACTTCAATATTGAATAAACAATTTTAGTGAGATTAATTTTTGTATGTAGGTAAAGATATTAGAATGTTAAGTGAAATCATAATTTTGAGTGCGTTAAAAAAAGAAAAACGGTGATTGGTTTATGTGACATGACAGAAGGAACTTTCAAACAACAACAAGTGTAACAAACATTTTTATGGAGATAGTGAGCTGAATTTAAACAAAAGACTAATTGTTGATTGTTGAAAAAAGTTGAAGAAAAAGGGTCGGTGGCTTGGCTTCGTTTCTGGAAGGTTGGGTTTTGGAAGTGCTCCAGAAATTTTAAGAAATTATCCTCAAATGAGGATAAAAACATAACAAACCATTGATAAAACATTCACATGTACTTACCCAATAATTGTAGCTGATTTTCCAGAGTGAAAATCATAATTTCACATAACTATTCAACTTTAAAACTTCGGAAGCTGTTTTTCCCGAATCCCGAGAGGAAGATCCTGGTTCCTGAACACAAGGTCAGTGTATTGTTGTACAACAAGAGTTATATAAAACTCAATAACTTCAATCAAATGTTTTCTTTAAAATCTCATGAGTAAAATAGACTTTTAAATAATGATCGATCTGAAAAAGAATTTAAATTAGAGACTCAATATAGCTATATTCTTAAATAATTTCTCAATGATTAATGGCCAATTTAAATAAATAAAATTTAATACTTACGCATTTTTCAAATAAGAAGCTTAAGAAAGATGCATCCAATTCTTTTATGTAATATTTAGACTCTATGTATATAAATTTCATAACTATTTCTTGTACCATATTATTTGTGTTTCTGTATGTATAAATTTCCAACATAAATTCTTTTAACTTGTATATAATTTGAAGTACGTTCTATCACACAGCATATAAGCTCGCTGTGAAACTGAACAGACCGACGCGTATAACAAATGTTTACTCTAGCGCATCGTCACCTCATATTTTCAAGCATGCGTACAAAACGCCACACGAAAGAATAAATCAATAATTTCATTTGACCCATACATGGGCGGCGCATAAAATTTTTATAAATAAAATTAAATATTGTTTCCAAGTAAAATTTTTCTTTATCTATTTATCAATTGAATTTATTCACAACCTTAAGAACCCAAATAACAAAAGGAATCTCATACTCTATAAATACATAAAAATTCATTACAATAATTTCGTCCCAACGTAGTGGGCTATTCAAATATTCTGTTAATTATATCATTATTATAACATTTATAATATTAAGTACAATATATAAATGGCGCCCAACGTGGGGCGTTGAATAAATTCAGTAAATAATTAATTGTTCATCAAACAAAAATAAATTTGACCAATTTTAGTGACGATTTAATTTTAAAATCAGTAATAATTTCGGGGAAAATTTGTTTGGGAGTTTTGTACTGTTTTGTCTATTACAAATAAAAATTCTGAACAATGGAGTCAAACAAAACAATAAAAGAATTAAAAACAACGGAGTTGAAGGAAATTTTGGAAAACAGAGGATTGGACAAAACGGGAACCAAACAGGCGCTCGTTAGAAGGCTACAGGAGGCTGTAATTAAAGAGGGAAAGGATCCAGAAACATACTGTTTCAATCAAGAAGAAAATAATGAAGATCGGGATGAAGAAATGATTGGAGAATTAGAAAATGTAACGGAATCAAGAGAAAACATGCAGCCAAGTGAGGAGAATATCACACAAGCTGAGGAAAAACAAAAAATTGAAGAACCGAGAAGAATACATGAGGGAGAAACAAGTAAGGGAGACAGTGAAAACCAACTTCTACAGAGCATAAAATACTTATTAAAAGAACAACAGGAAGATAGCAAGAAAATGATGGAAGAACAAAGTAAGAAAATGATGGTAAAAATAGAAGAACAGAAAGAATATTTGAAAGAAATAATTAGAGAGAAGATGGACGAACAAAATCAAAAAATTGAAAGAATGAATAACTCACTGGAACTAAAATTACGGAAACAAGACGAAAAGGTAGCCGAGATCAGAAGAAAGCAAGACGAGATGGAAAAAAGTTTAGAAAACCAAGAAGAAAAATTCGAAAACTTGGAACAAAGTCTAATAGAGAAAACGAAGAAGGTCACGGAAGTAAATATTACCAGAGCTGTTGAAATAATAGAAAAATCCGGAAAGAAGGATATAGAAGATGTGAGAAGGAGCATAATCAAACAGGGAAAGGATATCGAATCCATCAGAAGTGATGTAAAAAAAGAAATACATGAAGTAAGAGAAGAAATAACCGAAAAGGACATAGTGAAAACAAGAAACGAGATTAAAAGAGATGTGAAAAATGAATTGGAACAGATTAGAATGCAACTAAAAGGTGAACAAGGAATGATCACTTACGCATATCAAGGTGGGAACGAGGAGAATATCAAATTTGATGGTAACATCAGGAAGATACATCCAAAAATATTTTTGAGAATATTAACAAATAAGATAAAACATATAAGAAATTTCGAAGATATAAGGGAAATATTGAGAAAACACCTTACTGGACAAGCTCTATTGTGGTTCACAAGTAATGAGATAGACTTCCACAACTATAAGGAATTTGAAACAGCGTTTCTCAAATTATATTGGGGTGAAATCACACAAGGAGAGGTTAGAGAGAGACTATATTTTGGACGATATGATGAGAATAGAGGGAATACCATGTATCTCTACTCGTTGCTACTCTATTCTCAAGCGCAACACTTAGAACCAGTGATTAAAGAAGAAGAAATAATCATGTTCCTATCCAGACATTTCAAGTCACAGATAGCTGAGACAATAGCTATACAAAACATCAGGACGTTTGAACAACTATCCAATTACCTGATGAGGATAGAAAGAAACCTAACTAGTAATAGAAGCAAACAAAACGAGAATAGAAATAATATAAATTACAACCGAAACATAGAACATTCTAATAGAGGAAACAATGGAAATAATTCAAACAATACCCACTACGAATACAATAACAATAATGATAGAAGTTTAAATAGTAATATAAATAATAGAACGATGAATACTACAAGATACAGGAATTATCCAGCAAATAATTACAATCATAACAATCAAGGAAGGGAAAGAAATAATTTTAACAATGTAAACAATAATTATAATAATAGAAGATACAATAACTACAATAATAATAATAATTTAAATAATAACAATGGTTATAACAATAATAGAAATTCAAACAATAATAATCATCAGAGCAACTACTTTACAAGGAGGAACTCTGATGGCAATTTAAATCGAAGGAATGATGACGGCCAAAATAGACGGGTCAACTTCCAGAGGAGAGCTAGTAGTCAGGACAGGGCAAACTCTCCAAACAATCGAGTTGAACTACATGAGTCGTCAAACAATAGTCATTCTCCCATGACAACGACTGCTGATGGTGGTGTACAAAATGCCACTAATCAGAATTTTCATTGAAGGATGGTGTAGCACGCAATCGGTATAGTTATGTCCATCCCAGAGAATTCCTCAAAGACATAGATTGCCTAGAAAATATAGAAAACAATTTATTAGTATCTATTACGGGAAAATTGTTACATTTAAATGTAAATATTTTAATTGATACAGGTTCAGAAACATCATTAATCACAGAAAGTATTGTAAATAAATTAAACTTGCAAAAATATATTATGAAAGTGCCAAAAGTAAATTTAATAGGTCTAAATGCAAAAAAGTTTAGCGAGGTTAACAAATCTATTATTGTAAAACTACAATTACAAAATATTCATTTAGAAGTACAATTACTGGTTATACAAGGTATGGAGTACGATATATTATTAGGTTCAGACGAATTACTAAAGCATAAGATAGATATCAATTATGAAACAAGAACGATAGGTGTCAATGGAATTGGAATAAAATTTAATGAAAACAGAGAACAAATAACGAACAAGAAAATTATGAAGATTGCAGAAGGAAAAATTAGCAGGCTAGAAGTAGGAGAAATGGAAATGAATAATGATTTACCCAATTCCATACAAATACAAGGATAAGATACAAGAAACTTAAATAAACATTGTATACCAGAATTTGAGGCACCATTAAATATTGAAGCGATACTTGGCCGTATTTCAAAAACTAAAATTTTTACAAAACTGGACCTGAAACACAGTTTTTGGTTGACACCACTGGATGAGAATTAGTGTTGCCCAAATGCAAGAACAAGACGAGACTTAGCCAGTCTTGGTCTTGGTCTTGCGCCAATACACCTGGTCTTGGTATTGCGGTCCCAGTCTTGGTCTTGGTCTTGCAGCAAGAGTCTCGCAAGTCTCGCAATTAGGTATTAGCCTATTGCTATTTATTAAACATGGTTAAAACATATAAAACACAAATTAAAGACATTAACTTGACTGTATTTTAAAGAACATTATCTGTCTAGAAAGAAATTGATAGACCCTCACCTCATAATAATTCATTTTACCAAGAATCAATACAATTTACTGAATTTACCATTTATTTAAATAAAAATACAACACAAGTTATATTAAAGAACACTACAGAATAGCTTTGACATTACTGTTACTTTATATTCATTCTTTTGACCAAGAATTAATACAAAGTAACCATCTGGCTGACTCATCACTTAACCTATTTCTATGTTTTCTAATTACTAATGATGCTTTAGAAAATAATCTCTCTGCAGGTACTGAAGTTGCAGGTATTGAGAGGAAATCACGGGCCATCTTCGATAAAGCCGGATACTCTGTCTCATGCGTCCTCCACCACTCTAAAATGTCTTCGGAGCTGGCGGCTCTGTATTTACTTAGGTACTCCTCCAACTCCAATTGAAATAAATACTATTTTTTATAGTCCATTATCTTAGATAGCCGCAAATCAAAGGATGCCGTATGTCATTGTAGCGTCCTGCTTTTCGCTCTTATTATTATAAGTTAGATTTTAAATTAGTTTGTGTTTTTCGGCCTGTAACTTTCGAAATATTAAGAAAATAAACATTTTCTCGGTAACATACTACATATAATTTTATTACACTTTATTCTATATAGTTTATTTTTCGTTTTTATTATTTTCATTTTATTTATTGTCATACTATATTTAATATATTATTTTTTATTTACTTATTCGGACTGCGTAAATTCCCCCTTCAACTAAAATGCACTGATTTCATTTATATCTGTACTTTACGTGTTCCTATTTTCTGCCTATTTTATTCTTCAAAATTTTATGTACTAGTACTTTCTTTTATTTTGTTTCGTTTGTTTTCTACGTGTCAATTTCTTGTATTATAAACTAAGCCTGTCCGCTCCCTAAAACGACACTCAGTACTAACTGCAAGACGCAAGAGTCTCGCAGGCTTAGTCTTGTTCTTGCTCAAATCTTGCATGGTCGGTCTTGGTCTTGCCTAAAATTACGCGGTCTTGGTCTTGCAAAATGCAAGAACAAGACCAAGACTGCAAGACCAAGACTGATTTTGGGCAACACTAATGAGAATAGCAGAGATTATACAGGTTTCATGGTAGATGGAGTAGTATATAGATTTAAAGTAGTACCATTTGGAACACAATCGGCTACGTCAGCTCTACTGAAAGCTCTTCATAAAATTTTGAATCAGTATGAAAAATTCACACTACACTATACGATATCTTAATATATTCCGAAGAAGAGGAGGGGCATATCAAGCACATAGAGATATTTTTAAAAGCTTTGGATGAAGCCGGTTTGAAATTAAACATAAAAAAATGCCAATTCTACAAGGAAGAAGTAGTATATCTTGGATATAAAATTGACAAAGATGGAGTAAGCATGGATCCAGATAGGATAAAAATTATAAAAGAATATAAAAGACCTACTAATCTTAAAACGCTACGAGGCTTCCTTGGTGTATTACACTACTTCAAGAGATTAGTGCTAGATTTAACGGAAAAGGAAATACCACTTATAGAACTACTAAGGAAAAATGTGAGATGGAAATGGACTCATGAAAGAGAAGTGGCTTTCAATAGAATTAAGGAGGAGTTCACAGAGAACGTGAAATTATATCATCCAGATTACACGAAGACATTCATATTAAGAACAGATGCTTCACAAAATAGATTTGCCGGAAGTTTGGTACAACGACACGAACACGGAGAAGTTCCCATTTCATTTGTGTCAAGAATTACGAAAAAAGCTGAGAAAAACTATAGCGTTAGCGAGATGGAGTTAGCGAGCATATTATTCTGTGTGAACAAATTAAGATTTTTTTTATTAGGTAACAGATTTACTATTGAAACGGACAACCAATCTCTCACAACTATTTTAAAGAACAAATATGGAAACAATAGGATACACAGATGGGTTTTGCTTCTACAGGAGTATTCATTCGATATTAAATATATACCTGGTGCCAAAAATATAGTTCCAGACGCTTTGACGAGAATGGATGGGGAAAGCAAAATACAAAGAAACAAACACGTAGGAGTGAACTTAATGAAGGAGGAATTAGGTGTATTTTCAATATATGCAATCATGGAAGACCAGAGAAATTTGACAGATAAAGAAAAACATAATTGCCAAACGAAGGACAATATAATCTTCAAAATTATCAAGCAAAAGGAGTTATATGTAATTACAGAACATTTGACAAGAAAAATAATCAAAGAATTACATTTACGGTACAATCATGTAGGAATACGAAAATTACACAATATTTTTAGGGAAAACTACATTGCAAAGAAAGATCTACCTATCACAAAAAGCATAGTTACTAGATGTGAACTTTGTCAACTGGGAAAAGAAAAAAATCATCACAACGAAAATATGCCAAAATCATTAGTAACGAAACATCCACTTGAAGTCATAACGGTAGATTTCATTTCAAACATAATACCCAGTGAAGAAGGTAATCAAAACATATTTGTAGTCTTGGATGCTTTTTCAAAATATGTAACTTTATATCCATGTCAACGAACAAATAGAAAGACGGTAAAGAAATGCCTGACAAGCTACTTTCTAGAAGTGGGCATACCGGAAAACTGTTTAATGGATAATGCTACTTATTTCAGTAACGAAAACTTTAAAGCATGGTTAAGAAAGTCAAACGTAAAGCCTCTCTTTACAAGTATTAGACATCCATGTGCTAATCAAACGGAGAGATACATAAGAGAAGTCATCAAATGTCTGAGATTATTGGTTCACGATCAACAACGAAACTGGGAAAGGAATTTGAAGAATATAGAATTCTGTTTAAATAATATACCACACAAAGTAATTGGAAGATCACCCATATTAATTATGAAAAACATAGTACCTGAAAGACCATGGATATCAGAAAATGTAGAGAAATATGAACAGATAATCAAGGAAACGAGGGAAAGAATCTCCAAGAATGCTGAAAAATACATAAGAAAACGAAGCAAGAGAATTAAGAAGAGAACTACTTTTAAGGAAGGAGAATTAGTAATAATTAAAGCACTTAGAATACCTAATCATAAGCGTAATATTTGTGCAAAATTACAATTACCTTACGAAGGTCCATATAAAGTAGTAACATCCAACGGCATAAATAGTTACAAACTCGTACATCCTGTAACTGGCAATGTTAGAGGAATTTTCAATGTTGACCAATTGTATCGATTCCATCCTGAATTCAATGAAATTCAATAAGTTTAATCTGCAAAGAATTAGTTATAATTAGAATGAAATATTTTTAAGTTGAAACAGGAAATTAATTACTTGTAGGAATAAGGTGTAAGATAGGTAAAGAATTAGAAATAGATTAATTAGGTATAATAACAAATTAATGATTGATTTTCACAAAGATAGAATATAATGAAGTAGATTAAATGATAATAGATTATTACAAAATAAGAAAAAAGTTAAGTACTATTGAATGAATTTTATGTAAAACATTCTAAATCATTGTAAACAATAATTAGAATGATTTTATAAAAATTCAGGGAATGTTATAACGTATAAATAAAGATAGAAACACTGGTATAAACAGATTAGTTATTAGAAATTAAAACATTAGACTATATTTTGTTAGAATCATAAATATGAGACATTAAAAGTGCTCATACCCCCTTATGGGTCCGGTGAACTATAGGGAGACACGAATTTTTGACTGATTTTGCGAAAAATCAATAGTACTCACCTATTTTGAAGATTATCCGTCGAAAAATTTGCGGGTTATACACAATTTACAGAGAAAAATCCAAAAAAAGATTTTTTTTCGTCACGTAAACCATCACTTTTGGATTGAATATTTTATACAAAAATCAGTTTAAATGTATCGCACTGTACAGGAAAGTGATCAACAATACATATTCTCACAAATTATAATAAAATTTCAGTTAGTTTGCTGATAATATTATTTAAAGTACCACTTTTATAAATATATATAATTGTAAGTATTAAGTAATTTGTATGTGAATAGTTTTAATGACAGAATTGACAGATACCTTTCCGTGAAACGTAATGCATAACCAAAACCATAAATCTAAATATGCATTCTCTAACATTTTCGTTTCATCATTCAATGCGAATGAGAACATTTTATATTTGTTAGTTCATTATAAAAAATAAAATTGTTTGAACCATTTAATTTTAAATGTATATCACGTTTGGTTCTCTTCATTTTATACTCTATAATATACCATGAAACCAAAACTTGAACATTTATATCAGTAGGGGTGCGTTCACAAACCAACGTCTTGAGTGTAATTATGGCTGGTCCTCATGTGCGGACAGTTCCGCTGAAATACTGGGGTTCTGCAACGTAATTGGCTGTAGCACATCACGTGATTTCCGCATCGCCATGATAATTGCGCTGTCAAAATTACGCCCGATTTCCGCCAAAAGTTGAATTCACTTCAACTTTTGCGTACATGTGGATTTAGTTTGTTGTTTGTTTTGATTGATTTTTTGGTGATTTTTTCTTTTTGAGTTTTCTGTGTTTATTAATAAAGTTTTAAAATTTTGGTTAAATTTAGTGAATTCGCTGTTTGAGATACTTTTATTCTACTTCTAAATAACGTAAATAATGGATGAGGTAAGCAAATCCAATAAACACTAGCCTAAAATGTACCCAATATACGAAACTACTGGCAGTGGATCAAAAGATGACCTGCATAAAAAAACTATAGTAAAACTGAGTATTATGCTCTCACACTGATAATCGCTACCAAATTATTGCATGGCAACAAACATTATTTATTGACAGTAATTTCATATATATCGGGAACCCCAGTCTTCCTCTTGTGCCATTTGCATACAGAGCATATTTTTATAGTAGAGTAGTTTGTTTAACCTATATGATTTTCTAGTTTTAGTAGACAATATAATATTAAGGTATTAATTATTTTAGTTGTACAAGTGTGGCTACTGCGGCTTTGTGCTGCATTCTCAATGTGACGATTTACTAGCACACCAGTGCTTGCAAAGCATTTACGACGAGGATAGGCATGTATTAGTGGAAGATGGGAAGAAGGTCTTAACTCTGGGTAATAACATAAATTTTATATATAATTAACACAAAATTGATAGAGTTCAACTAATTGAATTATCATGTGTAAGACATAAACATTCAGCTCTTTTCTTTTTGTTCTTATTAAGTAATATTTTTTATCTTATAGGTAGTATATAGTTTTAGTAGTAAGCCTCCATTTTACATATTTAATATTTTTTCTTTCATTGTAGTGGACAAGGAAATGCTGCAAACTGTTGGTGCACAAGGCATCAATACATCTTCGAATGTATCATTTGAGGAACAAATAATTAAATTTGTCCTGCACTTTACAATATTGGTTTACCTTTGATACAAAGGTCAAATGCGAAAAAAATGGCCTTGTGGGAAGAAATCTCTAATTTATTTGGGGGTAAAATTACAGTAGATGACCTTAAAAAAAAATGGAAATATTTGAGAGATTGCTACATAAAGGCAAGAAACAAGGTCAAAAAATATAGGCCTAGTGGGTCAGAAGCTTCCCCACTTCCTAATCCAGGCTTTCGATATTACAAAACGATGAAGTTTATTGATGATGAAGCAACCTCACATATGTAAGTTACTGTTCCTAACAGGGGACTTAGAGTAATACAAATTTAAGGTTTTAAGTATTTGCTAACAAATATGCATATTTTTTAGAACTGTAAGCTCAATATCATCAGAGCCTTCTACGAGTAAAGCTACAAGCACTTATATAAGATCTCCAACTTTAGACCCATCACCATCTCCAGCTGGGACAGGGAATGTAAAGTCGACTCCCTCAAGAAAACGTAAATAATCAATGTTTTTACACAGTTTTAAAGAAGAAGATATAATGTGCATTTTTCAAGCGATTCTTTAAAAAATACTAAATTATATTAAAAAAGTCACAAAAAACAAAAAAAAAATTTCAACTTCTTCAAATATAAATATTTTGGTATATTGTTTTCTGAATTAAAATAGACTATTTTCAATTTCCTCAACCTCACTTTAGGCCCTTTAAAAAATTCTATATAAATTTCCACGTGGACTAAAATGCTTCCAAGGTGGCGAGGAGGTACAAAAATAGAGCATTTTATATTATATATTTATTAAAAAAATAACTATTAGTTTTCCCTTTTTTAATTTGTTTAGCTTTGGTATCTATTTAATTTTTCTTACAGGAAAAAGAACCGATGAGGCTGATCTCGAGAAAGAAATTACCAGCTTGTTATCAGTACCCCCAGAAAAGCCTGATGGAGTTGATGGATTTTTAATTAGATTAGGTGAGAGTTTGAGAAAATTGCCATACAGAGAGAGATGTTTAGTAGAAATAGACATTATGAAATTAGTGTATGATACAGAATGCCGTCTAGACATAAATTAGGTTTTCTCTACAAATATGTAGTATTTTATATACAAGTAGCAAAATACAGACAATATTGCAGATAAATTTACATATGTCCAACTGTAAATGATAAGATATTGAGTTCTAACAGGTAAAACATGTCAAATCACGTCAAGTCCCAGAAAAGTAATTGTAATATATATATATATATATATATATATATATATATATATATATATATACTTTTTAAATACAACACCCTACTAATTCTAGAGCATGCATGGACGAACTCTCTTTAAAATAGAAAAAATTGCCACTTTCTCCTCTACAAATTACTTTATCAATAACGTATTAAATTAAAATCAGATTTTGGGCCACCATCATCAACTTTACTTTTTCTTATGGGTGCCATATTGTATTATAACTTCTTTAAATAGACTTTTTGTATTACCTTTTCAATGCAATTTAAAATTATTTATTCTTTTTAGAGATCCCCATGCATAGACTAGAATGTGAAGATATCTGAATTTCTTTTAGTTTAACGAATAGTATTTATTCATATTTTATTACAAACTTTTTTGCGAGATTCGCTTAAAATAATTTTTATATGAATGTTTTCTATATCTCTTATCATTTTTAGGCACTACCTTACCCGTATGGTTTGTTGGTATGCTCATGTGTTAAGTTTTTATTTCATTTATTTTTTATGAACATAACTAAGTTAATTGTAGTGTTATTAGATAATATTCTCTGTATTTTTTTTAAATAAACCTGTAAATTACTGTCACATTTGTTCTTTTTGTCTTCCTTAACATTATTCATTTACCCCTTATGTGAAATGTGAAAGGAAACTACTCCTTCTGGCTTACATAAAAATAACACATATTTATTTCAAATATATTTTTATTAAAATGATTTATTGGTCAACATAAATTGGTAGTACATTTCATTTACACATTTAGACTATTAAAAATTAATGTATGTAATATGTTATAAAAAATCTAATGATTTGAAATCAATCTCAGAAGTCATTTTGCAATGCTTTTTCCCACTGCCACTCTACTGCCCCAGTTCCACAAAAATAGTTGGCAAAATTGTCTCTTGTCACTGCAGAGTTCCTACTATAAGTATTACTACCAGTTCTAGTCATATCAGTTAAACCTTCAGTGGTGGCAACCAATTCATTAGTATCATCAATATGAATAGTATCTTCTATTCTCTGCATCAATAAAAAATTATGGAGACACACACTTGCCTGAACAATTTTTTGAATTGTGGGTTCACTGGCTATGATAGGCTTACGGAATATCCTCCACTTTGCTACTAATATACCGAAAGCATTTTCCACTATCCTTCTAGCCCTACTTAGCCTATAATTAAATACTTTTTTCTTCATATCCAGATGTCCGCTCCGAGGGTAAGGTCTCATTAAATACTCAGATAATGGAAAGGCTTCATCTCCTACCAGTACAAAGGGTAAATTATCCTCAGGTAATGGAACATTCAACATATTATTCTCAAACCCTTGCCCCCTTTGACTATCCCTAAACACTCTACTATCACTAAGTCTGCCAACTGCTCCAATGTCTACCATAATGAATTTATAGCTGGCATCAACAATGGCCAGTAAGTTAATGGAATGAGATCCTTTGTAATTATAGAATTTGGAGCCAGAGTTTGGTAAAGCCTATAAAAAAACTGATATTAAGTATGATTCAACAACGCATAAGTATAAAAATATTGGTTTGTATAGACATAAGTGATTATTAAGTTACCTGTATTATTACATGTTTCCCATCAATAGCTCCTATACAATTTTTGAAATTCCATTTATCTCCGAACTCTTTTGCCACTTTTTTCCAGTTCTCTTCATTAGGCTCTAAAAATACTTTGGCCTTTAAGCAATTCCATAGTACATTGCATGTTTCTGCTATTATTGTTGAAACTGTCTGTTTTCCAACTCTGAAACTATAAGATAGGGAGACCATACTGTCACCTGAGGCTAGATACCATAGAGTTATTTCCAAGCGGGTTCTGGAGTCTATTGCCTCTCTACATAGATTTTGTTTTCTAATGTATGGCTCCACTATAGAAAGGAGAAGGTCAAATGTTTCGGGAGACATACTTAAGAAATTTATGAATTTTTTCCTATCATGACTTCTCATTTCTTGAACCAAATTATTGCTAGTTCCCTGCATAAGCCTTTGCCCTGTCTTAAATATTTCTCTAACCCAACAGCTCTTCCTTTTATCAGATTTTTTTAGCTGCAAATATATTCTGTACATTTTTATTGCTTTTTGCCAATAAAGTTGTTTGTGTAAAACGGAGCAGTCTCTGTATTTTAGAGCTAGGGCACCCGCTGCCAACAAAACTGTTTTGCTATTGATTTTCATATCTATATTTATATACACCGACCTCAAAACAAAATTATAATTTATTTATATGCAAGCAAACAACTTGAATACAGTAAACAAACAAAGACCAAACACGATATAATAATTTCTAACCTATCTATTTGAATTTGATTTCAGTTTTGTCAAATGTCATAAAAATATATATTGGGCAACATGAGGATGATCCGCTAATTTTGGCGTAAGATGCGCACATCCGCTGTTCCGCGAAAGTTCCGCTCATGAGGACCCACCATTACACTCAAGACGTTGGTTTGTGAACGCACCCCTACTGATATAAATGTTCAAGTTTTGGTTTCATGGTATATTATAGAGTATAAAATGAAGAGAACCAAACGTGATATACATTTAAAATTAAATGGTTCAAACAATTTTATTTTTTATAATGAACTAACAAATATAAAATGTTCTCATTCGCATTGAATGATGAAACGAAAATGTTAGAGAATACATATTTAGATTTATGGTTTTGGTTATGCATTACGTTTCACGGAAAGGTATCTGTCAATTCTGTCATACAATTATATATATTTATAAAAGTGGTACTTTAAATAATATTATCAGCAAACTAACTGAAATTTTATTATAATTTGTGAGAATATGTATTGTTGATCACTTTCCTGTACAGTGCGATACATTTAAACTGATTTTTGTATAAAATATTCAATCCAAAAGTGATGGTTTACGTGACGAAAAAAAATCTTTTTTTGGATTTTTCTCTGTAAATTGTGTATAACCCGCAAATTTTTCGACGGATAATCTTCAAAATAGGTGAGTACTATTGATTTTTCGCAAAATCAGTCAAAAATTCGTGTCTCCCTATAGTTCACCGGACCCGTTTGGAACATTTGATTCAATATCTTTAATATGATACCAAAAGAATTTATTGATGAAGTAATCTATTCATAATGGAATACAATATATGAGCAATAGTAATAAGAAATTTGAGTAAAAAGGATAAAACTTACCTTTAAACACAGTAGTTCATTTAAGAAGCATATCGACAATCCATTGTAAGTAATAAATAACAAGTTATAAATCAAAATTCCTTAATTAAAAGAAACATGTAATCCATATTCTAAAAATATTCATTGAACATTATTAATAGTTACAATAAATAAACATGTAATAACTTAATTATTTAACATTTAGAGAGTTTTGGTTATATATATCAAATAATGTCAGAAATGTCAAAATAATTTTATCAATTGACTGGAATAAGGTTATAAATTGAAAAAGAAGCAGAACCATAGAAATCTATATTTATTGAGTCAAGAAAGATGTGAATTTTATGGTTTGTAATTATATATTAGGAATTATAAAATGAATCTGAAATCAAGATATTTATGATTTCGGATAGCAACGAAAAATAAAAAAAGGCGGGTTGGTTGTTGATTTTTGAATAATGATGGAAGTCGGAGATTAGAAAACTTAAATGGTTGAAGAATTTAAAAAGAGAGAATTAAGTTATTGTATAAAGAAGTGAGTTATTCCATATATTAATTCGAAATAGCTAGTATAAGGATATTAAAATCATAATTTCTACGAAGATATATACAATATATAAAAAAATACATGGTATTGGAGGCTATGGTACAAATGAAAGAGTCATTTCAAATTGAATAATTAGTTGATGTGGTACGGAATCGTGATGTAAAGTACCTGAATAAGATATTAAGCATTGATTGGGAATTCGAAGCTGGAGAATAATAGAAATTACAAACACGTGGTACCTGTAACAAGAAATCTAAAAAAAAAACATCTCCATCTGGACGACATATGTATGCATGACATGGTTTTTTAACAGACATAATTTCAAGAAAGGAATATTAGTGGTTGAGAGGTTAGTGTTTCTTTTTATCTTTGTTGGTACCAACATTCGGGTTAGAGATGTACATTTATAATAAAAGTAATAAGAATTAGTATCTGAAACTATTAAACATATTAAAAGCATTAAAAAAGAAAGGTAATAACATAGACTTGAGTACTTACCATTTATATTTAACAAATATTTTATTGTTTGACATTTCAATATTATATTAGTATTTAAGATAGTTCATCACTTACTTTAAATTTATAATACATAATTCTTGATCAATATAATATAGTTGTTGTATTAAAGGTATTCTTGAAACTATTGTTTATGTTCAGATAAATATTACTTCAACTGCTGATATGAGTGACAGTTGGAATCGATTATTCTACTGATAATTTCCATCTATTTTAATTGTGAGACAAAATCGATTGCTATATTGAAAGTTTCTATACATAGGCGCACCAATAATAAAAAAAATATAATATCAGTTATTTGAATGATTCATATATATGTAAAATATTGTAGATATAGAGTTAAAATCACTTCCAGATCCCAAAGAGTAGTAAGAGTTTCTCATGCTCTCCACATAAATATATAAATACATAAAAATTTTTCTTTACTTCATTACTGAGCTAGCTATACTAGAGTTGAATATATTAAATTGATAATATAACAATTATAGTGGTATTGTCGGCAAATTATACAACAATAACAATCCATTATAAATTTGGCGGCCGAACGTGGGGCAAATTAAGATTTTTTTCGTGATAAGAAGGTTTTAAAAACATTAGAATTAGATACAATTAAAATGGCAAAGAGAATGATGCTTAGGGACGGAAAACAAATAGGTGTGGAAGGCAGATCAGATGAGGAACAACAAGAAAGGAGACGTGGAATGGGAGATTCAGATGTAGAGGAACAAACCTTAATAGATAAAGAAAGTGAAGAATCAAGGGAACAGCAGGATAGTAGACAAGACAGGCAGGATAGTGTAAGCACAGGAGATCAAATAATGGAATTTTTAATTAATTTGAATGGGAAGATAGATAATATGAGGGGAGATTTGAATGGGAAGATAGATAATATGAGCGGAGATTTGAATGGGAAGATAGATAATATGAGCGGAGATTTGAATGGGAAGATAGATAATATGAGGGGAGATTTGAATGGGAAGATAGATAATATGAGCGGAGATTTGAATGGGAAGATAGATAATATGAGGGGAGATTTGAATGGAAAGATGGACAAGATGAATGGGAACATGAATGATTTAAATGGAAACATGAACAGGATGGAAAAGAAAATAGAAGAGGTGAAGATGGAAGGTTTGAAGGAAATTAAGAAACTTAGGGAGGAAAATGAAGAATTTAGAAAACAGATAGATAAAATTAAAATTGGTATAAAAGAAGAAAATACGAATTTGAGAGTAGAACTTCAGGAACATAGAATTAAAATAAGAGAAACAATTGAAAAACAGGTAGAAGAAGAAGTTCAGGAACTAGGAAGAAGTCTAGAAGAAAATTTATCAGGAGCAATTCAAGTAGAAGTGAAGAAACAAAATGAGAATATAATTGAAGAAATACAATCTATAAAAGTACAAGGACAAACAAATGAGGAAATATTGCAAATGTATGAACAGAATTTGAATAAGAAATTTAATGACTTAAATGGAAGGATAGAAGAACAAACGGGAACGTGTAAAAAAAAGAGAGAAAGTATGGAGAAATTAGTTAACAAGGAATTGGAGGAAATGAATAGAAAATTACAAGAAACTGTTGAAGAAATTGAAGATAATCTAAAACGAAATGGAGGAGGAATGGTGTATACGGGAAACATAGAAATAGGAGTTAAATTTGATGGCAACATAAATACAATACATCCCAAAGTTTTTATTAAAATAATTAGAAGCAAAGTAAAGGGAATCAAACAATAAGAGAAGAGAATAAGACGAAGTTTAGGAAAAGAAAATAAAATTGAATTATATGACAGGATTATGGGAACGAAATCTGGAAAACGAAAAGGAATTGTACATGCTAAACAATGGATATAAAAACGATGTGTACATAAAAAGGTTTATGGTTAACAAGTAATATTTAAAAACATATTTAAATAGAAATTATTTAAACATGGATTGATAATAGAAGAAATGCTAGACATGTTGATATGAATTATGGAAATGAAAATAGAAGTTACAGAAATAAAAAACGAATATATGGAAATGGAGATAAATTTTATGACAACAAGTATTGTGAGAATAGAAGAAATTTTAGAAACTTTGATAGAAGATATGATAATGAAAATAGAAATGAAATTAAGCAACAAAATAGATGGACAGGATGAAATAATTACATTTATAGGAACAAACGGACGGAAGTTATATGAACTAGGCAAATATATGATACAAAAGATTGAATTAAAGGATGAAAAAGAAGTTGATATGTAAGCATAGTCGATGAAGAAGTTAGAAACAGACATAGTTATTGATGAATTGATGAAATATGAGGGAATAATTGATTTTGAATAGATAGATAGAATTAAATGGTAAAATAATTGAATTTGAGGAGGTAAATATGGAAGTATTGGCAATTGAAGAGGATAATAGGAAGTTATGGAATATAAAGAGGAATGGAATTATGGTAGAATTGGAGTTAGTGAGTGGAAACAAGGAATATGAAGAGAAAGTGAAGAGTTTGATGATGAAATATGAAGGATTGATTGAAAAAGAAATTAGACTGGCTAACCATTATGAGTGTGAGATAGAATAAATAGAAGATGTGAAAAGTAATGGTAATTGGACAAATTGTAATGAAGAATATTATGAAGTTATAAATGAATTATTAAAGACGTATAACAAAAGAATTTCGAAGGAACTAAGGGTTGCTTAACTAAAATATCGATGTAATAAAAGGAGAAGAATACTGAGAAATGTTAAAGTAAAATCATATCCAGTTCCATGTAAGTTGTTTAGGCAGAGTAGAATAAAAGAGAGTTGAAATATTACAGATCATAGAAGAAATTGATCAACATGTATATAGGGAATTTTAGAATAACAAATAATAGTACGTTACGTGAAATTTAAATAGATATAGTAGATTTAAGAAGTTTTATGGGAATTAGGAATAATAGTTTAATTTGATTCAAGATGATTTTGAGATATGTTGATAATTATTTAATAGATAATATTATGTTGCTAATTTATAAATAGTTAGATTTAGTGTAGATATATGATAGGTATTAGAGATATAATAATAGATTGGGAAATTAATCGTCGTATTCAAAGAACATAATGAAAGAAGGATAATACACAAATTTAGATTTGCCTCCAGAAAAAAAAAATTAATTTACAAATTGGAAATTTAAATGTGAAGAAGATCTCAAGGTGTTGAGAACTCTTAAAATTTAAATTTGAGGGGATTTGAACATAATTCAAGAACACAGAAACTAAAATAATATAACTCATATCAGCATACTACACAGAATTATATAAACCAGTATCGGTTAATGAAAATATTTCCAATATACAGAAGATTTAATGCAGTATTTAAAAAACTGTATATGTCTTACATGTACAAAATATTCTGGAGCATATATACATCATCTGTTAAGTGTTAGAGAATTATTAGCACCTATTTTGATCAGGATACATAATATCTATTACCTTATAAAAGTAAAAAAATATATATAGAAGAGATAGTTCTTCACTACTTAGATGGAAGTATAATTGAAATTCTCACTCTCACAAATATATTGAAGTTTGGAACATTTGATTCAATATCTTTAATATGATACCAAAAGAATTTATTGATGAAGTAATCTATTCATAATGGAATACAATATATGAGCAATAGTAATAAGAAATTTGAGTAAAAAGGATAAAACTTACCTTTAAACACAGTAGTTCATTTAAGAAGCATATCGACAATCCATTGTAAGTAATAAATAACAAGTTATAAATCAAAATTCCTTAATTAAAAGAAACATGTAATCCATATTCTAAAAATATTCATTGAACATTATTAATAGTTACAATAAATAAACATGTAATAACTTAATTATTTAACATTTAGAGAGTTTTGGTTATATATATCAAATAATGTCAGAAATGTCAAAATAATTTTATCAATTGACTGGAATAAGGTTATAAATTGAAAAAGAAGCAGAACCATAGAAATCTATATTTATTGAGTCAAGAAAGATGTGAATTTTATGGTTTGTAATTATATATTAGGAATTATAAAATGAATCTGAAATCAAGATATTTATGATTTCGGATAGCAACGAAAAATAAAAAAAGGCGGGTTGGTTGTTGATTTTTGAATAATGATGGAAGTCGGAGATTAGAAAACTTAAATGGTTGAAGAATTTAAAAAGAGAGAATTAAGTTATTGTATAAAGAAGTGAGTTATTCCATATATTAATTCGAAATAGCTAGTATAAGGATATTAAAATCATAATTTCTACGAAGATATATACAATATATAAAAAAATACATGGTATTGGAGGCTATGGTACAAATGAAAGAGTCATTTCAAATTGAATAATTAGTTGATGTGGTACGGAATCGTGATGTAAAGTACCTGAATAAGATATTAAGCATTGATTGGGAATTCGAAGCTGGAGAATAATAGAAATTACAAACACGTGGTACCTGTAACAAGAAATCTAAAAAAAAAAACATCTCCATCTGGACGACATATGTATGCATGACATGGTTTTTTAACAGACATAATTTCAAGAAAGGAATATTAGTGGTTGAGAGGTTAGTGTTTCTTTTTATCTTTGTTGGTACCAACATTCGGGTAGAGATGTACATTTATAATAAAAGTAATAAGAATTAGTATCTGAAACTATTAAACATATTAAAAGCATTAAAAAAGAAAGGTAATAACATAGACTTGAGTACTTACCATTTATATTTAACAAATATTTTATTGTTTGACATTTCAATATTATATTAGTATTTAAGATAGTTCATCACTTACTTTAAATTTATAATACATAATTCTTGATCAATATAATATAGTTGTTGTATTAAAGGTATTCTTGAAACTATTGTTTATGTTCAGATAAATATTACTTCAACTGCTGATATGAGTGACAGTTGGAATCGATTATTCTACTGATAATTTCCATCTATTTTAATTGTGAGACAAAATCGATTGCTATATTGAAAGTTTCTATACATAGGCGCACCAATAATAAAAAAAATATAATATCAGTTATTTGAATGATTCATATATATGTAAAATATTGTAGATATAGAGTTAAAATCACTTCCAGATCCCAAAGAGTAGTAAGAGTTTCTCATGCTCTCCACATAAATATATAAATACATAAAAATTTTTCTTTACTTCATTACTGAGCTAGCTATACTAGAGTTGAATATATTAAATTGATAATATAACAATTATAGTGGTATTGTCGGCAAATTATACAACAATAACAATCCATTATAATATATATATATATATATATATATATATATATATATATATATAACAAGCAACAAAGATTAGTGGGTATTGCACGCAAATAGAAAAAGGGGCTACTGAAAACAGTGGTAACCGCAGACATGCATGGTTCTGGCTCATTAGCCGTCCTCAGTACGGTACAACCAAGAAAGGGTGTGAAACCTGGGAGAAAAGGTGTTGAATGAAACATTGCTCCCAGGTTTCAAACCCTTTCTTGGTTGTACCGTACTGAGGACGGCTAATGAGCCAGAAACATGCATGTCTGTGGTTACCACTCTTTTCAGTAGCCCCTTTTTCTATTTGCATGCAATACTCACTAATCTCTTTGTTGCTTGTTGTTCATATGTCACGCACTATTCTTACATCTTGTTATATATAATATATATACTCTAAGCGAAGGTACAATAAAAATAGGTATAATAGGAGATCGAGTTTTATACTTAAGTAAATTAAAAAGTTTACATAATGTAGCAGGCGTCCAGATATCACAAATTGTTGACAACTTAAATATAAAATTAATGTAGTGTGAATTTATGAACCTGTAACAGTTAGTAATATAAAAATACGTAATGCGTTAAACAAATAACCAAACTTATGATATGTTAAAAGTGTATTTTGAAAGTTTTGAGAATGCTCCAATTGCAGCAAGAAATCTTGTATTAAGACGTCCCTTGCGACAACATTTTTGCAGAAGAGCATTTAAAAATTTGGCTAAACAAACCGAATCTGTTGAACCTAAAACACTACAGCAAAGAAACAGTACAGAAATTGATTAAATAAATGTTTTAGGTTACATTGCTGTAGATCCACAAGTGGGTGTAAGAAAACTGACTTGTGAGTTAGAAATTACTAGGTATTATGTTCATTCTATTTTAAAAAGAAATCGCTTTCAGCCGTATCGTGTGTTTCTTCATTAAGAATTAAAAGCTACATATTACAATAAAAGACTGGATCATTGTAATCGGTTTAAGGATATACTGAATGAAAATCCAAATTTTTTATCAAATATAATGTGGTCCTATGAAGCTACATTTTCCAATAATGGATCTGTAAATAGACGTAGCACACAATATTGGTTTGATCGAAATCCACACTGGATGCAACAAGATTTTAACCAGGATCGCTGGTCAGTTAACGTATGGTGTGGGATTTTAGATGGTAAAATTATAGGCCCTTTTGTTTTTGATAAACAATTAAATGGCGGGCGTTACCTAAGAGTTGCCTATATTATTAGAAGTTCCTTTAGCAATACGGCAAAATATGTGGATACAAAAAGATGGCTGCCCAGTCCATTTTACAAGTGATGCATTTTTTAAACCAACAATATGAGAATATGTGGATAGGAAGAGATAGCATCTTCCGTGGCCGCTAAGATCTCCCGACCTTACTGTGTTACATTTTTATCTATGGGGTCGAATTAAGTTTAAGTATTTCAGACTGTAAATAGAGCAGATCTTATTCAGTGAATACAAAACACAATTGACAATATTCCCAGGGCTGAAATGGAAGGTGCTGTCTTTTATATCACACAGAGATTAAATATCTGCATCGAAAAGATGGAAAGCATTTGGAGCAGTATCTTTAGGTTACTTTACTTGATCAATGAAGTTTATTTTTGATGTTTCTGTTATGTAATTGATTGTTGGTTTTTGTTACAATGATAATAGTTTGTGAAAATCCTATTTTTATGTATACCTATTTTTTCTCGTATCTTCGCTTAGAAAATAGATATTGAGATGCGGTTTTTACCATTTTATTTTAAATTCCATCCACTTTTAAGTAAATAATTAAAAAATATAGCATCGCATTTGAAGATTCCCAACAAAAATTGAAAACAAAATTTGTTTTCAATCAACGCCACCTAGCAACCCTTAAAACCACTAGAATAAAACGATGATATAATATTTTATTAGACATTGAATTCCCTTTCAAATGATACTAAGTTTGTCAAAATCCATAAAGCGAAACTAAAAGTTATAACAGTTTTATTGAGTCAGCTTTCCCACTCACCTCTTCCATTTATTTTACAAGATAGAGGAGAAATACTGGAGGAAACTTACGTAAAATGATCTAATGATCACGAATGTTTAAATTTTGTGATACTATAACGGTACATTTAATGTAGAAAAATGATGTTTTTGTGTTATTCTTAGCCTTTCCAAAAGACGTTCACGGTTGTTTTGGTCGCGCCAGAAATGTCACTAGTGACGTCATAACTTTCGCTCACGTCGAGTTCACAACCCATCTGAAAGGGTGTGTCGAAGTGGGCGTGTTTAGAAATGGCATATTAAATTACAGAATATGATTTCTCCACGACTATGTAATAATATAGACATTCCTATTAGATATTAAATTGAAGAATGATATAAATTCTACACCCCTTCCGGCCAATCACGTCTTTCGTATTTTCGGAATCCACGGACCTGCTACGGGCAGATCGTCAGTTAATGCGGAGTCCCATTCATCCGTTTTCTGATGGAACGATTCCAAAAAAATGTTGCATGTCCTATGCATATGACCGATTGGATCCGAACGTTTGAAAAGAGGACGAGAACATAACCTCAAAAACCAGATCTGTTTTGTAACCTGTGTCCTGTGATTTTTTTTATATTTCAATTGCTTGTGATCTGTTGTTAACATTTTATTTTAGTTCTTACGGGTGTGAAAGCAGCAACGGTTTTTTATTGTCGCTTATGGTATATGAAGGGAGAACATCCATTGCTGGTGATTTTTTTATGCGAGTTCACTATTCTACAGATGTTGAACAGGCACCTAACAGAAAAATAAATTGTGATCCCTAAACCACCCCATAACAACCCTCCGAAGTAGAAAAATCTGAAAACCGTTAATATATCCGTTGCTCGAGTTTTTTTGATGGAAATGAATTATTCTACACCTGCTGAATGCGATCTATAGGGTAAAATAATTTGTGAATCAACAACTCTCCGAAGTAGAAAATCTTGAAGCTGTTAATATATCCGTTGCCCGAGGTTTTTTGATGGAAATAAATGATTTTACATCTGCTGAATTCGCTCTATAGGGTGAAATAATTTGTGAAAAAAACTACCCTATAGATTTATTTCCATCAAAAAACCTCGAGCAACGGATATATTAACTGCTTCAAGATTTTTCTACTTCGGAGGGTAGTTGGGGGGGGGGGGTAGTTTTTGATTCACAAATTATTTCACCCTATAGAGCGCATTCAGCATGTGTAGAATAATTTATTTCCATCAAAAAATTTCGAGCAACGGATATATTAACTGCTTTAAAACTTTTCTACTTCGGAGGGTGGTTGGGGGGTAGTTTTTGATTCACCAATCATTTCACCCTATAGATCGCATTCAGCAGGTGTAGAATAATTCATTTCCATCAAAAAATTTCGAGCAACGGATATATTAACTGCTTTAAAACTTTTCTACTTCGGAGGGTGGTTGGGGGGTAGTTTTTGATTCACCAATCGTTTCACCCTATAGATCGCATTCAGCAGGTGTTGAATAATTTATTTCCATCAAAAAACTTCGAGCAACGGATATATTAACTGCTTTAAATTTTTTCTACTTCGGAGGGTGGTTTGGGGGTAGTTTTTGATTCACAAATTATTTCACCCCATAGATCGCATTCAGCAGGTGTAGAATAATTCATTTCCATTAAAAAATTTCGAGCAACGGATATATTAACTGCTTTAAAAATTTTCTTCTTCGGAGGGTGGTTGGGGGGTAGTTTTTGATTCACAAATTATTTCACCCTATAGATCGCATTCAGCAGGTGTAGAATAATTCATTTCCATCAAAAAATTTCGAGCAACGGATATATTAACTGCTTTAAAAATTTTCTTCTTCGGAGGGTGGTTGGGGGGTAGTTTTTGATTCACAAATTATTTCACCCTATAGATCGCATTCAGCAGGTGTAGAATAATTCATTTCCATCAAAAAAATTCGAGCAACATATTAACTGCTTTAAAATTTTTCTACTTAGGAGGGTGGTTGGGGGCTAGTTTTTGATTCACAAATTATTTCACCCTATAGATTGCATTCAGCAGGTGTAGAATAATTCATTTCCATCAAAAAAATTCGAGCAACATATTAACTGCTTTAAAATTTTTCTACTTCGGAGGGTGGTTGGGGGATAGTTTTTGATTCACAAATTATTTCACCCTATAGATCGCATTCAGCAGGTGTAGAATAATTCATTTCCATCAAAAAATTTCCAGCAACATATTAACTGCTTTAAAATTTTTCTACTTCGGAGGGTGGTTGGGGGGTAGTTTTTGATTCACAAATTATTTCACCCTATAGATCGCATTCAGGTGTAGAATAATTCATTTCCATCAAAAAATTTCGAGAAACGGATATATTAAAAGCTTTAAAACTTTTCTACTTCGGAGGGTGGTTGGGGGGTAGTTTTTGATTCACCAATCATTTCACCCTATAGATCGCATTCAGCAGGTGTAGAATAATTCATTTCCATCAAAAAATTTCGAGCAACGGATATATTAACTGCTTCAAAACTTTTCTACTTCGGAGATTGAGCTGTTACTGAAATAATTATACACATCCCGACTGAATTGTTCAATACTTTTAGGTAATTTTTCACATGCAGCGGACGAGCAAAGGTGGAATGAATGGCATGTACAGTTGCGGCCAAAAAAAACTGGGACAGTTGTTGTTGCCTAGTGTAAATGTGACTTTTCAGTTAACGGGAAAAATGAAATCTTTTTAACGTATATTTAAATGATAATACCACTAAAGTGTGAATAATATTGTTTTTCATTATTAAAAACCAAAGGCTACTAAATAATTTTTTATTTTATTATATTATTTTACATAACGCATTTTTACTAAACATCATTGATAATTACATTTTTATATAAACTTCAAATAAATACTGAAGATTTCAATTCAGAATGTGCTACTCTGCGTTGGCTTATACGACAGGATGCTGGAAAATTTGTTGCTGGAACAGCTTGAACTACTGCTTCAAATGGATTTGCTCTTAAATGGTTAAACAAAATAGCGTCCCGTTCAGCAGTTGACTTTCTCGGACGTTCTGAACCTGGAGTTCCATCATTTCTTAACTCTCATATCGCCATCTTCTTACAATACTTGAAACTGAGTTCTTGCTTACATTGTTACAATGTAGAATTACTTTTTAATTTTCAATAAAAAACAACAATTAATATTTAAAACAATGAATGAGTTATTACTTTTAATTAATATTTAGTTATCCCGCCATTATGCTCTATGACTTGTCTTAATCTACTGGTCATCGATTTATATAATGTTGAACAATATTCTTCAGTTATTTCCTCCCAAGCATTATTTATAACTTCCAACAAACCTTCAACATTTCTTGGTCTTACATTTGCCTTTCGAATTTCTCTAACTAACATTGCCCAAACATTTTCTACTGGATTCAAGTCTGGGCTTTTACTACACCAGTTAAGGACATTAATATTACGTGCCCGAAACCATTCGGTCACTACACCAGAGTTATGCACTGCACAGTTATCTTGTTGGAAGATAAAATCATTGTTAGGGAAAAGAATATCAACAGAAGGTAGCATAACATTTTCTAAAATTCTAATATATGCTTCACTATTAAATCTTTCGCCAATATGCCATAGAACTCCGGGTCCCTGCGCAGATATCCACGTCCACATATTTACAGAAAAACGACCACTTTTATTTGTGAAATTTACATAATTCTCATCAAACCGTGTATTCGGTGGGCGATAGACACGAATATTGCCGCTATTTGACGATTGAAAAACCTTTTCATCTGTAAAAATAACACGATTCCAAAATTGTTCGTCATATACAATATGCTCTAAAGCAAACCCCATTCTTGATTCTCTACGACGGCCCGTACGACAGGATGCTGGAAAATTTGTTGCAGGAACAGCTTGAACTACTGTTTCAAATGGATTTACTCTCAAATGGTTAATCAAAACAGCATCCTGTTGAGCAGTTGACTTTCTCGGACGTCCTGAGCCTGGAGCTCTATCAATTCTTCCCTCATATCGCCATCTTCTTACAATACTTGAAACTGAGTTCTTGCTAACATTGTAAAATGCTGCAGTTTGCCTCACTGACCATCCATCGTCTATTTTTGAGATTATTCCACCTTTCGTGACTGAATTTATATGTGACATAATTACTTTCAAATTTGGAATTGTCTGTGGATGAGAAATGGTTCTTATTAGAAGTGTCCAACTGTAACACACTAATGTTACTGGATAATATCTCTTCGATAAGATCGCCGGTTCACTTGAAGAATATACAGAGGGGTTGAAAACTGAATATTTGCAGATTACACTAACAAATATATTTAACTAATTAAAGATCTTCTCTATTTTACATGAAGTTTATATAAAAATGTAATTATCATTGACGTTTAGTAAAAATGCGTCGTATAATACTGAAGTGACATTTTGTGATATCAACTGACTAGATCGAAAAAAATATTGCATTATGACACATTCATGACAATTTGATCAAATTACCAGTAACAGTATTGATTATATAGACCAAAAATGTAATGACGTCATAAACATAGCCACTGACAGTTACTGAGGGAAAACAAATATTTATATACGTTCATTTTACGTTTGTAATATGGTTAAACATGGCTATTGTTAATTTGTCGAACATTTCGGAGCAGTTTTGTAATGAAATTAAAATGCTAAAGAAATGTGGAGACAGTTTAAACAGTGGATATGTGGATATGTCGTAGTATATGATGGACGTTAAGGAGCGATGCAATAAGGCATAATTACCTGATAATCACTACAGTGTCACTTTATAAATAAAAAAACGAATAAACTTTTAAAATATTACAACGGTCAAGACAAGACATAAGTTAAATAATTGATTTGTTTTCCTTCAGTAACTGTCAGCGGCCATGTTCTGACGTCACGCTTTGTCGGTCTATAACGATACAACACATGTTTTATCAGCCAAACATAGCATTTATCAACGAACGCCGTACAACCATTAACCATTTATATTGTATCAAGACAACAATATTTCAAGAATTCTATTACGTCATGATTATAATCTTTGTAGCCACCTACAAACACAATCGAGGCACGCTAACGTCAACGCAACGTAAACGCTCACGATCGACTGCAATCGCAACAATAATAAACAAACACATTAACTACAATAATATAAAAAATAACATTTCATACACTACACAATAACGTTTACTTGTAAAATACGAAAATAAATAGAAATATACGACTTTATATGGCATACCAACATCTATTATAAACCATAGAATTCTATGGTCATTAGAAACATATTAACTACATTTCCGTAAATAATTAATAGCGTTTGTAAAGACGAATCGACTTTTGATATATAATTATATATGTATAAAATTTATATAAATTAGATACTCATAGAGTAATGGAGTTGAATGAAATGGAGGCAAACGTAATAAAAACAGCGCGAAACCGTAAGATAATGGAGGGAACGTCAATATAACCAAAAAAACGATTTCAATACGTCATATTCATACAATACAGAAATAATAAAATATTACAGGATCACACTGAATCCCTATAATCAATATACTAAAACTAATATTATAATATATACATATAATAAACGATTATATCGTTTCATCAAAGCATACATACAAAATTTAATTAACAAAATTGATACATTTATTCCGTAAGTAACTATATGCAACCAGTATTACACCTAATGATGAATTGTTGCATACACCACGTATTACATTCAATTATTTACCAATAAATTCGATGAGATGGAATCATCATACATTTAATACATGTACGAGAATAAAAAGAATATCAATAATTAAATTGAAAAAATGATAACAGTCAGATATTGATTATAATAAACATATAATTATTAAAAACAGTTGATTCATTTAGTACATAACTATATGCAACACGTACTACAGCAAATGAGAGATTATCTATAGATCCGTTCAAATGAAATCATCATTTACTTATTTAATATACGAGAATAAAAAGAATATCATTAATTAAATTGGAGAAATGATAACAGTAAGATATTGATTATAAAAAACATATAATTATTAAGATCAATCGATTCATTTAGTACATAACTAAATACAACACGTAATACAGCAGATGTGATATTTATATAATTTACCACCCATAAAAACTACATTCAATATTACTTTCAAACACAACACTCATAAATAAACAATTACGACAATAACACATATCGTATAATATACCTATATAAACAATAAATAACTTAGAAAATAAAAGTTATTAATATAAAGGTACACGTTTATTTAACATATAAATAATACAACTGAATCTATATAGTCACATAATACGAACCTCACACACATCTTTTTAAACATATTATTATTAAAACACATTGAATCAATAAATAGATACATAGATACACGAACAAATATTAACCATTGTTATATCTATAAATAAAACAATAACGATTTCATCTTGAAATATCCTTCCAATCCTAATACACTATCTACAACAGATATAGATTAAAACTGCACACTTTTATTTTACATATTTTTTATATATCAACAAATACTACTAACAACACATACATTTTTTATACATATTATTATTAATACACATTAAGTTCATAGATAAATAGAAAACGAGCAGTATTACCAATAAAACATACATACTTATAAATGTATATTCTATTAGCAATAGTCAATAAAACATACGTATATTAAATGAAATAATCATATTTATAGAATAAGTATACATAATTATATGATACGTTCATTTCTAATATTAATTTTATCGTTACTTATTCATAAGAACATAATAAATTATTAGCCAATCATATCATTTATAACAAGACGCCGAGAAACCATCAACATTTCATACAGTAACAACATAAAAATATTTCTACAATTTTATGAAGTATTCATTATATTTTGTATAAACGCTCACAAAATCAAACGCGAAAAATAACCCGATCGTATTTTCAACGTAACAACGCAAATTGTTTATGAAAATTTTATGACGTAATCATTACATTTTGTACTACCAGCTATAAAATCGAACGCGACAAATCACCCGAACTTATTTTTAAGGTATCAACGCTAAACACTTTTAAGGACCCGATGACGACACAACATACGTATTTTTACGACAATTTCACCAAAATCACAGAGTCTTCACAGGGTAGAGAGACCCAAAAATTTTTGACAGCTGTCAAAAGCTGGATAAAAAAGGGAATAAACGGGAAACGGGATAAAATAGGGACAGCTTTTGACAGCTGTCAAAAATTTTTGGGTCTCTCTACCCTGTGAAGACTCTGTGATTTTGGTGAAATTGTCGTAAAAATACGTATGTTGTGTCGTCATCGGGTCCTTAAAAGTGTTTAGCGTTGATACCTTAAAAATAAGTTCGGGTGATTTGTCGCGTTCGATTTTATAGGTGGTAGTACAAAATGTAATGATTACGTCATAAAATTTTCATAAACAATTTGCGTTGTTACGTTGAAAATATGATCGGGTTATTTTTTGCGTTTGATTTTGTGAGCGTTTATACAAAATATAATGAATACTTCATAAAGTTGTAGAAATATATTTATGTTGTTACTGTATGAAATGTTGATGGTTTCTCGGCGTCTTGTTATAAATGATATGATTGGCTAATAATTTATTATGTTCTTATGAATAAGTAACGATAAAATTAATATTAGAAATGAACGTATCATATAATTATGTATACTTATTCTATAAATATGATTATTTCATTTAATATACGTATGTTTTATTGACTATTGATAATAGAATATACATTTATAAGTATGTATGTTTTATTGGTAATACTGCTCGTTTTCTATTTATCTATGAACTTAATGTGTATTAATAATAATATGTATAAAAAATGTATGTGTTGTTAGTAGTATTTGTTGATATATAAAAAATATGTAAAATAAAAGTGTGCAGTTTTAATCTATATCTGTTGTAGATAGTGTATTAGGATTGGAAGGATATTTCAAGATGAAATCGTTATTGTTTTATTTACAGATATAACAATGGTTAATATTTGTTCGTGTATCTATGTATCTATTTATTGATTCAATGTGTTTTAATAATAATATGTTTAAAAAGATGTGTGTGAGGTTCGTATTATGTGACTATATAGATTCAGTTGTATTATTTATATGTTAAATAAACGTGTACCGTTATATTAATAACTTTTATTTTCTAAGTTATTTATTGTTTATATAGGTATATTATACGATATGTGTTATTGTCGTAATTGTTTATTTATGAGTGTTGTGTTTGAAAGTAATATTGAATGTAGTTTTTATGGGTGGTTAATTATATAAATATCACATCTGCTGTATTACGTGTTGTATTTAGTTATGTACTAAATGAATCGATTGATCTTAATAATTATATGTTTTTTATAATCAATATCTTACTGTTATCATTTCTCCAATTTAATTAATGATATTCTTTTTATTCTCGTATATTAAATAAGTAAATGATGATTTCATTTGAACGGATCTATAGATAATCTCTCATTTGCTGTAGTACGTGTTGCATATAGTTATGTACTAAATGAATCAACTGTTTTTAATAATTATATGTTTATTATAATCAATATCTGACTGTTATCATTTTTTCAATTTAATTATTGATATTCTTTTTATTCTCGTACATGTATTAAATGTATGATGATTCCATCTCATCGAATTTATTGGTAAATAATTGAATGTAATACGTGGTGTATGCAACAATTCATCATTAGGTGTAATACTGGTTGCATATAGTTACTTACGGAATAAATGTATCAATTTTATTAATTAAATTTTGTATGTATGCTTTGATGAAACGATATAATCGTTTATTATATGTATATATTATAATATTAGTTTTAGTATATTGATTATAGGGATTCAGTGTGATCCTGTAATATTAAGTTTCAGCTAAAATCTTAGATAGAATATAAGTGCTCTAAGTCTGTACTCGGTGTGAAAATTAAAAATCCACATTTTAAGGTTTTTTATTACTTTTAATATGCGTATACATACTAATTTTGACTAGTAGATTCCGAAATTCCAAAAAAAAAATTTGTAGGACAATTATTTCAGAAGTTACGAATGTCAAAATTTACACGAAATTTGTCAAATTATAGATCTCGCATGAAAAAACATGAAATTTTTCGTTTCAATAAAAATTACTAATTGTCTATGTACTAATTAGATCACGTTGAATCCAACGATAGGCTTAAAATTGCTGTACGATAAGTATTTTAGAAGTTACATATAAAATAACGTTTGAAGTAATTCGTATCTATATAAGTGCTCTAAGTTTGTACTCGGCGTGAAAATTAAAAATCTACATTTCAAAGTTTTTTATTACTTTTAATATGCGTATACATACTAATTTTAACTAGTAGATTCCGAAAATCCAAAAAAAAATTTGTAGGACAATCATTTCAGAAGTTACGAATGTCAAAATTTACACGAAATTTGTCAAATTATAGATACCGCATGAAAAAACATGAAATTTTTCGTTTCAATAAAAATTACTAATTGTCTATGTACTAATTAGATCACGTTGAATCCAACGATAGGCTTAAAATTACTGTACGATAAGTATTTTAGAAGTTACATATAAAATAACGTTTGAAGTAATTCGTATCTATATAAGTGCTCTAATTTTGTACTTGGCGTGAAAATTAAAAATCCACATTTTAAGGTTTTTTATTACTTTTAATGCGTATACATACTAATTTTGACTAGTAGATTCCAAAAATCCAAAAAAAAAATTGTAGGACAATCATTTCAGAAGTTACGAATGTCAAAATTTACACGAAATTTGTCAAATTATAGATCTCGCGTGAAAAAACATGAAATTTCGCGTTTCAATAAAAATTACTAATTGTCTATGTACTAATTAGATCACGTTGAATCCAACGATAGGCTTAAAATTGCTGTACGATAAGTATTTTAGAAGTTACATATAAAATAACGTGTTGTTACTGTATGAAATGTTGATGGTTTCTCGGCGTCTTGTTATAAATGATATGATTGGCTAATAATTTATTATGTTCTTATGAATAAGTAACGATAAAATTAATATTAGAAATGAATGTATCATATAATTATGTATACTTATTCTATAAATATGATTATTTCATTTAATATACGTATGTTTTATTGACTATCAATAATAGAATATACATTTATAGGTATGTATGTTTTATTGGGAATACTGCTCGTTTTCTATTTATTTATTAACTTAATGTGTATTAATAATAATATGTATAAAAAATGTATGTGTTGTTAGTAGTATGTGTTGATATATAGAAAAATATGTAAAATAAAAGTGTGCAGTTTTAATCTATATCTGTTGTAGATAGTGTATTAAGATTGGAAGGATATTTCAAGATGAAATCGTTATTGTTTTATTTATAGATATAACAATGGTTAATATTTGTTCGTGTATCTATGTATCTATTTATTGATTCAATGTGTTTTAATAATAATATGTTTAAAAAGATGTGTGTGAGGTTCGTATTATGTGACTATATAGATTCAGTTGTATTATTTATATGTTAAATAAACGTGTACCGTTATATTAATAACTTTTATTTTCTAAGTTATTTATTGTTTATATAGGTATATTATACGATATGTGTTATTGTCGTAATTGTTTATTTATGAGTGTTGTGTTTGAAAGTAATATTGAATGTAGTTTTTATGGGTGGTAAATTATATAAATATCACATCTGCTGTATTACGTGTTGTATTTAGTTATGTACTAAATGAATCGATTGATCTTAATAATTATATGTTTTTTATAATCAATATCTTACTGTTATCATTTCTCCAATTTAATTAATGATATTCTTTTTATTCTCGTATATTAAATAAGTAAATGATGATTTCATTTGAACGGATCTATAGATAATCTCTCATTTGCTGTAGTACGTGTTGCATATAGTTATGTACTAAATGAATCAACTGTTTTTAATAATTATATGTTTATTATAATCAATATCTGACTGTTATCATTTTTTCAATTTAATTATTGATATTCTTTTTATTCTCGTACATGTATTAAATGTATGATGATTCCATCTCATCGAATTTATTGGTAAATAATTGAATGTAATACGTGGTGTATGCAACAATTCATCATTAGGTGTAATACTGGTTGCATATAGTTACTTACGGAATAAATGTATCAATTTTGTTAATTAAATTTTGTATGTATGCTTTGATGAAACGATATAATCGTTTATTATATGTATATATTATAATATTAGTTTTAGTATATTGATTATAGGGATTCAGTGTGATCCTGTAATATTAAGTTTCAGCTAAAATCTTAGATAGAATATAAGTGCTCTAAGTCTGTACTCGGTGTGAAAATTAAAAATCCACATTTCAAGGTTTTTTATTACTTTTAATATGCGTATACATACTAATTTTGACTAGTAGATTCCGAAATTCCAAAAAAAAAATTTGTAGGACAATTATTTCAGAAGTTACGAATGTCAAAATTTACACGAAATTTGTCAAATTATAGATCTCGCATGAAAAAACATGAAATTTTTCGTTTCAATAAAAATTACTAATTGTCTATGTTCTAATTAGATCACGTTGAATCCAACGATAGGCTTAAAATTGCTGTACGATAAGTATTTTAGAAGTTACATATAAAATAACGTTTGAAGTAATTCGTATCTATATAAGTGCTCTAATTTTGTACTTGGCGTGAAAATTAAAAATCCACATTTCAAGGTTTTTTATTACTTTTAATGCGTATACATACTAAGTTTGACTAGTACATTCCAAAAATCCAAAAAAAAAATTGTAGGACAATCATTTCAGAAGTTACGAATGTCAAAATTTACACGAAATTTGTCAAATTATAGATCTCGCGTGAAAAAAACATGAAATTTCGCGTTTCAATAAAAATTACTAATTGTCTATGTACTAATTAGATCACGTTGAATCCAACGATAGGCTTAAAATTGCTGTACGATAAGTATTTTAGAAGTTACATATAAAATAACGTTTGAAGTAATTCGTATCTATATAAGTGCTCTAATTTTGTACTTGGCGTGAAAATTAAAAATCCACATTTTAAGGTTTTTTATTACTTTTAATGCGTATACATACTAATTTTGACTAGTAGATTCCAAAAATCCAAAAAAAAAATTGTAGGACAATCATTTCAGAAGTTACGAATGTCAAAATTTACACGAAATTTGTCAAATTATAGATCTCGCGTGAAAAAACATGAAATTTCGCGTTTCAATAAAAATTACTAATTGTCTATGTACTAATTAGATCACGTTGAATCCAACGATAGGCTTAAAATTGCTGTACGATAAGTATTTTAGAAGTTACATATAAAATAACGTGTTGTTACTGTATGAAATGTTGATGGTTTCTCGGCGTCTTGTTATAAATGATATGATTGGCTAATAATTTATTATGTTCTTATGAATAAGTAACGATAAAATTAATATTAGAAATGAATGTATCATATAATTATGTATACTTATTCTATAAATATGATTATTTCATTTAATATACGTATGTTTTATTGACTATCAATAATAGAATATACATTTATAGGTATGTATGTTTTATTGGGAATACTGCTCGTTTTCTATTTATTTATTAACTTAATGTGTATTAATAATAATATGTATAAAAAATGTATGTGTTGTTAGTAGTATGTGTTGATATATAGAAAAATATGTAAAATAAAAGTGTGCAGTTTTAATCTATATCTGTTGTAGATAGTGTATTAAGATTGGAAGGATATTTCAAGATGAAATCGTTATTGTTTTATTTATAGATATAACAATGGTTAATATTTGTTCGTGTATCTATGTATCTATTTATTGATTCAATGTGTTTTAATAATAATATGTTTAAAAAGATGTGTGTGAGGTTCGTATTATGTGACTATATAGATTCAGTTGTATTATTTATATGTTAAATAAACGTGTACCGTTATATTAATAACTTTTATTTTCTAAGTTATTTATTGTTTATATAGGTATATTATACGATATGTGTTATTGTCGTAATTGTTTATTTATGAGTGTTGTGTTTGAAAGTAATATTGAATGTAGTTTTTATGGGTGGTAAATTATATAAATATCACATCTGCTGTATTACGTGTTGTATTTAGTTATGTACTAAATGAATCGATTGATCTTAATAATTATATGTTTTTTATAATCAATATCTTACTGTTATCATTTCTCCAATTTAATTAATGATATTCTTTTTATTCTCGTATATTAAATAAGTAAATGATGATTTCATTTGAACGGATCTATAGATAATCTCTCATTTGCTGTAGTACGTGTTGCATATAGTTATGTACTAAATGAATCAACTGTTTTTAATAATTATATGTTTATTATAATCAATATCTGACTGTTATCATTTTTTCAATTTAATTATTGATATTCTTTTTATTCTCGTACATGTATTAAATGTATGATGATTCCATCTCATCGAATTTATTGGTAAATAATTGAATGTAATACGTGGTGTATGCAACAATTCATCATTAGGTGTAATACTGGTTGCATATAGTTACTTACGGAATAAATGTATCAATTTTGTTAATTAAATTTTGTATGTATGCTTTGATGAAACGATATAATCGTTTATTATATGTATATATTATAATATTAGTTTTAGTATATTGATTATAGGGATTCAGTGTGATCCTGTAATATTAAGTTTCAGCTAAAATCTTAGATAGAATATAAGTGCTCTAAGTCTGTACTCGGTGTGAAAATTAAAAATCCACATTTCAAGGTTTTTTATTACTTTTAATATGCGTATACATACTAATTTTGACTAGTAGATTCCGAAATTCCAAAAAAAAAATTTGTAGGACAATTATTTCAGAAGTTACGAATGTCAAAATTTACACGAAATTTGTCAAATTATAGATCTCGCATGAAAAAACATGAAATTTTTCGTTTCAATAAAAATTACTAATTGTCTATGTTCTAATTAGATCACGTTGAATCCAACGATAGGCTTAAAATTGCTGTACGATAAGTATTTTAGAAGTTACATATAAAATAACGTTTGAAGTAATTCGTATCTATATAAGTGCTCTAATTTTGTACTTGGCGTGAAAATTAAAAATCCACATTTCAAGGTTTTTTATTACTTTTAATGCGTATACATACTAAGTTTGACTAGTACATTCCAAAAATCCAAAAAAAAAATTGTAGGACAATCATTTCAGAAGTTACGAATGTCAAAATTTACACGAAATTTGTCAAATTATAGATCTCGCGTGAAAAAAACATGAAATTTCGCGTTTCAATAAAAATTACTAATTGTCTATGTACTAATTAGATCACGTTGAATCCAACGATAGGCTTAAAATTGCTGTACGATAAGTATTTTAGAAGTTACATATAAAATAACGTTTGAAGTAATTCGTATCTATATAAGTGCTCTAATTTTGTACTTGGCGTGAAAATTAAAAATCCACATTTTAAGGTTTTTTATTACTTTTAATGCGTATACATACTAATTTTGACTAGTAGATTCCAAAAATCCAAAAAAAAAATTGTAGGACAATCATTTCAGAAGTTACGAATGTCAAAATTTACACGAAATTTGTCAAATTATAGATCTCGCGTGAAAAAACATGAAATTTCGCGTTTCAATAAAAATTACTAATTGTCTATGTACTAATTAGATCACGTTGAATCCAACGATAGGCTTAAAATTGCTGTACGATAAGTATTTTAGAAGTTACATATAAAATAACGTGTTGTTACTGTATGAAATGTTGATGGTTTCTCGGCGTCTTGTTATAAATGATATGATTGGCTAATAATTTATTATGTTCTTATGAATAAGTAACGATAAAATTAATATTAGAAATGAACGTATCATATAATTATGTATACTTATTCTATAAATATGATTATTTCATTTAATATACGTATGTTTTATTGACTATCAATAATAGAATATACATTTATAGGTATGTATGTTTTATTGGGAATACTGCTCGTTTTCTATTTATTTATTAACTTAATGTGTATTAATAATAATATGTATAAAAAATGTATGTGTTGTTAGTAGTATGTGTTGATATATAGAAAAATATGTAAAATAAAAGTGTGCAGTTTTAATCTATATCTGTTGTAGATAGTGTATTAAGATTGGAAGGATATTTCAAGATGAAATCGTTATTGTTTTATTTATAGATATAACAATGGTTAATATTTGTTCGTGTATCTATGTATCTATTTATTGATTCAATGTGTTTTAATAATAATATGTTTAAAAAGATGTGTGTGAGGTTCGTATTATGTGTCTATATAGATTCAGTTGTATTATTTATATGTTAAATAAACGTGTACCGTTATATTAAAACTTTTATTTTCTAAGTTATTTATTGTTTATATAGGTATATTATACGATATGTGTTATTGTCGTAATTGTTTATTTATGAGTGTTGTGTTTGAAAGTAATATTGAATGTAGTTTTTATGGGTGGTAAATTATATAAATGTTTTATTGCGTAATTAATTAATTGTAGTGCTTTGATCTAATACATGTTGCATATCACATCTGCTGTATTACGTGTTGTATATAGTTATGTACTAAATGAATCGATTGATCTTAATAATTATATGTTTTTTATAATCAATATCTTACTGTTATCATTTCTCCAATTTAATTAATGATATTCTTTTTATTCTCGTATATTAAATAAGTAAATGATGATTCCATTTGAGCGGATCTATAGATAATTTCTCATCTGCTGTAGTACGTGTTGCATATAGTTATGTATTAAATGAATCAACTGTTTTTAATAATTATATGTTTATTATAATCAATATCTGACTGTTATCATTTTTTCAATTTAATTATTGATATTCTTTTTATTCTCGTATATGTATTAAATGTATGATGATTCCATCTCATCGAATTTATTGGAAAATAATTGAATGTAATACGTGGTGTATGCAACAATTCATCATTAGGTGTAATACTGGTTGCATATAGTTACTTACGGAATAAATGTATCAATTTTGTTAATTAAATTTTGTATGTATGCTGTGATGAAACGAAATAATCGTTTATTATATGTATATATTATAATATTAGTTTTAGTATATTGATTATAGGGATTCAGTGTGATCCTCTAATATTTTATTATTTCTGTTTTGTATGAATATGATGTATTGAAATCGTTTTTTTGGTTATATTGACGTTCCCTCCATTATCCTACGGTTTCGCGCTGTTTTTATTACGTTTGCCTCCATATCATTCAACTCCATTACTCTATGAGTATCAAATTTATATAAATTTTATACATATATAATTATATATCAAAAGTCGATTCGTTTTTACAAACGCTATTAATTATTTACGGAAATGTAGTTAATATGTTTCTAATGACCATAGAAGTTCTATGATTTATAATAGATGTTGGTATGCCATATAAAGTCGTATATTTCTATTTATTTTCGTATTTTACAATTAAACGTTATTGTGTAGTGTATGAAATGTTATTTTTTATATTATTGTAGTTAATGTGTCTTTTTATTCTCTTATATGTAATAAAATAAGTTGTGATTCAGTCTAAATGTAATATTTGTTGTATATAGTACGTCATTAGGTGTAATACTTGTTGCATATAGTTATTTACTGAATAAATGTATCAATGATTTTAATTAAATTCGTATATATTTGATAACGAAATGAAATAATCGGCTAATATATGTGTATATTATAATGTTAGTTTTATAGGAATTCGATATAATTCTGTAAAATGTTATTATTTCTATATTTTATAAATATGATGTATTCAAATTATTTCCTGTCGTTTACTGTATGGTTATATTGACGTTCCCTCCATTATTTAATGGTTTCGCGCTGTTTTTGTGACGTTTGTCTCCGTAGCGTGAAATTGCATTACTCTATGAATATTTAGTTTATATAAAGTTTACATACATATTATTATATCCTAAAAAGCGATTCGTGTTTGTAAACGCTATTAAGTTTTAGCTAAAATCTTAGATAATAATTATAATATATTTTTAATGTACGGTTACCATAGAGTATTACTATTATTATGGTTTATAATAGATGTTGGTGCTATCCTATGCAAATTCTTATATTTCTATTTATGTTAGTATTTTATAAATAAACGTAATGTCGTTATTTATAAAATGTTGTATATCATATTATTGTAGACAATATGTTTGTTTATTATAATATGTCGTTATAATAGTAATATTCATCTTAATGCGCGCCATAATTGTTTATTATATTTGGAAATTGAGGTAATTTTCGAGCGTTTATGTTTTAGGGCGTATGCGCGCCATACTTGTTTACTATTTCTGCAATTCCAACCAATCGTTAGCGTTTACGTGGCGTTGACTTTTGCGCGCTACGATTGTTTACCTTAGTTTGTAAATGCCGCCATATTGTCACTTGGCCTTGTGCTGTTGCTAGTGAAACATCTGTGCGTGCAAGTATTGTTTGCAAGAATATTATTGTGGTGTTTGTTTGTGTTATTGTGTGTTGTGTTTAGTGTTGTATTGTGAATAATATTGTCGACATGGAGTGTACGAAGAAATGTTCGACTTTCTATGATGTCTTCAAGAGACATTATAGAAACGATGCGAAATCTTCACTACAATCGTTTTTGAGAATATTAATCCTGTTGAAGTTCGTTGAAGTTCATGTGGAAGGATATGAAAATTTCACTCTTAATCGACTTATTACCACTATGCCATGTTTGAAATTCAAAAAACGAGCATTTACCATTATTAGGAGACTAAGGAGTGTATTTAAGGATCATCCCTTAAGATGTATGAAATTACGGGATTTGTGCATCGAATATAATGCCGTTACAGGACTGAAAGGTGAAGAAGTCGATTTCGGTTATCCAATTGTAAATCGAAGATATAATGACATAATATCGAAGCAACATCAAGAAGATAATGACGAAGAAGCGATTCGAATAAAAGTTGAAAATAATCGTGACGACATATGGACTACGTTGGAAAACGCCCAACTTGACTTTCATCATCGAACAACCGTAGAGTCTACTATTTCCGGAGAACATCAAGTGGAAGAAGTACACGAATGTGAAAAGTTATATTATTGTAATATTTGTAACTTTTCGCATTCGTGGAGAATTGCAATGACGAAACATTTGATTAATGTACATAGGAAAAAAGGAAATTATAATAAATATTTAATTGTAAATTAGTTGTTTTAATATAGTTATTGACGAAACGAAATAATCGTTTAATATATGTATATATTATAATAAGGTTAGTTTTAATATATTGACTATAGGGATTCAGTATAATCTCGTAAAATTGTATTATTTTTATATTGTATAAATGTGACTTGTTAAAATCGCTTATTTCGGTTTTATTAACGTTCCCTCCATTACTGTACGGTTTCGCGCCGTTTTTATGACGTTTGCCTCCAATTCGTTTACTTTCATTACTTTATGAATATTCAATTTATATAAATATTATATATTAGAAATCGATTCGCGTTTTCAAACTTTATTAATTGTTTACGTAAGTGTTGTATTTTATGCAAATTTCTATATTTCTATTTATGTTAGTATTTTATAAATAAACGTAATGTCGTTATTTATGAAATGTTGTATATCATATTATTGTAGACAATATGTTTGTTTATTATAATATGTCGTTATAATAGTAATATTCATCTTAATGCGCGCCATAATTGTTTATTATATTTGGAAATTGAGGTAATTTTCGAGCGTTTATGTTTTAGGGCGTATGTGCGCCATACTTGTTTACTATTTCTGCAATTCCAACCAATCGTTAGCGTTTACGTGGCGTTGACTTTTGCGCGCTACGATTGTTTACCTTAGTTTGTAAATGCCGCCATATTGTCACTTGGCCTTGTGCTGTTGCTAGTGAAACATCTGTGCGTGCAAGTATTGTTTGCAAGAATATTATTGTGGTGTTTGTTTGTGTTATTGTGTGTTGTGTTTAGTGTTGTATTGTGAATAATATTGTCGACATGGAGTGTACGAAGAAATGTTCGACTTTCTATGATGTCTTCAAGAGACATTATAGAAACGATGCGAAATCTTCACTACAATCGTTTTTGAGAATATTAATCCTGTTGAAGTTCGTTGAAGGTCATGTGGAAGGATATGAAAATTTCACTCTTAATCGACTTATTACCACTATGCCATGTTTGAAATTCAAAAAACGAGCATTTACCATTATTAGGAGACTAAGGAGTGTATTTAAGGATCATCCCTTAAGATGTATGAAATTACGGGATTTGTGCATCGAATATAATGCCGTTACAGGACTGAAAGGTGAAGAAGTCGATTTCGGTTATCCAATTGTAAATCGAAGATATAATGACATAATATCGAAGCAACATCAAGAAGATAATGACGAAGAAGCGATTCGAATGAAAGTTGAAAATAATCGTGACGACATATGGACTACGTTGGAAAACGCCCAACTTGACTTTCATCATCGAACAACCGTAGAGTCTACTATTTCCGTAGAACATCAAGTGGAAGAAGTACACGAATGTGAAAAGTTATATTATTGTAATATTTGTAACTTTTCGCATTCGTGGAGAATTGCAATGACGAAACATTTGATTAATGTACATAGGAAAAAAGGAAATTATAATAAATATTTAATTGTCAATTAGTTGTTTTAATATAGTTATTGACGAAACGAAATAATCGTTTAATATATGTATATATTATAATAAGGTTAGTTTTAATATATTGACTATAGGGATTCAGTATAATCTCGTAAAATTGTATTATTTTTATATTGTATAAATGTGACTTGTTAAAATCGCTTATTTCGGTTTTATTAACGTTCCCTCCATTACTGTACGGTTTCGCGCCGTTTTTATGACGTTTGCCTCCAATTCGTTTACTTTCATTACTTTATGAATATTCAATTTATATAAATATTATATATTAGAAATCGATTCGCGTTTTCAAACTTTATTAATTGTTTACGTAAGTGTTACTTAATAATTATTTTATGTTTTTAATGTACGATCGCCATTGATTATTATTATGAATTATAATAGATGGTATGTGCGAATATTGGAATTTGTCTATGTTCATTATTTAACCGCAAATATATATATCTGTTTGCGAGAAACATTCAAATTATAAGTTTATGTGTTAGAAAATATACGTTACACTGTCTCATTTGCTTCTAGTTCGTCTTCGATATAGTAAGTATAAAGAATCCTATGTTTAAAAGTTATATTAGTCATTATTAAATTATTTTGATCGTTTATGAATTGTTCTATATTATTAATCTATCCATTAAAGATTTTACTATATATATAATAATTAATTGATGTATTAATTTGTGATATTATTCAAGACGATGGTATATTCTAGAACAATATCTACGTATATGTGAATCGAATATGTTATTGAATGGTATAAGAACAAATTATATTCTCATTTATTGTTCTCATTTAATCGACAAATATAATATGTTATTCACATTATTATCTTTATAGTCTGTGGATGTTTCATTAAATTTATGATTTATAATTAACGATTGTACGTATAAAAAATTTTATATTAACATGGGATTCACATATGCGAAGATTGATCATTCTATTGACTTTATTCAAGTATTGAACAGATAATGCAAAACTTTTTTATTATACAGTTTGTCTATTTAACGAAATTTGTATCTATAGATATTATAGTGTACGTGTAAATAAGTTTTGAATTTGTATATAGGTTATAAGGTTTATATTCTTTTCAAACTCGCTACAAAAATTGGTTTTGTCAAAATCGTGGAAGAGTTCGTCAATGGGCCAAACCAGTCCAGTAGAAACAAAATGGCTGCCTGTCAAAATTCAAAAAAAATCGTATTTCTTATTTTTGATTTAACGCAAAAAAGTTGCTGAGATTTTATTTACAACTTAATAATACGTTCTACAACTTTTGTATGAAACACATTTCTCTAAAACGTACATGAAAACATTTATTTAAGAACATGTTTATTATTTATTAATTTTTTGTTTTTAAGCTGATTCAAAAATTTTACTGGAATAAGCCGTCCAATTGGTTTCGTGCCGTTGGGATTTTTATTTTTCATTGATATAATATTATAATAAATATTTAGTTCACAGTAAAGTTTATAATATTATTTTATGACGATCTAATATGTTTTTTTAGGTTACCCCAAGTAATTTGTCACAAGTTATACAAGGCAACGTCAAAATACATCTATAATGATGTTTAAATGTAAATATGGAGATGAAAATAAAAAGAAAAATATGTTTGACTGGGAGTATTCTATACTGTTTGTATAATAGTAATAATTTCTACATTTATTATTCATTGTGGCTTATCATTTTTATAGGTAGTATATGTTTGGAATCCGAAAACTGTTTATGGTTGTAATGTTTATCATATCAACTTCAAAATATTTCTTATTTGGTGAGTAGAATACATTTATATTATAGTTATTGTTGCTCAGTATTTATTGTTGTTATTTGAATGATTGAAAAATACGTTTCAATATATTTTTAGGGTACTACAATCAATTCAAGAAAATATATAAAAACAACATGTAAAATTATATTCTTAATAACTATATATAAGTATAAATGGTATATACTTTACTTTGGTCAAATGTTCGATTTTGGTAACTGTTTTATAATATTAATTTATTTTATAATAGTAATAACTATTATATTTAATTTGAAGTACGTTTTATTTGGTGAGTAAGATATATGTCTATTGTAGTTGTTGTATTTAATTATTTATATAGTGTTCTCATTACAAGTGATCTAAATATATTTTCTTATATCTTTTCAGGTTATGATAAGTATGTGAGTAAAATATGTATAGATAAACTATCAAGTTATATCTTTAACAATTATTTCTAGGTGTGAAATTGAGCAGTATGTTAGATAGTATCTACAGAATACATTTTAAATATTGTATGGATAATTTATTGTTTTAATTCGAAAGTGTGATACGTTATAAATCATATATGTACATTGTTCTAGAATATTAATGTCTCTTATATTTATTTTATATGATATTGTTAACATATGTATTGATGGAGTTGTAATGTATTTATGTTTAAGTATTCCTTAAATTTATGCAAGAAGTTATGATATAATATGAATAATGATTGATAAAGTTGCTTCAAAATATGTGCACTGCTTATATGTTATGTAAATAATAATTATGTATAATTACATTTAATTATACATAGTTTAAAATTTAATTTATTTTGTTTCAGTTTCAAAATGTCTGTTTGTGCGAAGAATTGCACTGTTTTTAAAGAATTAATGGAGAACCATTACAAGAAAGATAAACATTTAGTATATAGTACTTTTTTAAGACTGCTAATAATAATAAAATATTTTTATTGTTGTACCAATTTAATGGATACAAAATCATTTCAAAATCTAATAAGAAATGTACCCACATTAAAGCACAAAAGAGTGCACATTACCATTATACGTAGGTTTCGGGAAGTATTAAAGGCACATCCAATACATACATTGTCGGTAAGTAACACACGTTTCCATCATAATATCACAATATATTCAATCATATAATAATTTATGTAGTTTATATGTATGTTAATAATATATTGAATTGTTTTAGATGCCATCAATGTTTTTAAATTATTTCGAAGAGTGTATGAAATCCAATAAACATGTAAAGAACATGGAGTTCGAATATGAAGATATATATTATGAATATATTTCCGTTACGCAACGAAATAGTGAAATTATCGATGCTATCAAAGATAAAAAGGATGTTCAATTTAATATTTATGGTATTATACCAGGTTTTATTTTAAACGATGCAGATCGTGACGAAGACAATGCAGATCGTGACGAAGATGTGAATCTTGAACAAAGAAAATCTATTACTTTTTGTGTAAGTAAAATTTATTTATATGTATGATAATTATTTGAATATAGGTTTATGTTGTTACAGTGTCAACAGTTAGCCGTAAAGCAGTCATCCATTGTTGAGTCAGTCAGTCAGTCTAGTGAAGAGGATGAAGACTCATTTTTACAATTATTGAAATGTGTGTCACATGAAGATTCTGATGGTATTGATTTAATTCACGATGCTCATGGAAGTCAACGTTCCCCCGTTATTGTTGATGTATCCTCTCCATCCACCAGTACCGATCAAAATCAACGTTCTTCTATGAATTCGGTTGAAGGTAGTTCGATTTCAATGTCAGATGGAATTTGTGTTGTCAGTTGTAATGTTGCTGTATCAGCTCAGTCTGTTAGTGCTCCGGTTACTGAACATCAGTCTTTCGTATGCTCCATATGTGGCATGAAATTTCCATATTCTATAAATATTTTTAATCATCTTAAAAAAACACATAAAGTTTGTAAATCTAAGCAGTCATTATATTATACACTTTGCTAAGTGTACAATGATTCAATGTATCCTTCGGGGGTATTCATAAGAGTTTTAATAAATTGGATTATGAGGAAATCTTATGGATATATTTATATTTAGTTTCATCTCAATGTCAGATCGAATTTGTGTTGATACTTGTTATGTTGCTTTATTCTCTCAGTCTGCTAGTGCTGATGGAAAATTTTATTTGCATTTATCTACTCTCTCCGTTTTGTTTAATAGTACTTTTTCATATATTCTTTAAATAATTAATATTATTATTATTATATTGATAGTTTTATTATCTATAATTCCACATCATTATGAATATAATGGTGTATCAAAAGTATGATACTAAATGTAAAGTATCATTACTTTTATATATTAGTTGCATATTATATGGTCACATTAATGGTCTCATATTCAGTAAATTGTTGGTCTATAGTATTTTGATGGGTATCGTTATACAGTCTACGTGTTAGTACGTGATGTATATTTAATCAATGTATCCTTCGGGGGTATTCATAAGAGGTTCAGCAAATTAGATTATGAGGAAATCTTATGGATATATTAATTTCATATTTGGACATGGAAACACCTATGATGATGAAGGTATCCGTAGAAGTTATCAATGGTAAGAATTACTTTAAATTATAAAGATAGTTATAAAATTGCAAAAACATATAAAACATTGCTATATAATATATATTTTGTGCAACTTTTCTATCATTATTCTATTAATATTTATAATTTCTATTTACTATTGGGTGTATTAATCGAATGTATTATGTGTTATGTATTGTTACTTATAATGTAAGATTATATGAGGTAATGAGTCTCAATATATTATATCATAGTTGTGTATATATTTGTGTTTTGTATCTAGGTAGTGTATATGAATTTTATATGTGTTATGTGTATTTTGTGTTGAATATCTTTCAAATGGTTATCTGATTTATAATTATCTAATGACTTATTATAATATTTATGTATTACTTTTACATCTTGTTTGTATGTATTATAGTATAGTATGTTCGCAAATCGTATATCAATATATTTATTATGATGTATTCTATTAATTATGAAATTATTATGTATATGCAACTCTATTGAACGTTGTGATGTATATTAATTTTAAAAGGCGGTAAGTTACATGTCATAGTGTCTTGTATAATCCTTTTCACTGTGTAGGTATTGGAAATGATTCCTATTGTATGTGATATTAATAAAGTTTGTATATTCTGAATGTTTGTTATGTTTATAATATATAATTGTTCTAATATGTATATATCTAATTTTTTGATTTCTTTATTTACTAATTATGCTGTGATATATTTATGTATTATCATTGTTAATACTGTTATATGTCTTTATGAAAATAAACTTGTATATATCTATTTATTCGTATTATTTGTTCCTGTGTATACGTTAACATATATAGTCTTATCTTTTATTATAATCAAGTCATATTATAATGTTTAAGGTAGTTGTGAATAATCTATTTGAATTGGAGAATATTCAAATTAAGTAATGAGTATCTTTAACATTGTAATATGATGAGTTCAGTATAATAAAAGTGAACATTAGATTGATTAGGAAAATATTAATAAAAGTCGCAATAGTGTATATTTAAATGGTATAATTAAATAGTGAAAGGAATAGGATCTTTATAAGTGCCAGACTACTATATTCGTTTTCATATTTCGAGTTTTAGTTGTTTTTTTTTCGTTAATAATAATTAAATTAGTTAAAAATTTGTTATATTACATATTTTACAAGTTGTTGGTTATCATTTGAAAATTGGATTGTAGAATAAATTATGAAATATACGAACGCCATCTTGCGGTGAATGTTCTATATCATAATGGAATATAGTAGTTCCTTCTAACGTTAATTAAAAGATGAAAATTGTTTTTGTGCTCTATCTACATAATAATTATTACTATCAATGAAATATATTTAATATGTTTCTATATTTGGCTAGTAATTCCGTCAAATTTCTAATAAAGTTGGATTGTATAATAAATTATTAAATAAAGTATGAAGTATATGTACGCCATCTTGCGGCGAATGACCTATATCAAAATGGAATATGTAGTTTCTTGTAACATTCATGAAAAGTTTTTAATTTGTTTCGTGCTCTACGTACATAATAATTATGGTCATCAGTGAAATATATTTAATAATTTTCTATATTTTATAAGTTGTTAGTAATCCTGGCAAATAATTATTGCAGAAAGTAATTCTAAATTAAATATAGTTGCTCCAACGTACGGTGGATGTAGATATTTCAAAGTATATATGTGATTGTTGTTTTCTGTTTCAAAATTAGTTGTTTTTCTTTATTTCTGCGTACATAATAATTATTGATATAAGTGAAACATTTGTAATATCTCTTAATATTCCAATTATTGTGGATTTTACGAAGGTTTAACCGTCACAGTGTACTTGTAAGTACAGCGACACTTGTGATTTGGAAATTCAAATTTCCAAAATCCACATTTCAAGCTTTTTTATTACTTTTAATGCGTACACATACTAATTTTGACTAGTAGATTCCGAAAATCCAAAAAAAAAATTTGTAGGACAATCATTTCAGAAGTTACGAATGTCAAAATTTACATGAAATTTGTCAAATTATAGATCTCGCATGAGAAAACATGAAATTTCGCGATTCAATAAAAATTACTAATTGTCTAAGTACTAATTAGATCACGTTGAATCCAACGATAGGCTTAAAATTGCTGTACGATAAGTATTTTAGAAGTTACATATAAAATAACGTTTGAAGTAATTCGTATCTATATAAGTGCTCTAATTCTGTACTCGACGTGAAAATTAAAATTCTATATTTCGCGTCTCGGTGAATATGTCTAGGTGTCAACGTATTAAGCAGACTGCGCTGATTCAGAATTTGTGTTATATAACATCCTACGATGTTTCGTTTAGAAGCTACAAGCAAAACAAGTTTTGAATTTTATATAATTTCACTTTGCATTCACCGCGTATAGAAAATATTATTGCTATGGTATTCATGATTTATTTCTACGTTCGTGTACTATCTGACAGTCACCTCTCCAAATTTCAAATCGATATTCCAACTATTGTGGATTTTACGAAGGTTTAACCGTCACAGTGTACTTGTAAGTACAGCGAGACTTGTGATTTGCAAATTCAAATTTTCAAAATCCACATTTCAAGCTTTTTTATTACTTTTAATGCGTATACATACTAAGTTTGACTAGTAGATTCCAAAAATCCAAAAAAAAAATTTGTAGGACAATCGGTTCACAAGTTATGGACCATCGAACTATCAAAAATTTCTTGATAAATTTCCACGTATATGTATGCAAAATATTCGATTTTTCGATGAAATTTTTTTTATCGATTTTTATGTTCAAAATTATTAATTCAATACCGTAGATTCCAAAAATATTTTTAAAACGTGTGTAGGATGTTTAGTTTGTCCGATATAACTAATTGAACTTTAAATAATTTGTCGTTTTGGTGTAATTGTAAATTTCGAATTTTCAAAATCTACAGTTCAAGGTTTTTTATTATTTTTAATGCGTAGATATACTAATTTTGACTAGTAGATTCCGAAAATCAAAAAAAAAATTTGTAGGACAATCATTTCAGAAGTTACGAATGTCAAAATTTACATGAAATTTGTCAAATTATAGATCTCGCATGAGAAAACATGAAATTTCGCGATTCAATAAAAATTACTAATTGTCTAAGTACTAATTAGATCACGTTGAATCCAACGATAGGCTTAAAATTGCTGTACGATAAGTATTTTAGAAGTTACATATAAAATAACGTTTGAAGTAATTCGTATCTATATAAGTGCTCTAATTCTGTACTCGACGTGAAAATTAAAATTCTATATTTCGCGTCTCGGTGAATATGTCTAGGTGTCAACGTATTAAGCAGACTGCGCTGATTCAGAATTTGTGTTATATAACATCCTACGATGTTTCGTTTAGAAGCTACAAGCAAAACAAGTTTTGAATTTTATATAATTTCACTTTGCATTCACCGCGTATAGAAAATATTATTGCTATGGTATTCATGATTTATTTCTACGTTCGTGTACTATCTGACAGTCACCTCTCCAAATTTCAAATCGATATTCCAACTATTGTGGATTTTACGAAGGTTTAACCGTCACAGTGTACTTGTAAGTACAGCGAGACTTGTGATTTGCAAATTCAAATTTTCAAAATCCACATTTCAAGCTTTTTTATTACTTTTAATGCGTATACATACTAAGTTTGACTAGTAGATTCCAAAAATCCAAAAAAAAAAATTGTAGGACAATCGGTTCACAAGTTATGGACCATCGAACTATCAAACATTTCTTGATAAATTTCCACGTATATGTATGCAAAATATTCGATTTTTCGATGAAATTTTTTTTATCGATTTTTATGTTCAAAATTATTAATTCAATACCGTAGATTCCAAAAATATTTTTAAAACGTGTGTAGGATGTTTAGTTTGTCCGATATAACTAATTGAACTTTAAATAATTTGTCGTTTTGGTGTAATTGTAAATTTCGAATTTTCAAAATCTACAGTTCAAGGTTTTTTATTATTTTTAATGCGTAGATATACTAATTTTGACTAGTAGATTCCGAAAATCAAAAAAAAAATTTGTAGGACAATCATTTCAGAAGTTACGAATGTCAAAATTTACATGAAATTTGTCAAATTATAGATCTCGCATGAGAAAACATGAAATTTCGCGATTCAATAAAAATTACTAATTGTCTAAGTACTAATTAGATCACGTTGAATCCAACGATAGGCTTAAAATTGCTGTACGATAAGTATTTTAGAAGTTACATATAAAATAACGTTTGAAGTAATTCGTATCTATATAAGTGCTCTAATTCTGTACTCGACGTGAAAATTAAAATTCTATATTTCGCGTCTCGGTGAATATGTCTAGGTGTCAACGTATTAAGCAGACTGCGCTGATTCAGAATTTGTGTTATATAACATCCTACGATGTTTCGTTTAGAAGCTACAAGCAAAACAAGTTTTGAATTTTATATAATTTCACTTTGCATTCACCGCGTATAGAAAATATTATTGCTATGGTATTCATGATTTATTTCTACGTTCGTGTACTATCTGACAGTCACCTCTCCAAATTTCAAATCGATATTCCAACTATTGTGGATTTTACGAAGGTTTAACCGTCACAGTGTACTTGTAAGTACAGCGAGACTTGTGATTTGCAAATTCAAATTTTCAAAATCCACATTTCAAGCTTTTTTATTACTTTTAATGCGTATACATACTAAGTTTGACTAGTAGATTCCAAAAATCCAAAAAAAAAATTTGTAGGACAATCGGTTCACAAGTTATGGACCATCGAACTATCAAAAATTTCTTGATAAATTTCCACGTATATGTATGCAAAATATTCGATTTTTCGATGAAATTTTTTTTATCGATTTTTATGTTCAAAATTATTAATTCAATACCGTAGATTCCAAAAATATTTTTAAAACGTGTGTAGGATGTTTAGTTTGTCCGATATAACTAATTGAACTTTAAATAATTTGTCGTTTTGGTGTAATTGTAAATTTCGAATTTTCAAAATCTACAGTTCAAGGTTTTTTATTATTTTTAATGCGTAGATATACTAATTTTGACTAGTAGATTCCGAAAATCAAAAAAAAAAAATTGTAGGACAATCAGTTTAGAAGTTAAGAATGTCAAAATTTACACGAAATTTGTCAAATTATATATCTCGCATGAAAAAACATGAAATTTCGCGTTTCAATAAAAATTACTAATTGTCTATGTACTGATTAGATCACGTTGAATCCAACGATAGGCTTAAAATTGCTGTACGATAAGTATTTTAGAAGTTACATATAAAATAACGTTCGAATTAATTCGTATCTATATAAGTGCTCTAATTCTGTACTCGGCGTGAAAATTAAAATTCTACATTTCACGTCGCGGTGAATATGTCTAGGTGTCAACGTATTAAGCAGACTGCGCTGATTCAGAATTTGTGTTATATAACATCCTACGATGTTTCGTTTAGAAGCTACAAGCAAAAGAAGTTTCGAATTTTATATAATTTCACTTTGCATTCACCGCGTATAGAAAATATTATTGCTATGGTATTCATGATTTATTTCTACGTTCGTGTACTATCTGACAGTCACCTCTCCAAATTTCAAATCGATATTCCAACTATTGTGGATTTTACGAAGGTTTAACCGTCACAGTGTACTTGTATGTACAGCGAGACTTGTGATTTGGAAATTCAAATTTCCAAAATCCACATTTCAAGCTTTTTTATTACTTTTAATGCGTATACATACTAATTTTAACTAGTAGATTCCGAAAATCCAAAAAAAAACTTTGTACGACAATCGGTTCACAAGTTATGGACCATCGAACCATCAAAAATTTCTTGATAAATTTCCATGTATATGTATGCAAAATATTCGATTTTTCGATGAAATTTTTTTTATCGATTTTTATGTTTAAAATTATTAATTCAATACCGTAGATTCCAAAAATATGCATAAAACGTGTGTAGGATGTTTAGTTTGTCCTATATAACTAATTGAACTTTGAATAATTTGTCGTTTAGGTGTATTTGTAAATTTCAAATTTTCAAAATCCAGAGTTTAGGGCACCTCAGTATTTTGAAGGTGGATATTTACTAATTCAATCATGTAGATTCCAAAAATTTATTCGAAATTGTTGTAATATTGGTATTTCAGAAGTTAGACTTCACAAAATTGTTAAAAAAAATCGTTTTCTATATATCTTCACTTCTCGTCCACCGTGTTTCCAAAATATTATTTCTAGGTGTCTACAAATTTCATAGTATGTTCAGTAACTCCTATTGAGTATGCAGTCCAAATTTGAAATCAAAATTCCAATTATTATGGATCTTACGAAGGTTTAACCGTCACATTGTACTTGTAAGTATAGCGAGACTTGTGATTTAGAAATTCAAATTTTCAAAATCCAAAGTTTAGGGTTCCTCAATATTTTGAAGGTGTATATCTACTAATTCAATCATGTAGATTCCAAAAATTTATTCGAAATTGTTGTAATATTGATATTGTAGAAGTTAGACTTCACAAAATTGTTAAAAAAAATCGTTTTCCATATATCTTCACTTCTCGTCCACCGTGTTTCCAAAATATTATTTCTAGGTGTCTACAAATTTCATAGTATGTTCAGTAACTCCTATTGAGTATGCAGTCCAAATTTGAAATCAAAATTCCAATTATTATGGATCTTACGAAGGTTTAACCGTCACATTGTACTTGTAAGTATAGCGAGACTTGTGATTTAGAAATTCAAATTTTCAAAATCCAAAGTTTAGGGTTCCTCAATATTTTGAAGGTGTATATCTACTAATTCGATTCCGTTGAATCCAATGATAGGCTTAAAATTGCTGTACGATAAGTATTTTAGAAGTTACATATAAAATAACGTTTGAATTAATTCGTATCTATATAAGTGCTCTAATTCTGTACTCGGCGTGAAAATTAAAATTCCACATTCCGCGTCGCGGTGAAAATTTCTAGGTGTCAACGTATTAAGCAGACTGCGCTGATTCAGAATTTGTGTTATATAACATCCTACGATGTTTCGTTTAGAAGTTACAAGCAAAACAAGTTTTGAATTTTATATAATTTCACTTTGCATTCACCGCGTATAGAAAATATAATTCCTATTGTATTCCCGATTTTTTTCTACGTTCGTGTACTATCTAACAATCACCTCTCCAAATTTCAGATCGATATTTCAATTATTTTGGACGATACGAAGGTTTAACCGTCACATTATACTTGTAAGTACAGCGAGACTTGTGATTTGGAAATTTAAATTTTCAAAATCCACATTTCAAGGTTTTTTATTACTCTTAATGCGTATTCATACTAATTTCGACTAGTAGATTCCAAAAATCCAAAAAAAAACTTTGTACGACAATCGGTTCACAAGTTATGGACCATCGAACCATAAAAAATTTCTTGATAAATTTCCATGTATATGTATGCAAAATATTCGATTTTTCGATGACATTTTTTTTATCTATTTTTATGTTTAAAATTATTAATTCAATACCGTAGATTCCAAAAATATGCATAAAATGTGTGTAGGATGTTTAGTTTGTCCTATATAACTAATTGAACTTTGAATAATTTGTCGTTTAGGTGTATTTGTAAATTTCAAATTTTCAAAATCCAGAGTTTAGGGTACCTCAGTATTTTGAAGGTGTATATCTACTAATTCAATCATGTAGATTCCAAAAATTTATTCGAAATTGTTGTAATATTGGTATTTTAGAAGTTAGACTTCACAAAATTGTTAAATAAAATCGTTTTCCATATATCTTCACTTCTCGTCCACCGTGTTTCCAAAATATTATTTCTAGGTGTCTAGAAATTTCATAGCATGTTCAGTAACTCCTATTGAGTATGCAGTCCAAATTTGAAATCAAAATTCCAATTATTATGGATCTTACGAAGGTTTAACCGTCACATTGTACTTGTAAGTATAGCGAGACTTGTGATTTAGAAATTCAAATTTTCAAAATCCAAAGTTTAGGGTTCCCCAATATTTTGAAGGTGGATATTTACTAATTCGATCATGTAGATTCCAAAAATTTATTCGAAATTATTGTAATATTGGTATTTTAGAAGTTAGACTTCACAAAATTGTTAAAAAAATCGTTTTCCATATATCTTCACTTCTCGTCCACCGTGTTTCCAAAATATTATTTCTAGGTGTCTACAAATTTCATAGCATGTTCAGTAACTCCTATTGAGTAGGCAGTCCAAATTTCAAATCAAAATTCCAACTATTATTGATGTTACGAAGGTTTAACCGTCACATTGTACTTGTAAGTATAGCGAGACTTGTGATTTAGAAATTCAAATTTTCAAAATCCAAAGTTTAGGGTTCCTCAATATTTTGGAGGTGTATATCTACTAATTCGATCATGTAGATTCCAAAAATTTATCCGAAATTGTTGTAATATTGATATTGTAGAAGTTAGACTTCACAAAATTGTTAAAAAAAATCGTTTTCCATATATCTTCACTTCTCGTCCACCGTGTTTCCAAAATATCATTTCTAGGTGTCTACAAATTTCATAGCATGTTCAGTAACTCCTATTGAGTAGGCAGTCCAAATTTGAAATCAAAATTCCAACTATTATTGATGTTACGAAGGTTTAACCGTCACATTGTACTTGTCAGTATAGGGAGACTTGTGATTTGGAAATTCAAATTTTCAAAATCCAAAGTTTAGGGTTCCTCAATATTTTGAAGGTGTATATCTACTAATTCGATCATGTAGATTCCAAAAATTTATTCGAAATTGTTGTAATATTGATATTATAGAAGTTAGATTTCACAAAATTGTTAAAAAAAATCGTTTTCCATATATCTTCACTTCTCGTCCACCGTGTTTCCAAAATATTATTTCTAGGTGTCTACAAATTTCATAGTATGTTCAGTAACTCCTATTGAGTATGCAGTCCAAATTTGAAATCAAAATTCCAATTATTATGGATCTTACGAAGGTTTAACCGTCACATTGTACTTGTAAGTATAGCGAGACTTGTGATTTAGAAATTCAAATTTTCAAAATCCAAAGTTTAGGGTTCCTCAATATTTTGAAGGTGGATATTTACTAATTCGATCATGTAGATTCCAAAAATTTATTCGAAATTGTTGTAATATTGGTATTTCAGAAGTTAGACTTCACAAAATTGTTAAAAAAAATCGTTTTCCATATATTTTCACTTCTCGTCCACCGTTTTTCTAAAATATTATTTCTAGGTGTCTATAAATTTCATAGCATGTTCAGTAACTCCTATTGAGTATGCAGTCCAAATTTGAAATCAAAATTCCAATTATTATGGATCTTACGAAGGTTTAATCGTCACATTGTACTTGTAAGTATAGCGAGACTTGTGATTTGGAAATTCAAATTTTCAAAATCCAAAGTTTAGGGTTCCTCAATATTTTGAAGGTGTATATCTACTAATTCGATCATGTCGATTCCAAAAATTTATTCGAAATTGTTGTAATATTGATATTATAGAAGTTAGACTTCACAAAATTGTTAAAAAAAATCGTTTTCCATATATCTTCACTTCTCGTCCACCGTGTTTCCAAAATATTATTTCTAGGTGTCTACAAATTTCATAGTATGTTCAGTAACTCCTATTGAGTATGCAGTCCAAATTTGAAATCAAAATTCCAATTATTATGGATCTTACGAAGGTTTAACCGTCACATTGTACTTGTAAGTATAGCGAGACTTGTGATTTAGAAATTCAAATTTTCAAAATCCAAAGTTTAGGGTTCCTCAATATTTTGAAGGTGGATATTTACTAATTCGATCATGTAGATTCCAAAAATTTATTCGAAATTGTTGTAATATTGGTATTTCAGAAGTTAGACTTCACAAAATTGTTAAAAAAAATCGTTTTCTATATATCTTCACTTCTCGTCCACCGTGTTTCCAAAATATTATTTCTAGGTGTCTACAAATTTCATAGTATGTTCAGTAACTCCTATTGAGTATGCAGTCCAAATTTGAAATCAAAATTCCAATTATTATGGATCTTACGAAGGTTTAACCGTCACATTGTACTTGTAAGTATAGCGAGACTTGTGATTTAGAAATTCAAATTTTCAAAATCCAAAGTTCAGGGTTCCTCAATATTTTGAAGGTGGATATTTACTAATTCGATCATGTAGATTCCAAAAATTTATTCGAAATTGTTGTAATATTGGTATTTCAGAAGTTAGACTTCACAAAATTGTTAAAAAAAATCGTTTTCCATATATTTTCACTTCTCGTCCACCGTTTTTCTAAAATATTATTTCTAGGTGTCTATAAATTTCATAGCATGTTCAGTAACTCCTATTGAGTATGCAGTCCAAATTTGAAATCAAAATTCCAATTATTATGGATCTTACGAAGGTTTAATCGTCACATTGTACTTGTAAGTATAGCGAGACTTGTGATTTGGAAATTCAAATTTTCAAAATCCAAAGTTTAGGGTTCCTCAATATTTTGGAGGTGTATATCTACTAATTCGATCATGTCGATTCCAAAAATTTATTCGAAATTGTTGTAATATTGATATTATAGAAGTTAGACTTCACAAAATTGTTAAAAAAAATCGTTTTCCATATATCTTCACTTCTCGTCCACCGTGTTTCCAAAATATTATTTCTAGGTGTCTACAAATTTCATAGTATGTTCAGTAACTCCTATTGAGTATGCAGTCCAAATTTGAAATCAAAATTCCAATTATTATGGATCTTACGAAGGTTTAACCGTCACATTGTACTTGTAAGTATAGCGAGACTTGTGATTTAGAAATTCAAATTTTCAAAATCCAAAGTTTAGGGTTCCTCAATATTTTGAAGGTGTATATCTACTAATTCGATCATGTAGATTCCAAAAATTTATTCGAAATTGTTGTAATATTGGTATTTTAGAAGTTAGACTTCACAAAATTGTTAAAAAAAATCGTTTTCCATATATCTTCACTTCTCGTCCACCGTGCTTCCAAAATATCATTTCTAGGTGTCTAAAAATTCCATAGCATGTTCAGTAACTCCTATTGAGTATGCAGTCCAAATTTGAAATCAAAATTCCAATTATTATGGATCTTACGAAGGTTTAACCGTCACATTGTACTTGTAAGTATAGCGAGACTTGTGATTTGGAAATTCAAATTTTCAAAATCCAAAGTTTAGGGTTCCTCAATATTTTGAAGGTGGATATTTACTAATTCGATCATGTAGATTCCAAAAATTTATTCGAAATTGTTGTAATATTTGTATTGTAGAAGTTAGACTTCACAAAATTGTTAATTAAAATCGTTTTCCATATATCTTCACTTCTCGTCCACCGTGTTTCTAAAATATTATTTCTAGGTGTCTATAAATTTCATAGCATGTTCAGTAACTCCTATTGAGTATGCAGTCCAAATTTGAAATCAAAATTCCAATTATTATGGATCTTACGAAGGTTTAATCGTCACATTGTACTTGTAAGTATAGCGAGACTTGTGATTTGGAAATTCAAATTTTCAAAATCCAAAGTTTAGGGTTCCTCAATATTTTGAAGGTGTATATCTACTAATTCGATCATGTAGATTCCAAAAATTTATTCGAAATTGTTGTAATATTGATATTGTAGAAGTTAGACTTCACAAAATTGTTAAAAAAAATCGTTTTCCATATATCTTCACTTCTCGTCCACCGTGTTTCCAAAATATTATTTCTAGGTGTCTACAAATTTCATAGTATGTTCAGTAACTCCTATTGAGTATGCAGTCCAAATTTGAAATCAAAATTCCAATTATTATGGATCTTACGAAGGTTTAACCGTCACATTGTACTTGTAAGTATAGCGAGACTTGTGATTTAGAAATTCAAATTTTCAAAATCCAAAGTTTAGGGTTCCTCAATATTTTGAAGGTGGATATTTACTAATTTGATCATGTAGATTCCAAAAATTTATTCGAAATTGTTGTAATATTGGTATTTCAGAAGTTAGACTTCACAAAATTGTTAAAAAAAATCGTTTTCCATATATCTTCACTTCTCGTCCACCGTGTTTCCAAAATATTATTTCTAGGTGTCTACAAATTTCATAGTATGTTCAGTAACTCCTATTGAGTAGGCAGTCCAAATTTGAAATCAAAATTCCAACTATTATTGATGTTACGAAGGTTTAACCGTCACATTGTACTTGTAAGTATAGGGAGACTTGTGATTTGGAAATTCAAATTTTCAAAATCCAAAGTTTAGGGTTCCTCAATATTTTGAAGGTGTATATTTACTAATTCGATCATGTAGATTCCAAAAATTTATTCGAAATTGTTGTAATATTGGTATTTTAGAAGTTAGACTTCACAAAATTGTTAAATAAAATCGTTTTCCATATATCTTCACTTCTCGTCCACCGTGTTTCCAAAATATTATTTCTAGGTGTCTACAAATTTCATAGTATGTTCAGTAACTCCTATTGAGTATGCAGTCCAAATTTGAAATCCAAAATTCCAATTATTATGGATCTTACGAAGGTTTAACCGTCACATTGTACTTGTAAGTATAGCGAGACTTGTGATTTAGAAATTCAAATTTTCAAAATCCAAAGTTTAGGGTTCCTCAATATTTTGAAGGTGGATATTTACTAATTCGATCATGTAGATTCCAAAAATTTATTCGAAATTGTTGTAATATTGGTGTTTCAGAAGTTAGACTTCACAAAATTGTTAAAAAAAATCGTTTTCCATATATTTTCACTTCTCGTCCACCGTGTTTCTAAAATATTATTTCTAGGTGTCTATAAATTTCATAGCATGTTCAGTAACTCCTATTGAGTATGCAGTCCAAATTTGAAATCAAAATTCCAATTATTATGGATCTTACGAAGGTTTAATCGTCACATTGTACTTGTAAGTATAGCGAGACTTGTGATTTGGAAATTCAAATTTTCAAAATCCAAAGTTTAGGGTTCCTCAATATTTTGAAGGTGTATATCTACTAATTCGATCATGTCGATTCCAAAAATTTATTCGAAATTGTTGTAATATTGATATTATAGAAGTTAGACTTCACAAAATTGTTAAAAAAAATCGTTTTCCATATATCTTCACTTCTCGTCCACCGTGTTTCCAAAATATTATTTCTAGGTGTCTACAAATTTCATAGTATGTTCAGTAACTCCTATTGAGTATGCAGTCCAAATTTGAAATCAAAATTCCAATTATTATGGATCTTACGAAGGTTTAACCGTCACATTGTACTTGTAAGTATAGCGAGACTTGTGATTTAGAAATTCAAATTTTCAAAATCCAAAGTTTAGGGTTCCTCAATATTTTGAAGGTGTATATCTACTAATTCGATCATGTAGATTCCAAAAATTTATTCGAAATTGTTGTAATATTTGTATTTTAGAAGTTAGACTTCACAAAATTGTTAAAAAAAATCGTTTTCCATATATCTTCACTTCTCGTCCACCGTGCTTCCAAAATATCATTTCTAGGTGTCTAAAAATTCCATAGCATGTTCAGTAACTCCTATTGAGTATGCAGTCCAAATTTGAAATCAAAATTCCAATTATTATGGATCTTACGAAGGTTTAACCGTCACATTGTACTTGTAAGTATAGCGAGACTTGTGATTTGGAAATTCAAATTTCCAAAATCCACATTTCAAGCTTTTTTATTACTTTTAATGCGTATACATACTAAGTTTGACTAGTAGATTCCAAAAATCCAAAAAAAAAAATTGTAGGACAATCGGTTCACAAGTTATGGACCATCGAACTATCAAAAATTTCTTGATAAATTTCCATGTATATGTATGCAAAATATTCGATTTTTCGATGAAATTTTTTTTATCGATTTTTATCTTCAAAATTATTAATTCAATACCGTAGATTCCAAAAATATTTTTAAAACGTGTGTAGGATGTTTAGTTTGTCCGATATAACTAATTGAACTTTAAATAATTTGTCGTTTTGGTGTAATTGTAAATTTCGAATTTTCAAAATCTACAGTTCAAGGTTTTTTATTATTTTTAATGCGTAGATATACTAATTTTGACTAGTAGATTCCGAAAATCAAAAAAAAAAAATTTGTAGGACAATCAGTTTAGAAGTTAAGAATGTCAAAATTTACACGAAATTTGTCAAATTATATATCTCGCATGAAAAAACATGAAATTTCGCGTTTCAATAAAAATTACTAATTGTCTATGTACTGATTAGATCACGTTGAATCCAACGATAGGCTTAAAATTGCTGTACGATAAGTATTTTAGAAGTTACATATAAAATAACGTTCGAATTAATTCGTATCTATATAAGTGCTCTAATTCTGTACTCGGCGTGAAAATTAAAATTCTACATTTCACGTCGCGGTGAATATGTCTAGGTGTCAACGTATTAAGCAGACTGCGCTGATTCAGAATTTGTGTTATATAACATCCTACGATGTTTCGTTTAGAAGCTACAAGCAAAAGAAGTTTCGAATTTTATATAATTTCACTTTGCATTCACCGCGTATAGAAAATATTATTGCTATGGTATTCATGATTTATTTCTACGTTCGTGTACTATCTGACAGTCACCTCTCCAAATTTCAAATCGATATTTCAACTATTGTGGATTTTACGAAGGTTTAACCGTCACAGTGTACTTGTATGTACAGCGAGACTTGTGATTTGGAAATTCAAATTTCCAAAATCCACATTTCAAGCTTTTTTATTACTTTTAATGCGTATACATACTAAGTTTGACTAGTAGATTCCAAAAATCCAAAAAAAAAAATTGTAGGACAATCGGTTCACAAGTTATGGACCATCGAACTATCAAAAATTTCTTGATAAATTTCCATGTATATGTATGCAAAATATTCGATTTTTCGATGAAATTTTTTTTATCGATTTTTATGTTCAAAATTATTAATTCAATACCGTAGATTCCAAAAATATTTTTAAAACGTGTGTAGGATGTTTAGTTTGTCCGATATAACTAATTGAACTTTAAATAATTTGTCGTTTTGGTGTAATTGTAAATTTCGAATTTTCAAAATCTACAGTTCAAGATTTTTTATTATTTTTAATGCGTAGATATACTAATTTTGACTAGTAGATTCCGAAAATCAAAAAAAAAAATTTGTAGGACAATCAGTTTAGAAGTTAGGAATGTCAAAATTTACACGAAATTTGTCAAATTATATATCTCGCATGAAAAAACATGAAATTTCGCGTTTCAATAAAAATTACTAATTGTCTATGTACTAATTAGATCACGTTGAATCCAACGATAGGCTTAAAATTGCTGTACGATAAGTATTTTAGAAGTTACATATAAAATAACGTTCGAATTAATTCGTATCTATATAAGTGCTCTAATTCTGTACTCGGCGTGAAAATTAAAATTCTACATTTCACGTCGCGGTGAATATGTCTAGGTGTCAACGTATTAAGCAGACTGCGCTGATTCAGAATTTGTGTTATATAACATCCTACGATGTTTCGTTTAGAAGCTACAAGCAAAAGAAGTTTCGAATTTTATATAATTTCACTTTGCATTCACTGCGTATAGAAAATATTATTGCTGTGGTATTCATGATTTATTTCTACGTTCGTGTACTATCTGACAGTCACCTCTCCAAATTTCAAATCGATATTCCAACTATTGTGGATTTTACGAAGGTTTAACCGTCACAGTGTACTTGTAAGTACAGCGAGACTTGTGATTTGGAAATTCAAATTTTCAAAATCCACATTTCAAGCTTTTTTATTACTTTTAATGCGTATACATACTAAGTTTGACTAGTAGATTCCAAAAATCCAAAAAAAAAATTGTAGGACAATCGGTTCACAAGTTATGGACCATCGAACTATCAAAAATTTCTTGATAAATTTCCATGTATATGTATGCAAAATATTCGATTTTTCGATGAAATTTTTTTTATCGATTTTTATGTTCAAAATTATTAATTCAATACCGTAGATTCCAAAAATATTTTTAAAACGTGTGTAGGATGTTTAGTTTGTCCGATATAACTAATTGAACTTTAAATAATTTGTCGTTTTGGTGTAATTGTAAATTTCGAATTTTCAAAATCTACAGTTCAAGATTTTTTATTATTTTTAATGCGTAGATATACTAATTTTGACTAGTAGATTCCGAAAATCAAAAAAAAAAATTTGTAGGACAATCAGTTTAGAAGTTAGGAATGTCAAAATTTACACGAAATTTGTCAAATTATATATCTCGCATGAAAAAACATGAAATTTCGCGTTTCAATAAAAATTACTAATTGTCTATGTACTAATTAGATCACGTTGAATCCAACGATAGGCTTAAAATTGCTGTACGATAAGTATTTTAGAAGTTACATATAAAATAACGTTCGAATTAATTCGTATCTATATAAGTGCTCTAATTCTGTACTCGGCGTGAAAATTAAAATTCTACATTTCACGTCGCGGTGAATATGTCTAGGTGTCAACGTATTAAGCAGACTGCGCTGATTCAGAATTTGTGTTATATAACATCCTACGATGTTTCGTTTAGAAGCTACAAGCAAAAGAAGTTTCGAATTTTATATAATTTCACTTTGCATTCACTGCGTATAGAAAATATTATTGCTGTGGTATTCATGATTTATTTCTACGTTCGTGTACTATCTGACAGTCACCTCTCCAAATTTCAAATCGATATTCCAACTATTGTGGATTTTACGAAGGTTTAACCGTCACAGTGTACTTGTAAGTACAGCGAGACTTGTGATTTGGAAATTCAAATTTTCAAAATCCACATTTCAAGCTTTTTTATTACTTTTAATGCGTATACATACTAAGTTTGACTAGTAGATTCCAAAAATCCAAAAAAAAAAAATTGTAGGACAATCGGTTCACAAGTTATGGACCATCGAACTATCAAAAATTTCTTGATAAATTTCCATGTATATGTATGCAAAATATTCGATTTTTCGATGAAATTTTTTTTATCGATTTTTATGTTCAAAATTATTAATTCAATACCGTAGATTCCAAAAATATTTTTAAAACGTGTGTAGGATGTTTAGTTTGTCCGATATAACTAATTGAACTTTAAATAATTTGTCGTTTTGGTGTAATTGTAAATTTCGAATTTTCAAAATCTACAGTTCAAGGTTTTTTATTATTTTTAATGCGTAGATATACTAATTTTGACTAGTAGATTCCGAAAATCAAAAAAAAAAATTTGTAGGACAATCAGTTTAGAAGTTAAGAATGTCAAAATTTACACGAAATTTGTCAAATTATAGATCTCGCATGAAAAAACATGAAATTTCGCGTTTCAATAAAAATTACTAATTGTCTATGTACTAATTAGATCACGTTGAATCCAACGATAGGCTTAAAATTGCTGTACGATAAGTATTTTAGAAGTTACATATAAAATAACGTTCTAATTAATTCGTATCTATATAAGTGCTCTAATTCTGTACTCGGCGTGAAAATTAAAATTCTACATTTCACGTCGCGGTGAATATGTCTAGGTGTCAACGTATTAAGCAGACTGCGCTGATTCAGAATTTGTGTTATATAACATCCTACGATGTTTCGTTTAGAAGCTACAAGCAAAAGAAGTTTCGAATTTTATATAATTTCACTTTGCATTCACCGCGTATAGAAAATATTATTGCTATGGTATTCATGATTTATTTCTACGTTCGTGTACTATCTGACAGTCACCTCTCCAAATTTCAAATCGATATTTCAACTATTGTGGATTTTACGAAGGTTTAACCGTCACAGTGTACTTGTATGTACAGCGAGACTTGTGATTTGGAAATTCAAATTTCCAAAATCCACATTTCAAGCTTTTTTATTACTTTTAATGCGTATACATACTAATTTTAACTAGTAGATTCCGAAAATCCAAAAAAAAAATTTGTAGGACAATCATTTCAGAAGTTACGAATGTCAAAATTTACACGAAATTTGTCAAATTATAGATCTCGCATGAAAAAACATGAAATTTCGCGTTTTAATAAAAATTACTAATTGTCTAAGTACTAATTAGATCACGTTGAATCCAACGAAATAAAAAAAAAATATTTTCAATTTCAATTGTCTACGCACAGTATATTCTATCCTGCCAGAATAGGTTCCGTCGTTTTTCATTTCTCTCTTAAAATAATCGATTTGGGAATAGATACCTTCTCCTCCCCGCCAGGACAACTCTATAGATACGATTTGAAAAAATTTCTTCTGAAGACCATCTGGGGTGTTCTCATCATATGATAGCATTCAATTCATCTAATGTAAGTGCTTCTGAACTTTCCTTCCTCTTTTGAAGACAACTTTGCAGATTTCGCCTTTTTGCATTACGCACTGAGCAAAATACCCTAATTAGATTTCTTTCTTAAGATGCCCTTAATAACTGGTACAAAAAATCAAATAGTGGTTAAAATAATTCAAGTGATTACTAGCATGTGCATAATTATCACAAGTATGTTGACTTTGTTGAAACATTTTTATAACAGTTATTCGATACAATGATGTAGTTAACTGGAAATCTAATTGCTGTTATTATAGTCATTTCGTTATAGACCTCATTGAATTGTTTCAATTCAGCACCTACTAGTCCTAATTAGGTATCCACTTAACACTATTCAGTCCCAACAAAATAGATCACCTACTTACAATTATGCAGTCCTCGTATAACGGTTATCAAGATATCGAATAATTTTTTTTAAAGAAACGGCTGTTTAGCATCGAAATGCAGTTTTTTCTGGTCCGAACATTACCGATGTGATTGTCGATCTCGTCTTATTGGTTATTTGTGGTTGGAACCTTGGAACACCCACGCGCCGCGAATTTCACTTTCACATTTGGTTTAGGAGTGTTGAGTGTTGAAAGTTTGTGTGCGGTGTAGGTGATTATTTGCAGTTTTTGCAATTAACTGTGAGGTTAGGTTGAATACGCCAACAGTGTTAAATTGGGTTGAGTATATAAATGGCGTTCAAAAACCTATTAATACAGTGGCGATTAAGTGACTATATATCTGACTATGTTCACGTCTCTTATACACCAATCAATCGAAATACTAAAACATTTATAAGTATGTAAAAATTACGTATCTCATCCTTCTTTAAGTTTATTTTGTAGAAAACATTTTTATTTGAATTGTTGTATTTTTGTTATAAGCTTCTTCAATCTAAGAATTTTTGGGGGCTTTGATATCTAAACTTAAGTGGAAAATATGTTTATTTGATTTTATATCTATCATGTTGTATTTTTGTAGTTATCTATAGTTAGTTCCATTAATTTAAATATTTTGTTATATTTTGTTAATATAAATGTTTTATAGCAAATTTAGTTTTATTTAGATAATTATTCGAAAATATAGTAATCTTTATTGTATTATAGTCTAACCGCTATTAGAAAAGTTTATAATACTTATAAAAGTGCACTAGATATCGGTTATATGACATATCATATTCTTAAAAACATCTAATAACGTTGACTTTTTACCAGTATAATTTTTTCTAGAAAATCCCATAATCTAAATTCAGTGCCCTCGATTCCGATTGTACAAAATTCCGTTTGTTATTTGAAAATCTAATAACCTTTACTATATGACAATACAATTGCTACTAGAAAAGCCGATAATATTTATTAAGTGCACTCAATAACAATTATATGAAATTATGTTTTTTATTTGAAAATCTAGTAACCTTCACTATATGACAATATGGTTGCTATTAGAAAATCCTCTAATATCTATTAAGCTCACGCGATAACAGTTGGACGATATTCTGTTTTTTATTTGAACATCTAGTAACGTTTACTATAGGACAGTATGATTGCTATTAGAATATCTTATAATACTTATTAAGTGCACTCGATAACGGTTATACGAAATTCTTAAAAATTATATCTATTAAGTTATTCAGTGGTGTCCAACAAAGTGACTTTAATAACCATAATCATGAACTTACTTAATGCCCATTTCATGCAAGTTTCTAATAACTGTTATTCAATTTTTGCTAACGGTTAATGGAAATTTCTTTCAGTGCGCGCATGCCTGGTACTTTGAAATTCGATATCTTCAAATGGATTTACCTTTCGATTATATTCAGTGAAGTATAATTCCTGGAGACTTTTCGCTGTTGAACTGTACATCAATTTGATTTTGATTATATTCCTCGCCATTTTCTTTACGCATATGCTCAATCTTTGAGTATTTCGGCTCTCACGAAAGTTAGGGTAGTCGCACAAAATTCATAATTTTTCTGCCGACAAAAAGATATAAATTGTCTCCAGTCAGACTCCTTACTCTTTTTGGTATTTTCTGGGATGGATTTGCTTATTTTTTTCACTGATTTCCGAAGTGGAACATGAACCAAAAGAGGGGGCTAGTTTTGAAATATTTCACTAGTGAAATTTCTCATATTTCGATTGATTTCGATCATCCCAAGTTTTGAACTAATTTCATGTGTGAAATAAAATTCGAATTCGAAAAAATTTCACAAATTTAATTCGAATACTATTTAGCTGTCGAAACTCTTATTTCACTTGCGAAATTTTAATATATTTGAGTTGAGGTTAGAATCATCGAATTTTGTGTTTTGGTTTTGTTAGATACTTTGTGTAGTTTTAAGATCCCTTATTTTAGTTTGATTAACTTTTTCAACCTATTTAGTTATTCTTTGTAGTAATTAGCATAGTAATAAGTAGTTATTAGTTAGACGAGAGTGACGCTTTATATTTTTTAAATCTACATGGCAAATTTAGTGGAACTTCAGCAAATAATGCTAAATAATGTAATTCAATTAACTAAGCCTGTTTAAATCTTACCTATCTCTTAAATAAAACCCCAATACTTTATATTAAGATATATTTTAATTCAATTATTATTATAGTATATTTTTCAACATTTATCATCTCATGAAATTAACATATACATATAAATATTTATTACGTATATGGAAATTAATGTCACCGAATACTACTCTACGTAGAGTAGTATTCGGTGATTAATGTATTTTTAACCACAATTATTCTTCTTTTTTCTTCATAATTAACTTTTGAACTAATATGAGGGCTATTCCGTTGTTGTCAGATTGTATTGTTCGAATTAAATTCATTTAAGTGAATTTTTTATAATTTCGTTTCACTACCATTCAAAACTAGGTATACTATTTCGATGGTGAATTAAAAATCGAAATATTTCACTTGTGAATTCAATTTCACTGATATTCAAAACTAGCCCCGCGAGACATTTTCAATTTCGAGTGAATGTTACGTAAAATTTTGACATTTGTCATAGCACTCTTATACATTCGAATTAAATAGTTACTCATATTTCTTTATCTACCTGAATAGTCAATAGTGCTATTCAACGCGACAATCGATTACAATAATTTCCTGTCATTTAAAAAACAACATGTTCGACAATACATTTTCGATATCAATCGATCACTCTGATTATAATCGGTCTAAAATTATGATGCTATTGAAATCAATCGTAAATCGGAAGCATGTGATTGGTCGAAAAATTTAAATAAACTACCGTTTGTCTATGGGTTATGTGATGCGAGTGATATTTTACAACTGTATATTACATTTTTAGTTAACAGAACAACTTCTATAAAATTAAACGTGATTAAACTAAATGAACTTGTGGAAAGAGTGAAATACACGTGAAATGAACTAAAATAATGGTGAGGTTATGTCAGTATTGATTCATTTGATTTGTAAAATGACATGACAAGTGACAATTTTTTTTGGTCGTTCAACAAACATCAATCCGTTTTCGATTTCGATTATAAACAAAATCGGAATCAAGATCGAAGTGTTGAATAGCACTAATCATATTACGTATCATGTGACTAAATTCATGACTTTTTATTAGTGGAGCCATGTGCGAATGAAATAATCAGGTACATCGTAATGATTAGGTAATAATGAAGGTGACATGCGAAAACTTTAATCACAATCCGTGTCAGAGTCATTTCTGTGAAAAATAGCTCTGGCTCTTCAAAATCTGGATCTGCGGAAGTAACTGATTTAGAATCAGGGTAGCCGCTGAGTGAGGATAGAAGGTGCCAAAGTCTTCTCGGGAATTGCATTTGGATTGTAAGGATGGAGCCCAGTAGTTGTAAACCCTTTCATTATATTATCTTGAGTTATGCACTTAGGCTATACCTGAGAGAAAACTTTGTTAAACCTGGCCTTAGTGAGCTTGCGGTCTGGATGACGATAATAGGCGTACAAAAAAACTTCTTCATTCCAATGGTGTTCGTATGGCTTATTCACCGATTTCTCTAATGGCTGTAACTCATGGGTGGTGTTTGATGGTAAACAGTATAATACAATGTTGTTCTCATCTCCGGCAGCCACAATTCTAGCATCTAAATGCGAAGCAACTCCATCGAAAACGAGCAAACGTTTCCCGGGTATCTTATAGTTGCCATGATAATTGATAAAATCAATAAACAATTCAGTAGTCATGCTACCTTTTGATGCCATTCTGACTATAGGGCCATCAGACAAATTGTCGTTAAATTCCGGCCATAATCATAGGTGGAACTGAATTACCTGAAGCGTTGACACAGATGGCAATGGTGACGTTTTCCGCGTGTTCCTGTGCAATCAAATGGACTCTCTTGCCCCCCTCCCCCCCACCCTTTTGAGCAAGAGCCTGCTGTTGGTGGTACAAGGTTAGTCGACAGCCCTTTTCATCTACATTTTATAAACGTTCTGGATGCGTAGGAATGTCTAACTCATTATACATTTTTTTAACTGCCGTGAAATGTTGCATAAAATGTGCTTATTCAATTTTTGAACCCTTGCAGAGTTCATGAGCTGTGCTTTACGCACAGAAATTTCAGAGTTTCGTTTCAAAAAGTTATTCAGCCTTAATTTAAGAAAAAATCTGAATATCAAAAATGTGTGTTCAAATTTAGTATGAAGTAGATATAAAAAAATCTTTTGTTGTGTTTGAGATAATGATAATTTAAAACTTTTTATTTTTTTAGGGAAACATGTTACTGTGAAAACCATAAATGACGAACAAAAAAATAATGAAGATCTTTCTGTTGGAAATACCTCTTTATTGATGCTATTGAAACATTTGGGATTTAAATATAAAAAAGAAGACAACAGAAGAGCCAAAGAGCATGCTTTCTTTGAAAATATCGAGAAAATCGTGATAGTGTATTTTCAAGACAAATTATATTTTTATATGAAACATGGGTATATGCCAAAGGAACCATATTAACTTCTTGGCATGACAGTAATATTAAAAGTGTACGTAAACCAGGAGGTTACGATGGTAAACGTTTTATTATTGTTCACGCTGGTTCATCCAAAGAATTTGTGGAAGATGCCAGTTTAGTGTTTTCCTCTAGATCATCCTCGTCAGATTAGCACGGTGAAATATTTACAAAGTGGATTGCGACACAGTTAATCCAGAATTTAGAAGAACCGTCGTTAATTGTAATGGACAACGCGCCTTATCATAGTATACTAGCAGAAAAGCAACCTTCCACTTCGTCAAAAAAATATGAAATTATCAGTTGGTTAAAAGCCAACAATATTGACTTTAATGAAAATGTCTCAAGACCTGAACTATTACAAATCGCTAAAATGAACCGGAAAGAAAATATATATGTCATTGATGAATTGTTCCAAAAACATGGTCATGAAGTCTTAAGGTCCCACCATTGCGAATTTAATACCATCGAGCTTATTTGGGACCACTGCAAAACATATTATAAGTATATTGGCAGAGACGGATACGGTGATGAAAGGGTCTTGAGTATGTGGAAAGAAGCATTGGAAAATTGTAGTGCAAATGTTTGGGATAATTGTGTTATGCATACCGAAAAAATAATCGAAGACTGGTTTACTAGGGAACAAAATTTGGTGAACATACATATTGGACCAGTGATAATAAATAATGGTGAAGACAGCTCAGATTCCGAAACGGATGAACTGTAAATCAAGATTTGTCATATGAATAATATATATCTCCCTTGTACTCTCTGCTGTAAACATGTGTTTCAGAAGCAATGAATCATTATTTTTTTTTATAATTCACCTATACAAAACTTGCTTTGTAACATAACAGTGTCACAAAATAACCATTTCAGCATCGTTTTTGGTAACTTTTTATACAGTTGGAGGCACTGTTTAACTTATGGCTGACAAACTGACATTTATAGTTGGCATTGTACGGTGGACACTTGACTTGATAAATTTTCTATAAATTTTGAAGAATTTAAATAAAAGCAATACTATTAATAAACAATATATAATTATAAGGTAAGTCCTGATTTGTAATGTCAATCGTATGTATTTCAATTTATAATTTTTCAGCATTGAAATTTTGTCACGTGCAGAACAAATGACAGAATTATGAACGTAAATGGAAACACATCAAAAAATAAATACCATAGACCAGCGGTTATCAACCTTTTTACAGCAGCGACCCCTTACCAAATTATTGAGATAAATTGTACCCCTGAACCATATTTTAGTAGGGTCAGCCCAGAGACAATTGTAAAAACTGAAATTTAAGGTTACAATAAATAAAATTAAAACAATATGAGCAACATCATGTATTTTGTAGTTACATGTAAGGGTTAAGGATACAATTTTGATAAAAATTACCTAAAATCTAAAAGTTTCTTTGATTCATCCTATTGACAAAAAGACAGAACAATATAAAAAGTTAATGTGATTCCTTGCTTCAATGCTTTTTGAAGTTGGGCTCGAAAGAAGCCAAGTACAATCTCAAATCTGGTGAAGCATCCAACTTGTTTCTGTACTTATTCTTAATGAAAGCGTATGATGAAAAGGCTCTTTCCACTAATACTATGGATGGAAAAGGTAACAACATCTTCATTGCCAGATCAGACACACGTTTGTATTCATTGCTTACGTCCAACCAAAAGTTGACGAGAGGTTTAGTCTTGAAAGGTAACTTCAACGTACTATCAGTAGAGATCTCTATGAGACTTTCTTTTTCTGCAATCTCCAAACCAGCAGATTGAAAATTCTCTTCAGAAAAAGGGTTTTAAATTCACTTAATTCCTTCATCAAGATTCGGAAAGTATTTCGCGAATAAAGATTTCAATTCCTTCAAGTGTTCTGACATTGCCAGTTTGGCAGCACTAGACAGTTGTAACTCGTTCTCTCTCAAAAAGTCGTGCAACGTTTCAAACACTTCTGTCTAGCCATTAGGGATGCAAGACCCCCAAAAATCAATCTTTTTCGTCATAGATTCTATTTTTTCTGCTATTCTAAAAATTATTGAGCTTATTTGGAGCCACTCGCTATCATGTAATCTGGATGATAGATGGAACGGATGATCCCGAAAGAACAGCTATACTTCAAACCTTAACTCAAACAATATTTGGAGTACTTTACCACGGGAGAGCCATCTGACTTCTGTGTGATAAAGCAAGTTAATGTGGACGCTGTCCATTTCCTCGCACAGCGATTTGAACAGCCTCGAGTTTAAGGCCTGTGATTTGATGAAGTTGACGATTTTAACAGCTTCGTCAAGCACATTTTTCAATCCAACAGGTAGGTTTTTGGAGGCAAGAGTTTGTCTGTGAATGCAAAAGTGCGTCCAGTGAACAAGAGGCGCCACTTCTTTAACACGGGGTCCAATAAAACATCCTGACATAGATTTTGCAGCATCGGTAGACATGCCGCAGCAAGTTTCCCAGGTAATGTCATGTTTAATAAAAAACGCATTAACAGCATTGAATATGTCGTTTCCTTTCGTTGTTTTCGGCAGTTGATGACACAGTAAAAGATTTTCTTCAACATTATTTTCATAGATATATCGCGCAAATACAAGCAGCACAGCACATTTCGATACATCTGTACTTTCATCAACTTGAATAGCAAAGTACTTACTATTCTTAATTCTTGTAATTACTGTTTCCTCAACGTCATCCGACATATCCCTGATTCTGCGAGATATAGTTGAGTTAGAAACAGGTATAGTGTCTATTTTATTCGCAATTTCTTCACCAAGCATGCAATTGACGGCATCCTTAATGCACGAAAAAATTAAATTTTCTGCTATGGCGTGGTCTTTGCCAGATTTAGCAATGCGGTAACTTATTTTCTATGACGCTTCAAGCGCATTTTCTTTGTCTTTGTTAGCTGTCCCAAAATAAGATAATACATTTTTTTGTTTTGAAAGCCGCTCAAAAAAACTACGATCTTTATTTTCATAGTTAGCATGTTTTGTTTTTAAATATCGTTTTAGAAGTGAAGGCTTCATGCGACTATTTGTTAACAGCTCGCCGCATGCTACGCATTGCGGTCTGGTACAGTCATTTTCACCGACAAAATAAAATCCGTACTTTAAATACTCATCAAAGTATTTCCTCTTCATAGTGACAGTGTCAGTGCCTTCACATTTTCTTTTATATAAGCTTCGCTCAGTATTATCACTACCCTGTGAGGGAATTTTATTGTCCGTTGATGTACTAGGTACTTCACTGTCGTTGGTCTTGTTCTGCAAAGAAGTTATTCCTTTACCACCAGTTTTCAACCACTTATCAATGATACGTTTTATAGTATTTTAACAACTATAGATAAACACAAAAACACTGTGTTTACATCTGCACCCTGCCCATGCCTCGAGATGACTGAAGACAACAGTACAGTAGCCTGGGCGAGTCTAATATTAAAGAACGGAGGGGTGTACCTGCCTGCATCTATTTCCTCGCTTCATACACAGTGGTCTCTTCCACGAGCTTCGTTGCTACAGTAAACGGATGTAGCTGGTTATTATTTAGCTACAAGTATATCCCTACCCATATCCGCCATTACATATTTTCGTTCCGCGAACCCCCTACGGACCCGTTGCGAACCCCAGGTTGAGAACCGCTGCATAGACATATTTTTCATTAGATTTTTCAGGTAGTAAATCATTAACTACATTATCAGTAATATTACGAAATTCTGGTGGAGTGCATGATAATTCGCCGTTTGGTTCCATATTCATAAATTCCTAACTATATATTAGTAACTCAACGAACATTCAAATTTAAAACTTCAGTCAACTGTCACTTGTATATGTGAAGTTACCAACATAAATAAAGAACAAAATCCCTAATATTACAATTATATTTTCATGAAAAACATTTTTGCCCGTTCATTATAAAAAATAGTATGTAAAACTCTTATCACAATGACATTTTGTAGTACTCGTGCTTTGCGTAACGAACCGCGAAGCACGAGTACTACAAAATGAGTCATTGTGACACTTGTTTTACAATATACTATTGTAGTTCTCTTGTACTTATTTGTTAATAACTGCTGATGTAAAGGACCAGCCACTAATTAGATATATAGGGCATTGGGTTCCAGTTAGAACTTTTTTAAAGTTCGTCTGTGTTTTTCCGTTTCTAGTACCTATAAGTGTTTAAATTTTATTTTTGATGTCTGATATTTCTATTTTTTACTTTTAATATGACACGGATTCCATTTGACGTGTTGCCCTGATGATAGTAATATATTTACCGAAATGTCGACCTTCAAGCTGTGTGGGTATCTTCTATTTACAATCTATAGCCTATCCAAAAAAAATCGTTCTAATATAATCAGTTTAGAAAGTGTAATTTAAGTTTTAGAGGACACACTGTCAGTACACTAAATATTACGTCAGTTTCATGAACTACATAAATTGTATGTACTTACATATAATCAAAGACATTTTACAAAAAATCAGCTCTCCACTAATCAGCCAGCATGGTTAATCTTAATTTCGGATTTTGTAACTTATTCACCCAGTATATCGATAGTTTTAATAAATATGTCGATGTTAACCATATAAATACAATTAAAAAAGTTAAATTTCTTGTTTAATTACCAATTCGTAAAATGCCGACCTTTGGAATATTAGTCATAACGATTATTTCTTATTGTGGGAGAGTTAAACGGATGAGGTATTATATGGAGTTTTGGAGTGAGGAATCGACTATCTGATCATAGCATTGTTTGAGTTTTTGCTATAGTTAGATGAGGAGGGTGTTCACATTGTACTTAAAAAATCTAGTAGTTCCTCTTGGTCTCATATGGGGATATATAATCTTCCTAAAGCTTCTGTCACCAACCTTGAGTACTGATTAACTCTAGTGAAATAATCGTAAATATATTTCTTAAATTGGTTATCGAGTTATTAATAAAAAACAAAGATCTAAAATTAAATCTGTAAACTTTACTAAAGACGAAATCAGCTTAAAACAAATGGCTGGCATAGTGTTATGCTATTTAAAAACTATTTGAGCCCGGTACTAAACAATTTGATGTATCCTTGTCATACTTGGCGGGAGGTGTAGGTACTGTACACGTAAATTATGTTCAATCAATGTTTTTGGCTACAACCAGAGGCGTACGTCAGGGGCAAGTGGCTGATCGACCCCTCCCAAATTCTACGCCACTGGCGGAATTACCATTTTAACACAATTTTTCGATTCTCCAACACTCAATATTAGTGATGAACTAAATAGCGATATTTGCATAACGCTGTTATCGGCGATCGCGATTTCTAAATAACGGCGATTTAAAAGCGTTATCGCGATCGCTAAACGTTTTCATAATTTCGCGACTATGCTCTCGCGTGATTCATTTTGCTGATGCATACTAATTTCACTTGCCTGCCTCCTATTGCACTGAACATAAACTGTAAAACTGCAGCTGCTGCCGAGGAAACTTAATGTTTTTTATGAAAAAATAAAGTAATAGTATATTAGTGTTTTTAAATGAAACTCAAGGTCTCTAGTTAATTCCACAATATAATACAAGTTATTGAAAATTCTAAAAAATTGACAATTGTTTCGATAAATCAATATCATCGTCAGAATGACAGAAGTTACGTTTCATTTTATGCCTACCTGATGTTTAGTAGTTATATTTGGCTAGACCAAGAAGTAACCTAACTTGTGATTGGCTTAATATATGTTTATAGAAAAAAGAAGAAGATGTGATATTACAAATATTAAAGCTTAGATATTATTAGCCCGATGGTGATATAATATCTAAGCTTCAATATTTGTAATATCACATCTTCTTCTTTTTTCTATAAACATATATTAAGCCAATCACAAGTTAGGTTACTTCTTGGTCTAGCCAAATATAACTACTAAACATCAGGTTAGGTTAGGTGTAGGGGTTGTGTCGGAGAGGTAGTACCTTTTGTCTGAGACGGTCACTCCAAGCGTCATAGACGGGCGGAGGTTTCAGATAACTGGTCCTCACGAGACACCCAACTCTCACTTGCTGGCTCCAAGCGCCACACCCTGGTACACTGTGTTGACCCACAGGCTAAACCAAGTGAGGGTAGCCAGATATGGTAAAACGACACCGGCCGATCGTCGGGATAAACGATCCACTCCATAGCCAACAGCTACGGGTGGATGAGCTACTGGAGACAGGGCACTCTTTTGTCCAGGGGTTGGGAAACTGGCCCCGAAGGCGGATGAGCAGATAACTGCCAACGGCATAAGAATACGAAAGGCAACGGGAAACCATCGTATTAAAGGCTTGAGGCATCCCTAGTATTATCAGCATGGCTAATACAACAAATAGAAAAGTTTTCACTGATCATGGATATCGGAATCCAGGATCCGGCAGGGGAGGAAAAACTAAGGACTGCAAGGCCTCCCAGGTCGTCAACCTGCGAAATCCTTGCAAGATAGCAACGTGGAATGTAAAAACACTATATCAAGCCGGAAAAGTCCATAATGCCATTAAAGAGATGAACAGATTAAATATAAAAATTTTGGGAATTAGTGAGATGAGATGGCCAGGTTCAGGGCAATGTCTGATAGATGAACATCAAGTCTACTATTCAGGAACAAATACAAATGCTCATCAGTATGGAGTAGGTATTATTGTTCACAAAAACGTAGAAAAACACGTCAAAAGTTTTACTCCAATAAGTGAAAGAACCTTGTTATTACAAATCAACGCAAGTCCTGTTCCGATAAACATCATACAGGTATATGCTCCCACAGCTGATAAAACCATAGAGGAAGTTGAAGAATTCTACAGCGAAATAACAAATGTATACAGTAGACTTCCCAAACACCACCTAACGGTGATAATGGGCGATTTCAATGCGAAGATAGGCAACGGAGGTGAGGGAGAATATGTTGGACCTCATGGATTAGGTGAAAGGAACGAGCGTGGCGATCGATTGGCAATATTCGCAGCAGACAAAAAAGCGGCAATACTTAATACATTTTTTAAACTACCACCAAGAAGGTTATACACATGGAGATCACCACTAGACTCTAAAGAACATATAGTCAGAAATCAAATTGATTATATGTTAGTAAATAAGAGATTCCAGAACGCATTCACATCTGTTAAAACATATCCTGGGGCAGATATAATGTCAGACCATAACCCATTAGTTGGCACCTTAAAGCTAAAACTAAAAGCTGTGAAAAAGACAACAAAGAAAGACCGTTATGACATGCGAAAATTAAAAAACCCGGACACGAAGGAAAAAGTAAGACATCACTTAGCAGAACAACTGCAAGAAACAAATATCAATAATGATGTGAAATCTGAATTAGACAGAATAAAAAACATTGCTACAAGCGTCAGTGAAAAATATTTAAAATCAGATCAAAACATCAAAAGAAAAACATGGATGACAGACGAAATTCTACATATGATGGAACAAAGACGACTTATGAAAGATACACCCGCATATTCAGCAATTCACAAGCAAATACAAAGAAAAATCAAGGATGGCAAAGAAAAGAAATTACAAGAAGATTGCCAGGAAATAGAAGCCCTACAGGAAAAGTATGATAGTTTTAACATGTATAAAAAGGTTAAAGAAACGGCTGGGTTGATCAAGCCCAGAACAATATGTAAACTGACCGACAAACAAGGAAATCTAGTAATAGACAAACAAGACAAAATAAAGGTATGGAGCAACTACATCTCAGAACTATTTAAAGATGCAAGACCGCAGCGGCCACAGATAATAGATAAATCAGGTCCTGCCATCACCGTCGATGAAGTGCAATCAGCGGTGCAACAAATGAAAGATGGAAGAGCTCCTGGACCAGACAACTTTAGATCTGAAATTCTCAAACTTTTCGACGAATCTGGAATCACACAACTAACAGAGATGTTCAATCTCATCTATGAAAAAGGCGAACTACCGAAAGATTGGCTACTGTCGGAATTTGTTATAATACCAAAGAAACCAGGAGCAAAGAGATGCGAAGATCATAGAACTATCAGTCTCATGAGTCATCTATTGAAACTATTCCTGAAAATTATTCACAGAAGAATATACAAAAAGTGTGAAGATTATATGTCGGAAACTCAATTCGGTTTCCGAGATGCGGTAGGTACTAGAGAGGCACTATTCAGTGTACAGGTATTATTCCAGAGATGTAGAGACGTCAACTGCGACGTATATGCTTGTTTTGTAGACTACAGTAAAGCTTTTGATCGAGTACAACATCACAAACTAGTCGAAATATTAAATACTGTTGGGATCGATGGAAGAGACTTGGAAATAATATCGAGACTATATTGGGATCAGTCAGCATATGTGTCCGTAGAAGGAGAAAAATCAGATGCCATAAAGATCGCACGAGGTGTAAGGCAAGGATGCGTATTGTCCCCTCTATTATTTAATGTTTATTCAGAATACATATTTAGAGAGGCTCTCGAGGACGTAGATGAAGGAATATTACTAAATGGTAAAAGATTAAACAACATCAGATACGCTGACGATACAGTGATTATGGCTGGAGACCTCAATGGATTACAACAACTAATGAACAGAGTGTATTCAGTTAGTCTAGAATACGGTCTCGATATAAATGTCAACAAAACGAAGTACATGGTAATCAGCAAAAGTCAGATTCCACAGGAGCACCTCACCCTAAATCAGCTACAAATTGAGAGGGTCGGTAAATACACATATTTAGGAACTACACTCAATGACCAATGGGACCACTCACAAGAAATCCGCTGTAGAATAGAGAAAGCAAGGGCCGTATTTCTCAAAATGGCATCAGTTTTTAAAAGTCGATCTCTGACGTTAACTACCAAAATAAGACTCCTTCGCTGCTACGTTTTCTCCGTCTTACTGTACGGGGTCGAATCATGGACCTTGACCGACGCAACAACAAAAAAACTCGAAAGCTTTGAAATGTGGCTCTATCGTAGAATATTAAGAATCTCATGGACAGACCATGTGTCCAACGTAGAGGTCTGCAGAAAAATGCAGAAAGACACCGAATTAATAAAAACGATAAAGATCCGCAAGCTAGAATATTTCGGTCATATAATGCGAAATGAGAAAAGGTTCAGTCTATTACAAAATATCTTGCAAGGGAAGATCCCTAGTAAACGTGGCCCAGGACGACGGAGAAATTCATGGCTCAAAAATCTCAGGACATGGTTTTCAACAACTACTACAGGACTATTCCGTGCAGCAGCAAATAAAATCATAATAGCCAGAATGATCGCCAACATCCGGACCGGATAGGCACTAGAAGAAGAAGAAACATCAGGTAGGCATAAAATGAAAGTGTTTTTAAATGAAACTCAAGGTTTCTAGTTAATTCCACAATATAATTCAAGTTATTGAAAATTCTAAAAAATTGACAATTGTTTCGATAAATCAATATCATCGTCAGAATGACAGAAGTTACATTCTGACGATGATATTGATTTATCGAAACAATTGTCACTTTTTTAGAATTTTCAATAACTTGAATTATATTGTGGAATTAACTAGAAACCTTGAGTTTCATTTAAAAACACTAATATGAGCATATTCCACGAAGTAAGGGTCGAGACAGTCAATTTCATAAAATGAAATGTAAGTTCTGTCATTCTGACGATGATATTGATTTATCGAAACAATTGTCAATTTTTTAGAATTTTCAATAACTTGTTTTATATTGTGGAATTAACTAGAGACCTTGAGTTTCATTTAAAAACACTAATATGAGCATATTCCACGAAGTAAGGGTCGAGACAGTCAATTTCTTTAATAGTATATTATTTGACATGGAGGAAAAGTGATACTTTTCATGACGTACTCGTGCTTAACAGCCGAACGGAGTGAGGCTGGTAATAGAGAGCAAGTCATGAAAAGTAACTTTTTCTCCAAATAAAATATGCTGTTTTTTTTTCAAATGTCGACAAATTAATGCAAAAACGTCTCTTTTTGATAGTAATAATTTTTAAACATAATTGGGTTCGCAAGGCGGTTTAGACCGGTGTAGGTGAGTAGGCACAGGTTGTTGCTATAGTAATGTAACAAAGCTGTCAGTGGACACTGTCACCAGTATTAATTTATTTTTTACAGTGATTGCGTCTCTGGCTGCGTTTCTATCTATGTTGCTACGATAACACTTTCCCCTCCGCTGTAGGGAAAGTGAAAACTAAAGCTTCGGCGGAGGAAAAATGAAACTTTACGGTCACCTACACAGTCGAAAAATGACAGATTTACTGACGTTTGAAGAAAAAATACTTCTTTAAACACTTTCTCTTTTTTTACTATATGGATTGGAAATAATACCATGTATTTCAATCAATGAATGTTTTTTTAACAAAATATAAAATGAAACAAAAACAAAATAATAATAGTACATATTATGGAAACAAAAAAAAATAGATATAATATATTAATAGATACAGAAATTTTTGGCATTTAAAAAACAGTTGCCACCTATAAAAGATTTTATTTGCTATATTTGTAATTTGCTTTTAAAAATAATTACATTTGAGTTTTCCTGTCACTTAATCGTTCATTCAGGACCTGACCAGCTTTAGAAAACAACCTTTCTTGTGCAACTGCAGATAGATTTAGAAAATGAAATTTATTCTCCTGTTACCACTTTGGAGGATTAGAATTTCGCGGGTGGATGGCTTCATTGGGCGAGGGGCGTGAATATAGAGTCGAGAACGCTTGGAATAAAATACGTTGCTTTTCGCCCTTCTTCACTGAACACGATGGAAAACGAGTAACTGTGTTGCATGTTAGTTGACGTGATTTCGCATATTCTAAAAAATCGCCGTTTCAGTCCATCGCCGTTATTTGTGATTTTTGTCAACTGTTGCTATCAGCGATTTTTCAATAACGGCGATTAAATCACCGGTAGCGATATATCGCTCATCACTACTCAATATGTATAATTTAGTAGGGTGTACAATATCTACACTTCACGACAAGGGTGTGTCAAATAGTTCTAAAGTACCTACTGGATACAAATAGTTATTACTGGAACGCAGTAAGGAGCCACATTTTATCTAAGCGATTTAGCTTAAATCTTAACATTTTGAGCTCAAGATTCAACAATTAAAAGATTTTCAATTATTAATGAAACACCCTGTATATGCACTTGAAATAAATCTCACATATATTATGTCATGAATCGTGTTTGATGTTGTCACTTGCCAACGGAAGCAAATTTGCGTGAGTTAATGTTTTATATTTTTCAAAATTTGATTTGTATTGCAGCTGTTCCACTTGGCTGCCCGCATAGTACACGATAAACACGATAGGTATAAATACCTGCTTTTATTTGTCATGTAGACCTGTACCCATGTTCTTTTTTTTATTCCAAACAATGATTTAAACAAAAATTTCTTCATGAAATTGACTGTCTCGACCCTTACTTCGTGGAATATGCTATATGACGATGATATTGATTTATCGAAACAATTGTCAATTTTTTAGAATTTTCAATAACTTGTATTATATTGTGGAATTAACTAGAGACCGTGAGTTTCATTTAAAAACACTAAAAAATTCTTCATTTAATTTTCCATCGTATGATGTTATACAACGCAACAAAAGCACAAATATTACTAATGTTTGTACCTTAAAACGAACTCGGGATATTTATGCTAAGTTTCATCATTGATTACTACAATTTAAAAAGTCAGAGATCTTTGTTGATTGATACCACTCTTAAAAATAAGTAGTTCAACTTGGAGAAAACTTATTAAACTAGAGGAAAATAAAATTTAAGCTTCTGATATAGAAATTTAATGAAAAATATATTATTTTTTGACTCCATTTGTATTGATACTATACGCATACTAAAACTTTAGTTCTTCTTGAAAATATGGGTCTGAAAAATCCGTGGTCAAACCGACCAGCGAGAATAGCGATAAAAACAAACATGTTTGATTGCTTCGCTATTATCGCTTATCATTGGTTCCCAACGGGGGCGATACCGCCCCCCTGCGGGCGCTGCAGCCTTTTAGGGGCGGTAGCTGATTCAGAAGCAAATAATAAGCAGTCAAGAGGAATGGTGAAATAAAAATGATTTAATAAGGGTTAATAAGCAGTTTTAAATTAGCATTAATAATAATACTAATAATTATAATAATTTCTTTTAGTTCAGAATAAGCGAACGCGCGATGTTCATACAAAATAACATGTTTCGACATGTTCGCACACAGACAAGTTGAATCATGCACGAAATGAAACGTATAAAAGCAACAGCTCTACGAATTTTTTCTTAGTTAGTTGTATGTGCTTGGCCGCGATATATAGTCGTGAATCTTAAGCTCTGCCGTAGTTAATAATCGTGAGTGGTAAAAACGTCATAGCTGCTTTTGCAGGAAAACTTCTTATATTCAAAAGAAATCTTGGTAGAGGTGAGTACAACCATTTTCCCACATTATCAACAGTGTCTGCAAAACCGGAAGATTTACTTACTTACTGCCACCACTTGGAAGTTCTTCATGTTGATTTTACAGAGCGTTTCCAAGATATTTTAAACATGGAAATACCAAGTTGGGTTATAGAACCTTTCGCAAACACATATACTGAAGGCTCATCAAATTTGGAAGAGGAGCTATTAGAACTCACAACTAACGAAGAACTGAAAGTAAAATTCAAACGTGGATATCAAGAGTTCTGGCTTCAAAAACCAATACCAGTTCTCTATCCTGGATTGTGGACAATAGTACAGAAATTGTTAATTACATTTCCTTCGTCCTATATGGCTGAGCGTGCATTCAGTGCAGTAACTGATTTTCTGTCAAAGTTGAGGAACAGACTACACATCACTGAACGTGGCGATCTGCAATTGATGTTAACGAAATTGGAACCCGATATTAACAAACTGGTAACACTCCACCAGCCTCAACCGTTTCATTTTTTTTTCTTTTTTATTAGTTTTGTATTTCTTATTGTATTTCATTTCTTATTTTTATTCTGATTGTATTTCTTAATGATTCTGTGTTTATATTTAAAAGTTTAATAAACACTTTATTGTACATTTGGTAGTCGTTTAATAAATTTCTACTTCATCATTCCTCTAAAATAAAATTTAGACATTAACTGACATTAAAGCTAAATACAGATCATTTGGGACGGTACAGATGATATTCAAATAAAATTAACTACTTTGGAGTAACCAGCGACTTGGGGGGGGGGGTAGGTCAGTGAAATTTTTGTTCTCTTCTATACGGGGCGGTGGTCCAGAAAAGGTTGGGAACCACTGGCCTTATAACAACGCTCATTGTCACGTTGCTCTTCTCCCAACCATGCGATGTTCTATTAAAATGACTGTGTTGGTATATGTCGCTTTTCTATTTCTTTGTATCGCCGCGTGACATTGCCGTGCTAGTCTGGTTCCCAAGTGCCATTTCGTCAAAAACCAAGGCTGAGACACCGAAAATTATATTATTGGTCTCATTCGATTCGAAATGGCGTCTAAAACGATCAACTGGACAATAGGGGTAGGCAAAATTACAAAAGTTATAAAAAATAATCGTAACAAAAAAGAGTGGTTAGGTTTTTTAAAAATATTTCAAAATCTATTTGAGTTAATCAAAATTTGAAAACAGATCCTTAAAGAGCAGAAAACATCCTAACTAAAAGTCCTACCTCCCGCTTATCCAGGTTCGACTCTGTTACAAAAAATATGAGATAAGGAGCCGTTCAAGTATTACGTAAGCAGATTGATTACAATTATTTACTCCCTCATCCTTCTTGTCAGCAAAAGTAAGCAAAGCTCTTAACACCCCCGTTCATGCTTACGTAAATATTATTATATGCATTTTTCTTTTAATGTATTCTGTTTTTTTATTTATTCATGAGCAGCAGTTATAATTCTAGAAATAAGAAAATAGATTTAAGATAGAGGACTTTAACGCACATAACATTCTTTTAAACAAACTTTATTGACACGTTATTCAACATAGAGTAGGGTGCAAACATTATAATCTTAAGTAGTATTACGAACAAAACAAAGTTCTGTTAAACTACTCCTAATGACGGAATATCAAAAAGAAAATGTTTCTAGCGTTTTTAGCAGTTTTAAATTGTTTTTATAGTAAAAATGGATGAAATTTATGTTATACATATTCGTAGTGCAGTTAATTGTTAATAGGTTAATAGGTTTTAAGGGTGAAAGCTACACCCTTAAAACCCACCCCTAATAAAAAAAATCTTATTTTGCAGTTTTCCACAGTTTCAAATAGCTTAATAGTACAAATCACTTAAGTTAAATTGTAATGCATGTTTACAAGGCAATTAATCATTTTGCACAAAGCTTCAACCCTTAAAAATTACCCTTAAAAACAAATTTAATTCGATGAAAATTGGTAGGTAGAATTGCTATATAACATGAATAAAATAAAAGTATTCTATGTGCATTTTAAAAGTTTATTATTTTAAAAAATATGTGTACTAATATAAATTGTTTAAGAAATGTATTAAAGTGGATTATTTTACAAAACAGGCGTACAAATTTTAACATTGTAAGATATTTGTATCATCTTCTTCGTCGTCCTGTACCTCCTCGCCGTGATCCATAACTGGAGGACAGTTATGACAGCTATCACTGGAAGTAGCATTACGTGTAGCCCGAGTTTTCGACAGGTGCAAGCTGCACTGCAACCTGCTTTGCAATTGCAAAATATCATTTTAACCAGCACTTTAGGTGCGGGAGCTCACTTGTCATTTTAATGGGCTCCAAACAATTTCCTCTAGCCATCCAACCCCAATCAGTTGCAGTAATTGTCTTGTTTCCTAGCCACACTTGAATTTGTAATACTCTTTTAGTGTGTTGATCTATACCGTACAATATATACCGGCATCTAAAATCTTGCTTTGTTATATATATATATATATATATATATATATATATATATATATATATATATATTGTAATAGTTATAAACATTGTAAGTATACAATTTTTTTTAAATTCAATTTAGATAAATAAGGTGTATTACTATGATGTTAAAAAGTTTTAGGGCGCCAACTTACTATTCAAAAGGTAAGTAAATTTAATAATATGATTCAGAATTTGTTGTAGTTGTCTCAAATAAGTGTAAATGTATTTGCTCCGGCTTTATACAGCATGACTCTTCTACAAGGAGTCGATTCTTGAAAGAATTGTAATATTAATCTATATCTCCTTTTTTAATATTTTTTTTGAAAACAAATCTATATTATTTTAAATTTTAATACATATATTGAACTATTGACAAATTATTTCCTTTTAACAAATGATGTATTTATTCTATCTCTAAATGACAATATTAAAATTATATATAACTTTTATATACCTTTTTTTTAAGTATAAATTCAAATTCTGTTGTCTATTTGAGAAACACCCTGTCTATAATTATTTCTTGTGTAACCAAAATTATATACATAAATTTATTCAAATTTTATAAGAAAATTTCTTATCTTTCATAATACAGGAACTGTTTCTCTTATATTCCCCAAACAAAGATCTTTGTTTTTTTTGATTATCCATTCCTATGTTAAGATTACCTTATAAGAAAATATATATTAAATTACCTCCTACAAAAAACATTCAGTGTCAAATAATAAAAAAAAACTTCTGCAACGTGCACTACTTCAAAATTTGATAAAAAATATAACCAAACCTTTTTTAAATTGTTCTCTTCTCTCTTCCAAGTCACACATGTTTTATATTTATATAAACCCATGCAACGTACACTTCTGAATTTCGATGAAAATGTAACCAGAACTTTCTTTAAACTATTCTCTTTCTTAAAAATCTCCTTCCAGCATTCCAAAATCTCCATTTGAATCATCAATTTTAAATTACCATTCAAATTGTTATCCAGTTAAATCCAATATAATTAATTGGTCAATATTTCAATATTCTCCAATATCTTTAATCTATATTTTTTCTGTTCAAAAATTTTCTCCCCGTCAAAAATGATGTCAAGTACCTAACTACTATTTTCAACAAACTTCCATCCTAACTTCACTACTTAATTTTTAAAGGATTGTTTGCATACATTTTAATCACTGTCATGTACTGTCAAACTTTGAAACATCATAAATATTCTCACATAATTCTAAAAATTATACTTCTAGCTTTCTGTAAAACTAACAGCGAAATAGAACTATGTGACGGTAAAATCCTGGAAGTTTACTCAACATCTGCATAGGTTTGTACATATCACATGGAAAATATAACTGGATAAATTCACAAGTTGCTGTCATTAACATTCGATAAGCAACCAGCACAGTTGGATTTCCATTTTTATACGTTAGATCTATCTATCGACAAATAATACGTGAATCGGTCCTATTCCATAGATTTCGGAATCCAAACGGTTCGGTCACTGGACTATAAAGATTTTTTTTCAAAGTGACTAATACTCAACCAGGCCCTTCTGCCAAAACAGTTTAACCTTCTGAATAATGTGTTGAACTTATATTTCTAGTTCTTCGTGACGAATTTTGATATAAAACTCCATTTATAACTTTAAAACATAACAACCATTAACGAAGTGGTTTCAGTATGTCGTAATTTCTGTGTTAAGTGACGCGGTTAGAGGTAAATTTAGTGCGTGTCCATCGGAGAATAAACGGTTAACGAAGCGGTATAGACATCAGGTGTAATCCTACAACCGATCAGACGACCAACCAACCATTCGAAAAGCAACATTCTTGAGGAAGTTCTTTATGCATTGCATTCCTAAGCGAAAGTGATAGCGTGATCAAAGCGCCTTCAGATACGGATTTTTCGTTTCGAACTTTAGAAATACCATTCTGCGGGTTACACTTTGTATGTTAATTTTGTGTTAGTAATAGTAAAACTAAATATAGAATATGAAAAAATAAACGGTTTTAAAGATTAAAACTAACTTTTCCGCATCTGTGGCCCTGAACAATGTTCTATCATAGAATTGTTACTTGTATACACTTCGGGGGATGTATCGTGCTAACAAACCGAAATTTCTCCAAAAATAACCAAAAAGTTAGTATATCTGGATTTATAGGACCCGCTGTACTCGCTCTAGTCAAGTGAAAATCAATAGCGTACATCTGTGAGATACCCTGAACAATATTGAATCATAAAATTGATCAATCGTATACTCTTTGGAGGCTGTATCGTGCTAACAAACTGAAAATTCTCCAAAAATGACAAAAATTTTGGTACTTCAAGTACCATAGTACCCGTTGTACTAGCTTTAGTGAGCTGAATATCATTAGGGTTCATCTTTGAGACGCTCTGAATAATATCCAATCATAGAATTGGTCACTTGTATATACTCCGGAGGCTGTGCTAACAAACTGAAACTTCTCCAAAAATAACAAAAATATCGTACTTAAAGTACTGTAGCACCTGTTGTATTGGTTCTGATGAGCTGAAAATCAATAGGGTTCATCAGTCTGATATCCTGAATAATATTCAAGCACAAAACTGGTGACTTGTTGAACTCCGGAAGCTGTATCGTGCTAACAAACTGAAATTTCTCAAAAAATGACAAAATGTCGTACTTCAAGTACCATAGCACCCGTTGTACTGGCTCTGGTGAACTGAAATCAATAGGGTTCATCTGTGACATGTTCTTAACAATATTCAATCATAAAATTGCTGACTTATTGCACTCCGGAGGCTGTATCGTGCTAACAAGACATGTAAGGAAAAGTGGCCGACGACAACGACGACGACATACACACAGGATTTTTTTTCTAAAAACCGTTTTTTCGTGTTGTTGTTGATGGAAAACGTAAAAATAACTCAAAAAAAAATTTCAAAATTCCAACTTTTTTTGGGGTAAACCAATACTTTTCTCGCATATAGAAAGGTTGGGCGGAAAAGTAATATCCGTAAAAAATTATTTATATACGCGGGCGAATCAATTTGATATTGATTGTAATAATTTAAAACAACAATTATCTAAAATTGCGTACATCAATGTTGATCTAATAAGATATCCAATTTAGAATGGCAGATTCATTCATTTTAAAAATATGATCGGAATAGTAATCGCTTTGTCAACTGTGAAGAGAGTACGTGAATTTTAGTAAAATGGATCAATTGGTGATAAATGAAATTTTTCAAAAAATATAGATTCGCAATAGTTCAATTTGTAATATACATACCTACATTTGCAGCGATGTTCTGAATGAATTAACTATGCTTATGCTAATTTATATACTACACTTTACAGCTTTAATTTACTACAAATCAAAGTTTTATTGTTAAATTTGTATCTCACTAATAAGGCAGTTTTAAACTGTAATAATATTGATATACCACAAGTATAAATCACAGAAATAATCAGTTGTATGGAATAGCCTCAAATGTTTGTCTTTGTTTCTCAAACATGAAAAGCTTCAAGGGGGGGTGATGGTCGAGGACTCCTGAAAAAAAGAGGACCTTTTTATTATCTGGTGCCTTGGGTTTAAGGTTATAGTAGAGTGGGTTAGAGATAACGCCTTCCACTGCGACTTTGATGTGTCTATTGTGGCTCACACTTTGCTAGAGATCGCTGTACAGTTCACACCCGTTTCTGTAATATAATTTCTAACGTTTCCTTTATAGAGTCCGTATGAGTATCGTCGGGTCTTTTCGGAGACCCTACTTCACGTCCCGGATCTCTTGAGAGAATCTTGTGGATTATAGCACTGGTAGGTATGTCTGATATACTCTGACAGAACCTCCTCCGGGACTTCCTTTCTGCCTTTCGAATGTGCTACGTTAGAGAGCATTGAAATTTGTCCCAGCCGCTTGACTTTTTGACCTCCTTTATTTTTAATTGTAGTGCTCTGCTACACCAATGTGTATCTCTATTGTCTCTTATTTCCCTTAGACGACAGTTATCATGCTATGAGGGCTGCTGGGAGTTGATCATTAGCCACTTCAAGTTCTGCATTATTTCTAATGGGCCTAGTAACGTTACTCATAAGGGGCTGAAGGGGTTTAGTATACCCACTCCAGTCAGTTTATTTGGGGTCACGAAATTGGGGTAGAGTTAATCGGCTTGTCCCACGTCAAAACGAATGTGTCTATGGTCTAACATGAAGGCTCGATTGTTTCGATTGTTCTTCTCCAGTTAACAATGTCCGTACATATAAAAGGCGTGGTGATTGTTATGTCTAAAACTTGGCGACGATTTTTCGTAATGAAAGTTGGTTCCGAGCCTATGTTGTTGACCATAAGCCCTTCCTCAATTATAAAATTATAAAGTTGCTCACTTCGTTTGTTTATATTGGAAGTACCCCAGTCCCCAGTGGTGGGCGTTAGCGTCGCACCTCTACACGAGCTGCTTGTTGATTTTCCGGCAGAAGGCGATAAATTTTTTTCCTGTCTCCACCGGGACGGATAGCTAAACAGAACTACTTCCTGGATACAGTACTCAGTTAACATAAAAAAATTAATGCTATTTCTGATAAGTAAGCACACTCTCGGGTTTTCCGTATAGTCACTAGCTACTAACTTATCTGAGTTGTTTCCCATACCTATTATGCGGCAATTTCTGGAAATCCAGGGCTCCTTGATGAGTGCAATGTGGATTTCGTCCTTTGCAAATATCCTGCCAATGGTGTAAGAGGCCGCTTTGGCATGGTAGAGGTTTGCTTGGAGAAAACGTAGGTGGTGTTTTAGGTTGAATGTAAGGCTGGTTTGATGTAGGTGGGGTGGTTTTGGCAGGGGTATTTTCCTCAGTGCCATGCTTACCTTTACCCTTCTTTGCTGGACTCTTTCAACTTAGGCATGATGCCCTTGCCCAACGAGGAGGTGGGCTGCTGCTGTTTTCTCCGATCGCTTTTCTCGATCGCTCCGGCTGTGGAAGTACTATTCGAACGTTCCACAGTCTTCGCGGTTTTGTAGGACGATTCGGAGGTAGATGCGTCTGTTTGGCAGCTTTTGTCGGGGACGCTCTCCGCGGTCCTTGCGCGATCCCTGAGCTGGAATTGCACATGTCCAAAGCAGCAGTAGGGCCGGAAGTTGGGTTCCTCCAACACCCCCAGCATCCAGGTATGTCCCGTAGGTCCTGTCGCAGTCCACTCCCCGATACGCAAACCGTGGTTCATCGTCCTGAAATACTACGCACACATGGGGTTTGGGTAGTTCGTCTCGCTGGAGTAGATGCAGTTTCGCGTTCTCCCACGGATGGAGTTTGTCCAGGGGCCGCTCCAGTCTTAGTGTCGGCACAATCCAGTGTAGCAGTCCTGGCCGTGGAAACGGATTTGTGGTCCGTCCTCAGGGTGACGCTGTATGGCCTGTACTTATTAGCCCGACAGCCGAGCATTTGGGTGTTCCGGGTGGATAATTCCTACCCGGACACTTTCAGCCACATCCTTGAACGAACGTTACGCACTGCGTTCACAGGGGGTTCTCAGGGAGTACTATCCTCAGATCGGACACGCTTACTCTTGGGAAATGACGGGGTTTTATCCCTCGCCGACGCCCCAGGTTGTTTTGGTGAGAGCGGTTGCTTTCCGCTCCTCTTCTTTCCCTCCGTTTCTTGGAGGATCTATTTCAAGCCAGCGTCATAAGTGACACCGCTCTTGATCAGACGGCTGAGACATTTTCTGGTTGCCCCAGCAAAACGTCTCTTTGGTTTTCCAGAAGACGTAGTGGATTGTATTACTTCCTACAGTTATACTGAAATTTTCGATGGATTTATTGTCACCGTCATCGGTTCGTTTCCTTCATTTTTTTATCTACTGTACTCATATCGGTCCCACGAGAAGCTAGGGAAATGGTTGGTCAACGAACGGCAGAACCCCGCATGCCGCAGTAAGGCTAGTTATTCCAGGAGGGCGCCCGGTTTCCTGGAGGCTCCGTTTGCGTCTGTTCTTCCCTACCGTCACGCATCCTTAGGCACGGGTCGCTTTACACCTTGAATTTAGAGAGGGTGAGTATGTGTGTGTGTACTTGTGTAGGTGTGTTCCCCTTCTCTTTTCTCCGGATTTGGGACCGTTCCTCTGGTCAGCGTAAACTGGCCCTCCGCGACAATTGTGTGTCTGTCGAAGAGCGCCTCAGCCGACTAAGAGTGCAGAGTTATCTGGTACCTTAACGAAAAAAGTTGGGTGTGATTTTTTTTTAATAATAACGTTTTAACGAGAAAAGCTAAATCACACTCTGAATATATTCTTCAGTTTATAAAATACATAGGTAGGAAGAAAGTTCATATTATATAACTCCTTACTATACCTTCTTACGACTGTGTTATATTTTAGTAAGTTCATTTATAATCGTCAATATCAGTCGAAACATCAGCACGTTTCAATATGTTTACGGATTGCAAATTTAGAACTCATAAACCGCGCAGTCTCATCGCTTCGTTATCAGTTCAGTTAGTTTATTTCTGAAAGCAGTTTCTCTGTTTCAGTTATTCTGAATAATATTTCAATATAATTTTATATTTTCAATTATTGATTACAATATTTTTTAATATTTTCATCATGGATCGGTTTGTAGAAATACTGAACCCAGAGAGTGTTAACCAGCTTCATCTTCCAATCAGAGTAACAATAGAAATTATTATGAAGGACCTACCATGAAAATGCGTAAATATTCAGATGACTTTTTGGATTACGGACTCACTAGCTCAGGACCATTGGGTAACCAAAAACTACAGTGTGTTCTATGTTTTGACGTATTATCAAATGAAGCTCTAAAACCTTCTATACTGAAGCGTCATTTGAAAACTAACCATGCAGAGTATGTAAATAAACCACTCAGCTTCTTTAAACTTAAAATAGAAATTTATTGTTTCGACCCTTACTTTGTGTAATCTACTCATATTACTATTTTAAATGGCACTAACTGTTTCTAAAAAATTCCACAGTACTTGTATGGAAAAATTGGTAAAATTTCTAAAAAATTAATTGTCAGAATGACAGACGTTACATTTCATGTGATGCCTACCTGATGTTTAATAATTATTGTTGGCTAGACCAAGAAGTGACCTAACTTGTGATTGACAATATATATTAATAGAAAAAAGAAAGAGATATGATATTACAAATAATAAAGCTTGAATAATATTAGCGCTATGGGGATATCCTGGATATCTTTTTCCCATTTAAGATCAGGATAACTGTGCAATGATATAGTAAGCCAGGAAAATTATATCTGCTGATCTTTACAAGTATGACTTAAGAAGACAGTTTAAAAGTGGAGAACTCCCTAGATTTATTTGTTCATTGACAACATGATATTGTGGGTTTCTTAAGTGTTTTCTAATTTCTAACTCTTCAAGGAAATCCAGTTCTTGTTTCTTATCACAAATATGTAGTACTTCTAGTTATGTGTTAGGTGTCAAGTAGATGGTTTGCGTAGTGGGATTTGTCTGGTTGTTTTAATCTGTATACTCGTATGCTGTAAGTGTTCACTATATCTAATTTCAAAATTTCTAAGGGTTTTACCCAAATAGACAGCATTACATTCTGGACATTTAAGTTTATATAAACCAGATTTCTTTAATCCTTCAACGGCGGGAATACATTTTTTTGTGTAAAACTAACAAAAACAGTACAATCTAGCAAAAATGGTTTATTTTTAATATATTTACAATTTTTTTAGCTAGAAGTTAGTATTTTATAAAAAAAGTACTGTTACATATAAGTAACGCTAACCGTTTGTGGTATACAAAATACCTACTTTTTATGAAAAATCAAATTACACTGTAAACATAATCCCACATCACATTTGGTACACATTGTACGTGTACTAGTGCTACATCCTTCTCCGGCACAACGGCGCCTTTTATTATTGGGGATACTGGTTAGCAAATGGTCAAATCGATCATATCTCAAATTGTCCGAAGTTTTACGCTGGATTTGGCAGTTGCCTGCTTTCCAGATCCCTTGCGTGCAACGCCGAAAGCAGTTAGTTAGTTTTGTGCAGTTTCTCGTCGAAACTCTAATTGAGTGAGCGGTGTTGAATTTTTGCACCTTTTTAAATGGACCAATCGTTCACTACGGTAACATCGAGGAGCCAAGAAAAAATTGGCCACCACCGCTTCTTTCGTCGATTGGAAATTCTATACCTGGATATATGCTGATCCATCAGATCAGTTCCACCCATGCAGCGATTGTATTCAGAAATTAATCTGGGTTGTGGAATTTGAACGATTTTTTTCTCAGCTCGAGAATAACGTTTTACCTGAACGGTTGGATTTGTTCCATGACATGTGGACGCCACAATTACCACGTTATTGTCGACCCATTTCACCAGAATAATCCCATCCTCTTTATCAATCTTGGAAATCGTATCACCCCGTTTATTGGTCTTAGCAATCTGACTCTTCTGTGGCAATGTACAGGTTTTTGGAACTCTGTTTTCCCTCATCGTTCCCGTACCGTCGTAGCCCTTTTGCTTTAGGTTAAAAAGTAAGTTAAAATTTGTGAAAAGGCTGTCCATGTAAAATTTAAAGGGAAGTTTCTTCATACGAGTGGGAAGCTCATCTATCATGCACATCAATGGAGTAGCACACTTTCCAAAATGATTTTCATAGATCGTGTTTGCCTTTGGAGTCTTTCCCTGGTACATGTCGAAGTTTATCAAGTAACCCGATGCAGAATTCACCACACCACCACATCTTGTACCCGAATCTTATAGGCTTGCCTCGTATAAACTGTTTACACGAATGCCTTCCATAATATCTAATCATAGATTCATCGTAATCTAATTCTGGTTCGGGAATCCAATTGTTAATAAATTTAGATTTTAGCAAATCCATAAACGGTACGACCTTCAAAATTAGGCTGCAAGTTATCAGCACAGTGCATATATTTTAGGATCTGACGAAATCGGTCTCTTCTCATGGCATTATTGACCAAAGAGTTGCTCATATCTCCCTTGGAATCACAGTAAAAATCTCGCCCTGGCTACTCATTATAGCCTGTAACAATAAGAATTGCGATAGAGCATTTAATTTCCTCTTTGGAAATGTTTGGATGAGGTTGGTTAAAGAAAAGGGCATACTTATTGGATTCTTCGACAAGCAGTCCAATTACTTCATCATCTAAAAATGTTTCAAATATTTCCACATCATCCATATTTTCGTATTTGCTCCAATCCGGTTCAGGAAAGGATCTTGTTCTTTCCTGGAAGTCACCGTTTATCCATGTTATATTTTCCAGTCCCGGACGACGAAAAATCTGACTTGTATCGGAATCAATATCAGGATGCATAAAAATTTCTTCCGATTCGTCAATCAAAAAGAAAGTAGAAAATAATAACCTAACAATTACAAAATCTGACAAGGGGAATGCCACTGTCATATTGACAACTAAAGATTATAATTCAAAAATATATAACTTTATAGAATCTAGCGATGTACAAGTTCTTAGAGCAGATCCAACAAAAACATTTTCTAATAATGTGTCTTTCCCGCCCTTGACTGCTTGCCCGAACTCGCTTCGCGTCGTTCGGGTCAACGGCAGTCGCGTGCGGGAAAGTATCACTTTCCGCACTTGTTAGGAAAATAACTATTGTGACGCTACTTTCGCTGCTTCTACTAACTCCGGTGGAATCAGAGAAAACTCGGAATAAGATATTTTATAACTTTATATTATTCAAAATAACTACTAAACAACCACAAATTTCGCAATTTTTAAATCAAATCGCAGAATTAAATTGACAAATATTTGATTACTTTAAAGGTTTCCTTAATACAACAACCTACCAGTGTAAAACTTCAAATTTTACGTCCATGATTTTCTGACTTTAATATATTGTAATATCTTTTCAATATTAAATCGTTTTTCCCGTCACAGAAAAAATAGTGTATTATACACGGGAAAAATATTAGATTTTAACACCCGCTCGAGCTAAAATCTAATACGTTTTCCCTTAAATAACTATTTTATAGTTTTTCATTACAAGCCGGAATATTGCTTGCTTACTTCCAACCAGAATTTTCACGTATTATTCGGATTGAATTGACCTTTTAGTGTGCTATCTCAAGAGAGTTCCATTAATTTTTCCTCATTAATTGTCAAAATCATTATTAACTTCGACAATAAAAGGATTTCACATGTTTTGCATATTCTTTCACATGTTGAAAATAATGATTAAAATATTGTTTTACATTTTTTAAGTGTTCTATGAATTAATTTTTTCGATGCAACAGCTATTTTTTAAATACGAAAATATAGGCATCGAAATTGTCATCTTGACAATTTTTAGTCCATAATTCATTTTTTTTTTAATAAACGAGGCTGTTTTTTTCTATTTGAACAAATATTTTCATTTGTGGCTTCCCTGTAACGTATTCTATACTTACGTGCTTCGCCGCTTGACAAATATTATTGTATTACGTACAGTAGCGAGTAGAAAAATCAGTATTTATATAAAATTTTCATTATTTGTTAATTATGTTTGAGCGCTTATTCTTAGAACCATGATTTTTTCTGGACGATATTTGCAATTAACCTGCACTACTCCCCTCCCTCACGTTGAAAATGCGTCCCAACCTTTGGAAGCCGCTGTGTTACATCAATAAATGAACTGACTATTTTCACTAACTTTTCTTAAAACTACTGACTAGAACAAATATTAAGTTTTTATTTCACACAGAAATAGTAACGTTCTTATCAAGTTAGTTGATTCATATATTTTTGACATGTGTCAATATTAGAATATATCAAAAGTTACATGAGATTTAATTTTTTACAGAAACTATGGGATCAAGGGTTGAACAGGCAGATATCAAAACCATAGGACCTCTTTCAAGTACTCTCGAATTGTTCGACTCTTTCAAATCTCAAGAAGAAGATAAAGATTCTGATGAAGAAAGCTTCCACCTACCTTTATTGGGATGTGATGATGATAACGATATGGAGAATTGTAAGTATCTACTCTAATATAAATATTTTGAAATAGTAAATTCGTCAACATCATATTATTATCAAATGTCATTATTTTTTTATAGGTAAAGGAGATATATTGACGTCATTGCCAAATGGAGAAACTGAGGATGATATTTTGAATAAATTTGAAACAGGTACGCCAGAGGTTGTTGATGTAAAAGAAGAACATTTGTTACTTCATGAAGATAATGGAACCAATAAATACAAAACCGAAATCAAAAGTGATCAAAGTAAAAAAGATTCTGAAGATTGTGATGTATTTGAAGATTTAGAAATAATTGATGAAGCAAATGAATCTTTTGAGGAAACCAATCAGATTGGAGGAGAAGCTGAGAATAGTAACAACGATACAAAAATGTGCAAAAATAAGGAGGAACAATTTTCAGTATCAAAAAGTAAAACTTTAGAGTCGGCGAAAATGAATTTAAACATCGATGAAAGTGAAAAAAATGAGTCATCAAGTGAGGAATTATTTAAAATTGAAGATCTAGATGCATTATCTTCAGATCAAAACATAAAATCTCCAGAAGTTAATGAAGAAGATATTTCAAAAGCAATAGAAGATGCCAATGAAGATACTATCCCAATGGAGAAAGAAAACACTTCACAAGAAAATTCTAAAGATAAAGAGCAATCTTTAGAAGATAATCAACCATCTAATGAACCGAAAAATAATGAGATATCATCCAATGATGATGAAAATAAATCAGAAAAAGATGATAAGAACAAGAAAGTTGATGATGATGAAGAAGAATTTATGGAATTAGATGTTCAGGATGTAACGCAGATTAATCTTAATGATACTATAGAAAATATAATTGAAGATATAGCCAGTGTTGAGTCAAAAAAGGAGGCCGATGAAGATATATCAGACTCTGGTACTTTTACAGAATGTGTCAATATGGATATAGATGTTGATGGAATTGATAAAGATGTAAATAATAAAAGTGATACTAAAGAGTGCCAAACGGAAGGTGTGGGTGAATTAAAAAAACAATTGGAAGAGAAGATGGGAAATGATGTTGTGCAAGAAGAACAGGAACAGAAGGAAACTGAAGAAAAAGCTGCAAATACAGAAAAAAAAGAAAGTGATTCTAAAGAGATACAATCTAATAAAGATGAAGACTGTGATGATCTCTTAGATATTTCTGTAATTCTTGACGCTGATGAAGACAATGCTTCGGCACTTTCTAATGAAAAATCCGAAGACAATGATGAACAGTATGAAAAACAAGACGATTACGTAGATGAAATAGAAGTGGATCAGGAAGATACTGTAATTTCTAGTGATAAAGATGAAAATTTGGACTTCGATGAAAGTAACACTAATTCATGTGATCAGTACACACCTACGACTGAAATGGGTATTAGTGAACCTACAAGCGATGGCGAAAATAAAGATAGTGAAACCATACAAAGTGAAAGTGATAGCCAACATCCTCCCAGTGTTGATGATATAACAGAAATAAGTAGCAATCACAGTTTTGCGGACATTGATAATAAATCAGAGGACCATATCATTGAGAAATCGTCTGAAAGTAAAGATGAAAATGAAAAAGTGGAAGCTTTGGACGACACATCAAGTAAGTAAAATACATTTTTGTATAATAGTAAATATGATTGGTTGCTTACATGTATTTGTCCTTGCACACACACCAATATCGGTCAGTCGATAAAAATTCTAGAGATGTTTTATCAGAACATAACCACTTTCACACAGACCTCACGTGGTTGAAACATAGGGACGGATTTTTTCGCATCAGTTCTGTTATTGGAGCTACTAGGTTTTGATGGATTGTGCCAAATGGTCGCTTTGTGGTTGTACTATCACTGTAGGAAAAAAAGACCTGGGCACCTTCCCTAGGTTCATCCTATCAATGAAAGACAATGTGAAGTAGGATTATTTTACACTTTATTTGAAACTCTCAGAAATGATGGAAGTCTTCTTCTTCTTTCTTCTTTCAGCAACCCTTCACAGTCCACGGAATGATGCGTCTTGACCATCTCAAGTCGTCCTGTCGGGCAATGTGACCTACCCAGGTCCATTTCAGGTGGGCTATGCGTGTTATGACGTCCCAAACTTTAGTTCTTTGTCTAATACTCTCGTTTGTGATATTGTCTCTAAAGCTCATTTCTAACATCATCCGTTCTATGGCTCTTTGAGTGGTCCTCAGCTTGTTAGCTGAATTAACAGTGAGTGTCATGGTTTCCATTTTGTATGTCATCACTGGTAATAAGCAGGTATTAAAGACCTTTCGTTTCAAATTTATTGAAACAGTTCGATTTCTCAAGACGTGTGACAGTTTACCTGTGGCTGCCCATGTCAAACGAACACGTCTGTTTCGGCGGATTGATTTTCTTTGCCTAATTTGATGCAATGTCCCAAATATACATATTCTTCGACATTGTCAACGATGTGGTCTCCTATATGCACTTGTATATTGTCAGGTGCCATGATTTTTGTTTTATTTAAATTCATGGTTAATCCTATTCTTGCGGATTCTCTTTGAAGTTCTTCCAACATCTCTTGTAATTCCATTTTATTCTGGCTAAAGAGCAAAATATCATTCGCAAAACGTAGATGGCTCAGATGTATACCGTCAATTTTGATGCCTTTCTTATTCCAGTTTAGGGCTTTAAAAACATCTTTCAGTGCAAGTGTGAACAACTTTGGGGAGATGGTGTCCCTTTGTCTTACTCCTCTTTTTATTTGAATTTGGTTTGTTTCTATCTCTTCCGTGATTTTAACGGCGATTTTCGCATTATTATATATTATGTGTTTAAGATGCTGCCTGTAGCGAGAGTCGATTCTTGCATTGTTCATTGCCTTAAAAATAGCCCTCAATTCTACGGAGTCAAACGCTTTGTTATAGTCAATAAATGCGAGGTGTAGTGGTTCGTTGTATTTGTTGCACTTTTCTATTATCGTGCGGACGGATTGAATGTGTTCTATTGTGCTATGACCTTTATGGAAACCGGCCTGTTCCGGGGGCTGATAAGCATCTAATCTTGTTGTAAGTCTATTTGTTACAATATTTGCCAGACGTTCGTATGGGTGGTGGAGTAAGCTAATAGGCCGATAGTTTTAGATTCTAAGTTTATCGCCCTTTTTGTACAGTAGAATCACCTGGGCGTTCTGCCTTGTTTGGGGTATTACGCCTTCTGTTAGACATTTATTAAGAAGAATTTTCATTGATTCTACAGTAGTGCTTCCGCCAAGTTTCATCATTTCCGCTGTAATTCCATCTCCCCCTGGTGCTTTACCATTTTTCATTTGAGACAATGCTAGTTCTACTTCTTGTATGGTGATGTCAGGCAGATCCTCGGAGCCCACATTGAGAATTCTTTCGTCAGCTGCGCCCACTTGTTCTGGGTTGCTTGCTGAGTATAGTGCGCTGTAGTAATTTTCCACAATGTCCATTAAATCTTTTCTGTCTTTGATTTTTCCGTTTGCGTCTTTTAGTTGATGTATTTGGAGGCGACCATTACTGTTAAGTGTTTTAAGTATTTTCATGTTTTTGTTGTTTTCGATAGTCGTTGTTATAATTTTTGTACTGTACTGCCTTAGATCTTCTCTTGTTTCCATTTTTATAGATTTTTAATTACGTTATATTCAAGAGTTCCTCTCTCCAATTTTGAATTATTCTTCTTTGTAGTGGTACAATATCTTTTTGGTGGTCGTCCTAATATCAGTACTTATTTTGTTTTCTAGGTCGTTTACATTCAAGCTGTTCAATGCTTGTTTATTTGATAATTTCTTGTTGAGTTCAGCTTGAAATTTTTGAAGGTTTTCCTGAATTGTTTTTGATGTGGGAAATGGTTGTGTTTTGATTAATTTATTTCGTTCCCTTTTCATGTTTATCTCTATTATAGCTCTTACTAACCTGTGGTCGCTACCAGTGTCAAAGTGATTTAGGGCCGATACGTCCCTTACAGTAAGCTTTTTATTCGTCAATATGTAATCGATCTCTTTTGTATTTGAGTTCGGGCTTCTCCATGTCCATCTTCTCTTTGCTGATTTTTTGAAGGAGTTCATACAGTACATCCTTTCTTTTTGGAGATAATTAATAAGTCTTTCTCCTCGTTCGTTGATGGAACTCAGTCTGAATTTACCTACATATTGATTTCGGTTTTCTGCTGGTATTCCTAGTTTGGCATTGAAATCGCCAATAATGAATTTGTAGTGTGCTGTTTCTGTTGCCAGCGCTTGTGAAGTGTCATCGTAGAAGTTCTCTATCTCATCATCGGGTGCAGAACTTGTAGGGGCGTATACTTGTATTATTTGAACACTGAATTGTTTCGATATTTTCATTACTATCTAAATGACTCTACTCGATATGGATTTCATCTTAGTAACCAGCTGCTCTTTATGTATCATTATCTCTGTACCGCCAATGTCTGAATTTTCCTCTTTGTTGTTTCGATACAAAGGGTGGCCTGATTTCAGTGTGATGTATTTTACGTCAGGTAATCTGGTTTCGCATAGACCCAGAATGTTCCATTTGATATGAGATAGTTCCACCTCTAGTTCTTCCAGATGTTCGGTTGATCTCATTGTTTGAATATTATAGGTGGCAAGGTGAAGTTTAAATTTATTCTGTATTGGGAGTGGAGGGGATGAATTTTTGCCTCCCCCAGAATCCTTGTGGCCGACCCTGTTACGGGTGTGGGACTTGTCATGTCATGTGAGGATGTACCCACCTGAGGTACAATTTCGTTTGTTTTAAAATCCATCATGGTTTACGGAGGTTTTTAGCCATGATCTTCCACGCTGGCTAGACGGGTTGGAAGATATGAATATCAGCCGCTCCTGACATAGAGAACAGACGCTGTTTGCAGCCGTCCACTCTGGATCAGATGCTGCGTGGGAACTTTCTTAGCTTCACCTTCAGCACTTCTAGACCTTACTGCTACTGCCGGCATCGCTCCCTGGCTGTAGGTTATTGATCCCTCTCACCAACGACAAGGTGATAGTTCCCCCAGAGAGGGATGATATAAAATTATTTCATTATTTTCGTACATCCATTGCTTCATTTGACAATATACACTTAAATAAGTGACTGGTAGAATAGTGCTCAAGTTTTAATTTTTAATCTGTATTATAAATTTACAAAGTCCACGTCCTCTAAGGTGGAGAATTGTGTTGAAACAGAGTAGCTGTCCATTCCTGGAGAATAGTCCAAATATTGGTGTGTTGATGTTGCTGATAGAGAGGAATGGGATCGTTTGCTGCCATGTGTCCTAGCAATAACACAAAGTTGTGGCTCTATGGTTGATTGCTATACTACGGGCGATAATGCTGACTGAATTCGTTTGACTACAAAGAAAAGTTGACTATGGTAAAAGTTGGGTAGGGTACGGTATCGTATTTTTCTTATCTTTTATGCTCTGAATTTGCTGAAAACCCCCAATTTGGAATTGAAGCATGTCATTGTCATAAAATGTATCCAAGTGAGGCAGCATACTTTCAAAAAGGACATTTTATTGTTGAGATTTGGGGGTTCCGTGTTCTTGGTACAGACGCTATATTTTTGCTAGTGGTTACCGTAACAGGACGCTCGCCTACATCTCCTTCAACAGGCTTAGTAGAATTATCTGCTTCTGTAGTTTGTGGTGCACCTTCAGTGATACTGTTCACGGTTTCCCTTGAGTGGTACAATTTTTCGAGAAAACGCAACTGGTCATTAAAAATATACGTTTTGGGGTTTTCCGTTCTGTGCCAATCTGTGTCGGTTAAGCTGTGTGTCGGCGTCGGCCAGTGTGAAAGGATCAACATGCTAATTAAAAGTGGTTGGCCGATCGATATCGATGTCTGTACAAGGAGCGTTAAGGCAATAAAGGTATAGATATCATTCCACCTCTTCTTGTGCCATGTCCGTGATCGGAAATAGGCGATCTCTCTTTCTCTCTCTGTAATATACGAGGCATGTTTTTTAAGTAAGTACCGTTTTGGAATTAAAAAAAGACGTGTAAAGATATCGCAATAATTTTATTTTTACATGAAAGCCTGTACCTTAATCTACTTTTCTACATAATTTCCGTGAATATTGAGGCACTTGTCATAACGTGGCACCAGTTTTTGAATATCCTCATAAAATTCTGCCGCCTGACCACTGTATCACAAATGCTTTGACTTCGTTATCATCTTGAAGACGCTGACCGCCCATGTGTATCTTCAAGTGCAGGAACAAATGGTAGTCGCTGGGCGCCAGATCAGGGCTGTATGGAGGATGATCTAGAGTTTCCCATTGAAAATATTTGATAAGATCTTTGGTCCGATTAGCCATATGTGGACGGGCATTGTCATGCAGCAAAACGATACCCTCACTCAACTTGCCATCTTTAAATGCTCTCACCCATTTCCTTACCATTCCATTACTCATAATGTTTTGTCTGTAAACTTCACAGATCTCACGATGAATATCGATCGGTTTCACGCCTTTAGCACTAAGAAATCGTATAACAGCCCGTACTTCACAATCGGCGGGACTCACGATTGTCAGAGGCATCGTAAACACTCAGTAAACAACGTATACAATGAAGAATCAGACTGTAATAGCGTCAGTGCATAGACAAGAGATGTAGGTAACCAGCGCGCATGCGCGAAACGCCGACCGTAGCGCTGCGGCAGCGGAATCGCAAAACGGTACTTTCTTAAAAAACATACCTCGTATATATATATATATTGAACATAATTCAAGAACACAGAAACTAAAATAATATAACTCATATCAGCATACTACACAGAATTATATAAACCAGTATCGGTTAATGAAAATATTTCCAATATACAGAAGATTTAATGCAGTATTTAAAAAACTGTATATGTCTTACATGTACAAAATATTCTGGAGCATATATACATCATCTGTTAAGTGTTAGAGAATTATTAGCACCTATTTTGATCAGGATACATAATATCTATTACCTTATAAAAGTAAAAAAATATATATAGAAGAGATAGTTCTTCACTACTTAGATGGAAGTATAATTGAAATTCTCACTCTCACAAATATATTGAAGTTTGGAACATTTGATTCAATATCTTTAATATGATACCAAAAGAATTTATTGATGAAGTAATCTATTCATAATGGAATACAATATATGAGCAATAGTAATAAGAAATTTGAGTAAAAAGGATAAAACTTACCTTTAAACACAGTAGTTCATTTAAGAAGCATATCGACAATCCATTGTAAGTAATAAATAACAAGTTATAAATCAAAATTCCTTAATTAAAAGAAACATGTAATCCATATTCTAAAAATATTCATTGAACATTATTAATAGTTACAATAAATAAACATGTAATAACTTAATTATTTAACATTTAGAGAGTTTTGGTTATATATATCAAATAATGTCAGAAATGTCAAAATAATTTTATCAATTGACTGGAATAAGGTTATAAATTGAAAAAGAAGCAGAACCATAGAAATCTATATTTATTGAGTCAAGAAAGATGTGAATTTTATGGTTTGTAATTATATATTAGGAATTATAAAATGAATCTGAAATCAAGATATTTATGATTTCGGATAGCAACGAAAAATAAAAAAATGCGGGTTGGTTGTTGATTTTTGAATAATGATGGAAGTCGGAGATTAGAAAACTTAAATGGTTGAAGAATTTAAAAAGAGAGAATTAAGTTATTGTATAAAGAAGTGAGTTATTCCATATATTAATTCGAAATAGCTAGTATAAGGATATTAAAATCATAATTTCTACGAAGATATATACAATATATAAAAAAATACATGGTATTGGAGGCTATGGTACAAATGAAAGAGTCATTTCAAATTGAATAATTAGTTGATGTGGTACGGAATCGTGATGTAAAGTACCTGAATAAGATATTAAGCATTGATTGGGAATTCGAAGCTGGAGAATAATAGAAATTACAAACACGTGGTACCTGTAACAAGAAATCTAAAAAAAAAAACATCTCCATCTGGACGACATATGTATGCATGACATGGTTTTTTAACAGACATAATTTCAAGAAAGGAATATTAGTGGTTGAGAGGTTAGTGTTTCTTTTTATCTTTGTTGGTACCAACATTCGGGTAGAGATGTACATTTATAATAAAAGTAATAAGAATTAGTATCTGAAACTATTAAACATATTAAAAGCATTAAAAAAGAAAGGTAATAACATAGACTTGAGTACTTACCATTTATATTTAACAAATATTTTATTGTTTGACATTTCAATATTATATTAGTATTTAAGATAGTTCATCACTTACTTTAAATTTATAATACATAATTCTTGATCAATATAATATAGTTGTTGTATTAAAGGTATTCTTGAAACTATTGTTTATGTTCAGATAAATATTACTTCAACTGCTGATATGAGTGACAGTTGGAATCGATTATTCTACTGATAATTTCCATCTATTTTAATTGTGAGACAAAATCGATTGCTATATTGAAAGTTTCTATACATAGGCGCACCAATAATAAAAAAAATATAATATCAGTTATTTGAATGATTCATATATATGTAAAATATTGTAGATATAGAGTTAAAATCACTTCCAGATCCCAAAGAGTAGTAAGAGTTTCTCATGCTCTCCACATAAATATATAAATACATAAAAATTTTTCTTTACTTCATTACTGAGCTAGCTATACTAGAGTTGAATATATTAAATTGATAATATAACAATTATAGTGGTATTGTCGGCAAATTATACAACAATAACAATCCATTATAATATATATATATATATATAACAAGCAACAAAGATTAGTGGGTATTGCACGCAAATA